>CM029604.1:66247168-66732106 GCA_017311375.1 Mytilus coruscus | reverse complement strand
GTCAGTATTACAAATCTAATCTTGAATCAATCCTAATCCTATCTTATTTTTGGGAAATATTTTACAAATTCAAATGTGACGTCACTTTGTGTGTTTTTTTAGAATTTCAAATGTGACGTCACTTTGTGCGTTGAGGCTTTAGCTAACTCGGCTGTGTATTTTTATGTGTTGGATTAAGTTGTTTTATGTAATGTATCCGTTTTTATTCTGTAGTTAGTCCCACTTCGGTTTTATCATGTATATCTATTATATAGTCATTTTATCAAATTTACTGTTTGCAAAATTATAAATTATTCCAAAAATAAGGATGTTCTTGTCCTAGGCAGAAAACCCTGGCTGTGTTAGGCGCAACTTTTGGAAGTTTTGGTCCTCGGTGTTCTTCAGCTTTGTACTTGTTTTGGCTTTCAATTTTTTTCATCTGAGCGTCACTGGTTAGTCTTGTGTGGACGAGACGCACGTCTGGCGTATTAAATTTTAAACTAGGACCTTTTGTTAGCTATTATTCGTGTGTTTCTTTGTCCTATATGTTCTCTCATTTGTTTGTGTTGTAGTCCTGTCATGTGGTGTTGTCGTTTTGATGTTATATTTAACATTGCCATAAAAGCAGGAGGTTTGGCATGCCACAAAACCAGGTTCAACCCACCATTTTTTCTTAAAATGTCCTGTACCAAGTCAGGAAAATGGTTATTGTTATATTATAGTTCGTTTCTGTGTGTGTTACATTTTAATGTTGTGTTTTGTTGTGTCGTTGTTTTCCTCTTATATTTGATGCGTTTCCCTCAGTTTTAGTTTGTAACCCGGATTTGTTTTATCTCTATCGATTTATGAGTTTCGAACAGCGGTATACTACTGTTGCCTTTATTTATATGATTGATTTTGAACCATAAACTGTCACATCTGTGGCCTGCATCATCATAACATGTGTTAGTTTTATTTGACTTCAGCGGACCATAAATGATATTATTAAACTATTCCTTACATTTAAACACAGTTTAAGTAATAAGTCTAAGCTATTGTTTATTGTGTTACAAACCAATTTGCCTTTCTTGTTTTGGGTTAGGTGGACGATAGTTTGATTGGTGCAGAGGGCATGGTTGTTTGTACTTCTGACCTCTGTGTATTTGCTTTTGCAAATATGTTATTATGTAGCGGGTTGTTTTATGCTTTGTCATGAAACTCAAGCTACTTTGTTAATTTCATCATGGTGATTGGTTTGGAACAAATTATTTTGTAATTAAGCCTATTCGCTATAATTGCCAGCATTGTAAGACTTGTAGCTATTTTCACATGTTTGCCAGTATTTTAATACATGTTGTTCATGTATTAGTTAAATTTTGTTTCCTAGTATAATTCATGTAGTTTTTGGTTGCGATGAACTTAATTGTCAATTTTTATACCAATATTTTTAAGCATTGTACGGTCGTTTGCTTATAATTCATAATAGTTTTACTATTAAAAATAACGATGGACAAGACATAAAATCACAAAAGGCTGTATTTATATTTCAAAGATATTTCTCAGCTTCCACTCCAAGTATTTCAACTCAATTACGACCATGCAACAACAATCGTTTTAATGTATGGCAGAAAAATTACAGGTATGTTCAAAACTAGCTCTGCAGCATGCCAGGAAGAAAATAAATATTTATTTCAAAACATTTATTATTTTATTATTTTTTTTTTTTTTTTTTTTTTTTTTTTTTTAGTTTAGTAAAATGTACTTTTATTTTGTTTGAAGATTAAATATGAACAACATTTTATCATTAGTTGTCCAGTATACAATGATTATGAGGCAAAAATGTTTTTGGTTAATTACTGTTCTAATAAAATTGTTTGCACTAAAATATTTAGGGATTATGTTATCAAATGTCTAGATTTAAGACGAAATGTGAATAAATATACTTAATAATGATGATTATTGTAACTTTATTGCTATGGTCCTGTCTGGAATAAGATTTACATCATTTATCATGTTTATTAACCAGAGATAATTTAAAAGTAATATATGTAGTTTTATAATTATATAAACTTTAATGTTTCATTTCAATGTGGAAACGTTTTACAAAAATATAGTATTATTTTTTTTTGTGTATCTGATTGTCATGCTTCCAAATTCTAACAAGTTATATATAAATTGTATTCACGTCGTCAGAGTCCTCGGGTTTAGGATACATTCCTTCAACCTAATAGTGGATTTGTGGCAGATTTTTCTCCCAACCTTTGATATTCTTTGTCATTTATTCAATTTATATGATATGATTTTAGTTGATGTAATTTCGTATTAATCGTGTATTATAATTTCATATTAATTATGAACTTTTATGTCAAATGTTTTATTTGCAAAATGTATTTTTGTATTTTATGATTTTGAATAAATGACATTTTTCGTCAATTTAATTTTTATATCATATAGCACAAGAAGCTCAGACTCTGGCCTGTGTATTAATTAGTATGTTTATGGTATATGTCTGTCTGTCTGTCTTAAATATAAATATATATTGTTTATCTTACATTGTACCACCTTCATGTTAAATGCATCCCAAGTAATGATATACAATTAACTTTGTAGCCTTTTAATATTACTGAATTCCTGCCTATAATATATTGTTACTTTTAACTATTTTTGGCCAACAAACAATAAAACGAATAATAAAATGCATGGAACCAATAAAACCAGATTTTAGTAGTTTTAGTAATTTAATTACTACTTTCATGATTTTATTGTTACCTTTAATCATTCAATTAATGTTCATTGTATCAGCGGAAGCAACGTTATTCCTCATAAAAAGATGTAAATACCTTTTGTATTAGTTGCAAGATTATTATAACACGTGAAGATTGTCTGCTGTAATATCAATAAAACAAGAAAATAACTATTGATTGCTAACTTCCTGATTAGAATATTAATTTAAATTTACTCATTTGAAAACCAATATTAATGAAACCCCGATTCTCCACACTGACACTTTTCATTATTCGAAGAATTGTTGAGGCTAGTTGGATGAATATAGGACTGCCTAAGATAATTACAACGTCTAGGATATAGCTTTAAAAAAATCTTTTTTGTCTTTATAATTCAATATTGTACATGTCATCAAATACTTCCTTAAAAGTATTTTATTGGATTTTTTTTTTTTTTCAAATTAAAAAATATATATATAATTCTTCGTTTAATCTCTAGTGAATTTCGGATATGAAACATACTATACGAGTGTTTTACAAAACTGTTTTGTCAGATATGATATAGATATAAATTCCACCACGTTACCCTGTCGATTACGATATATATCCACTTGTGACTATCTATCTATAGTGGATAGATATCGGAATCAACAGAGAGGCGTGGTGTTATCTGTATTGACATCACTGAATTAGACTGATCACCTAATTTGTATCCTGAGTAACAAGGCTCGTACAACTAATGGAGCAGAATCTGCTTACCCCTTCCAGAGCATCTGCAATTAACCCCAGTGCTTTTTTTGATTTTTTGTTGCTCAGTCCTCGGTTTTCTGTGTAGTGTTTTCTGAAATTGGTTATCTTAAATTTTCGTCGGCTTTAGGTTTTTGCGATGGTGTTGTCAGCTTCTCTCGGTTTACAAGTCTTGAATATTCCCTTGCTATCTTTTGCATATTTTTTGTAAAGAACTTATGTTAAGTTCTTTCAACATATTGAAATTGTCTAAATATTGACAATGAGGTAGCAACCTGTCTGACAGAACTAAAGTTGTCAGACGTTCCAAGTCATCACTGAGTGTGCTCCTTACGCAGAGACTGCTCCAACAGAGTTATGAGGAGGAAAGATTAAAAATGACACTCCGTAAATTTTATGGACACCATCTTGAATTGGTTGATCTATACGATGTGTCTGTGTCTAAACTAACTAGTGACATTTTTACCACGTCTTAGATTGTGGTTTAACATCTAGGTCGTCTGTCTGCTAAGTACCAAACATGACCTTTTCCCGAATAAGTGTGAATTTGCATTGCTATACGACGTGTCTCGGTATTTTGTACATCCAACATTCATGTATTTATTTTTGATGGTTCTGTTATGGTTTCGGTTGAATAATGTGTTATGTCTTTATCGTTTGTTGTTCAAATAATTATAAAATTGCCTTTCAATACCATCATTGTCATATTCCTGAATATGACTGTTATACCGAGTGTGAATTTGCATTGCTATACGACGTGTCTCGGTATTTTGTACATCAAACATTCATGTATTCATTTTTGATGTTTCTGTTATGGTTTCGGTTGGATAATCTGTTATGTCTTATCGTTTGCAGTCCAAATAAATATAAAATTGCCTTTCCATAACATCATTGTCATGAAAATTGTTTGGACGAGTATTGTGAAAATATTGTATAAAGTTCGAGATTGCATGTTAGTTACGTAAGCGCGTCACTGTTTTTGATTTCCTGTGGTGTTTGTCGTTGATGGAGTATGTTCGTTGTTGTTCTGCGGTTTGCATGTTGTGTCGGCTATTATATGATTTGTTCGTGCGTTTCTCTGTGATGAATGTTCTTGCGTGTGTTTGTGCTGTATTTCTGTCACGTAATGTTGTCATTTTAGCGATATTTTTTAACATTGTCATAAAGTGGGAGGCTTGGCTAGCCATTAAACCAGATTCAACCCACCATTTTTTCTTAAATGTCCTGTACCAAGTCAGGAATGTGGCAGTTGTTATCAAATAGTTCGTTTCTATGTATGTTGGCGTTTGTTTTTGTTACACTTCAGTATTCCTGTTGTTCCTTTGTTTTCCTCTTAAAGTTGATGTGTTTTCCTCGGTTTTAGTTTGTAACCCGGATTTGTTTTCTCTCAATCGATTTATGACTTTTTTTAATCTGCTGACTAATAATGAAGCCATTCTGTTCTGTAGTACCTGTGAAAAGTATGACTAATGGATGAATGGACGAGCAAGGTGATTGCAATATAGCCCCAACTCATAGAGGTGTGTGCAACATATATATACACACACATAAATGAATATAATATGTGTTTTCAGCCGTGTATCACCTTCGCAGGTGATCCAATGGATGGATATATCGTAGAGTTGTCACTTGTTTAGACGTACTTATCATATAATTATTTCTGTGACATGCATCTTACGATCCTTTACGAGAGATAATTTAGCTAATCTGCAATCAATTCCATCTTCATGCCTAATATATCATGTACTGTGTTACAACTCTAGATTATACTGAAGAGGTAACACTAGGCCACCGAAAGCTGAATTTTTAGTTCATTCTAGGTGGCGGAGTGGTCTAGAGCGCTGGACACAGTGTAGGCGGTGTTGTCTCGATATCCCAATAGCATGAGTTCGAATCCCGTCGAGGGAAGAACAAAAATTTGCTTTCGCAAATTTGCAGATTTAATATTGTTGTGCTGTTATTTAGAGTAATCACGAATATAATATGTGTTTTCAGTCGTGTATCACCTTCACTGGTGATCGAATGGATAGATCTATCGTAGAGTTATCACTTGTTTAGACGTACTTATATAAATATATACAAGACGGAAGTGAAACCATGTCCAGAAATTCTACGAAAAGAGAAAATATTACTGTTCTGGGTATATTTTTAATAGAATATAACTTGATTTTTTTTAATGTTTACAAATTCTTAAGGTTTTCTCTACTTTAAGGAAACACGCGTATATCGAACCATTTGAAAATTATACACAACATCAGAAGGAGACAGAATAGCATCACTATCAAGGAAAGGTTAACAATAGGAAAAGAAAAGTGTATGTAACGATGAATCACACCATATCTTTTATTTTTTTAAAGCTATTCTAGCATGATTTTGATATATATCTTCGTTGCTTTGTCTGTAATGTGCATTTTACAGATGATAAGTAATTTACACTTGTAGCTATTTGTATGTCCTAAACCATGCGTTACATTAACACACTGGATTCGTGGAATACTGTGTCCCTGTCTTCAGTTTTCTTTTGTTTTCGTTTCTTGTGGTCTTTTGTTTTAAAAATATCAGTCTGTAATTGCCCGCTGCTGTGTGAATAAAGAATATAATGCACCATGCAGTATTTCACCAGCACCAATATAAAATATAAGTGGACAGTTTTTTTTTTTTTTTTTTTTTTTTTGCTAACCTTTGATACAATTAAGATTTTCATTATTGTAAAAATTCATGATACTGTTCTAAAGTTGCACAGTCGTTTGTAATTTTATCCATAATATTATTTAAAGGAAAAGTGCCAAAAACTCATTTTTCGGTCACAAAACTAACTTTTGAATCTTTAAAGTCGGCTCCGCATTATGTAAATTTTACATAAGCTTTAATTATAATATTATGTTGTTATATAATTTAAAATGTTCTAAATGACAGAACTGATTGTAATTCTATTGATAAAATTTAAACACCAGTAGCCATTTCCACTAAAAATCTGAAAATTAAGATTACTTCTATTTAAAAATCATGAAAAAAAATGTATAATTTTGAATCAATCGTTAATGATTTAAAAAAAAAACAACAATGCAGGATTGATTAACAAAGATACAAACAGGAAGACACTGAATATAGTACAAACTATAAAGATAGTAGTAAGCAAGAGCTTTAATGAGTTTGAATAAAGAACACCAAGAAAACTGAATTTTAGGTAAAATCAAAAAAAGATTTATTGTTTATAGCTTTCTCTTCTTGATTAATAAATAAAGATAGGACTAATAGAATAAAAATTATGGAGAAAGTCAAACGGAACAAAAGTTCCTGAAATATCACGTAGTTCTAAAAGGAAGGACTTCTCTGAAATAATATTTCCACTGAAAGAAGTAGAACACTATTTGTTCAATGCTGATAAAGAGAATGGAATAATGATAAAGAGTAACATTTATTGTGTTTTGGTGGAACTTTAGTGAGGATGGAAAATATGACACAATCACCTGGGTTTTCTTGTCAATTCCAAGTATTTTTTCTTACTTTTCTGACTTTTAAGCACTGCTTTCAGTATAATAAATCTTCAAGCTTATGATTAAAGGATTGTCAAACCTGTTATGGATATCTTAAATAATGATCCTGCCGGTAAGTTTTGACAAGCTTGATAGTTGCAACTTGTGTTAATTAACAAAGTGCACGATGCTGTTTGATTTCTTAGTGCAAACATGTTATTGAATCAATGAATAAGGACGCTACATGAACGTCGAAGTTTAGTCTATAAAAAGACACATACAAATATATTGTTTTTTGCGATTTTGAGATTTTATAAATTTTCCATTATTTATCCTAGAGGAGAGTGTTTTTTTTTTTATTTGGGATTTTGTCAGTCAATTTGTTTTATTTAGAGACGTTGTAAATACAAGAACTGAAATTGCATTAATATCGATTCTTCGCCTAACAACAAATGTCCGTTTTAACACATAATTTAGAACATATCGGCTTACAGGAAGGGTTTCCTGAATGTCGGTTGACAATTTTATTCTCTTTTATGTTAAACCATTATTTCCATTTAGATTTCAGGTAAATGTAAGAATGACGACGGAATCAACATGACTTAATTGTGACAGCTTACATTAAGTTGACAATGTATTACCTGAGAAAGAATAATCAATAATTTCATTAAATCTTAAAGGATGTGTAGAATGGACGTTGTTACTGTTTCGTTTCTGAAAGTGTTTCTGGTATCATTTTTTGAGTTCACCATCGGTAAGTTAAATATATAAACTTTTTTTTAAGTAAATGAAATGAAAGAAGTACAATGTTATTATTAAATATATGTGTTATAAAATTTAGAATGTTGTGTATTTTTTTTCAAACGGAAAAATACTTTCAAATTGTTTTTTTTTTTTTTTTTTAATATATATATATGTGTATACGCAATAGCTTGTTAAACAATACAACAATGTAATTTATGTATATTGAGTACAAGTGAACCTAAATACATTTTCAATATTATATTTAATGAATGAATGTCTTATGTAGAAATTTACCTCTCTCTCACACTCTCTCTCTTAATAGCAGTGAGCCACGCTTTTCAATTTTCCAAACGGAACAGTTTCACGTTTGATCAGAATTTTCATTTTTCTCTTGCTGTATGTACATGAAATGTGTTTTCGAGTGGACGTTTGCTACAATTATCAAGATCATATTTTCTTCAAGCATTCTGGGTGAGGTTAGACAATATTTTGCAAACTATTATGACAGGAATATTCAGTCGGTTTCAATTAGCATCTTCAGATTGCTCAACTACACAGTAACTATCAAAGTTTTATATTGTATTGTTTTAATTTGGAGGCATTTACTTCAATAATATTTTTTTCTGTTCATTGTTTTGTATGTAAGACTCTCTTATTTCCAACTACGTGACTGTTCCCCGTATAAATGTTTTATCTCTATAGAACAACAAACATGTGTAATCTTGTACAAAAACCAAGGTTCTATCATTTTATATTGTTATAAAATAAGGTTGCAAGAAGTAGTTTTACATTTGTTTTATATTAAAAAAAAATCATCAAAAATCTTATGCTTAAATGGTACGCCTGACACGCTTAACAACTGCATAATACATATCAGTGGCGCCCAAATAAAAACAGCTGGAAGGCAAAATTTGAAGTTGAAGTGCATTTGACCCCCAAAACTCTAAAAAGTTATTCTAAATATAGTCAAGTCTATCTATGCCCAGGGCAGAAAATAATATTAGCGGATTGACAGAATATGATTGATTCAATGATATTGGGTTTGTGATTTCTTCGGGGCGGAGGGAGGATATCCACCAGCAGCGGCGTCACCAGTGGTTGTCAAAATATTATAAGATATGATACCCAAAAATCAAGAAAGTAGAAAACAGTGTATAATAAAATAAAAGATAGATGGAAGACACCAATTGGATATTCAAACTCATCAATCGATTACAAACTGACAGTGTCATGGCAAAAAATGTTAAGAAAAACAACAGTAGACAAAACACCACATAGACTCAGAAAGACTCAGTAACACGAAATAAGAGTTTTAGACTAGGGAATATAATTTTAATAACCAAGATGAAGGCGTTTATTTGCAAATATCTGTCACAGAACGGCTTAGTATCATTGCTACATAATTGTTGGTCTAAAATCTAAGAATAGGGCGCATAACATACATTAAAACACTTGGTTTGTCACTAGAATGATATTAACGTATTTGATGTTCATTCCATGAGGACATTCATGTAACACGCATAATTAACGTTTCACGGTCAACATGGAACTTTCATTTTAAAAAGTCGACTTCAAGATATTTACAGATTCTATATGTTTGATCACATTTACCTGTTGCAATAGTGATGAAATATCAATATTTGCTTTATAAATGAAGTTTTCGCCGTTATGCTTCCCTACAGTACATCATGCAAAATAATCAATTAGATTAAATTCAGATAAAGATCTCAGTTTAATAATTTTGAAGCAAAAACCCGTAAAGTTCTATAGGCTATTTTCTGACATTTTAATTACATAAGACAGTTCATGCTAAAATAGAAAATAATAAAAAAATATGCTTTTATGAAATTTGTTGATTTGAACAGTATATCATGACAAAAACACATTGTATTATACAGAGTTAATAGTTATATATATATATATATATATTTTTTTTGGTTGGCTGACATTTTTGTTTTTTGGAAGATGTTTGTTATGGTATGTTTTTTTTTTTTTTTTTTTTTTTTTTTTTGATAATCATTGTTTTGGTGTTTTTGGTGGATTTTTTTTTTTTTTTGGGGGGGATGTTGATAATCATTGTTTTAAAGAACGTCCCTAAAGTCTAAATAGACTGTTATCATATTGCGAATTAATTTGATAGAGTTCTAACTTGACTCTTTAATGCTTTGTTCACTGGTGCTACAATATGTATAATGAAACAGGTCGAGGAGAAATAAAATGATTTGTATGTTCTCTGTAAATACTTGCACTTAATGTTAACAACCATATTATTTGCCAGCACAAATATTACAAATTACCACATAAACAGGAAATTAGAACTGGTCGGCGTATGCAAGCGAAAATCCCGTATGTACAGAAGAAGATATAAGAACTAATATTTGAATTCTGATTTTGTCAAAACAAAAATTTCCAAAATTTCAAAATTCTGTTTCATTATTTGATAAACACATATAGAAATATATAGTCATGTGTGTACAAATATGTCTTTTGGAAGTCACTGTAACGTCACTGACATTTGAAAATTGACATAGTTTGCTTTGAACGACCTTTTAAATAAAATTTCCGGTAAAAACCTAATATGATAAGCAGCTTTAAAAATATCTGAATTAACTTGCAGTTTCCTCAAATGCAAGATGGCCTAGAGCAAACATGGCAGACACAAATTTAATTTTAATTACAAATATACTTGTACTTATATCTGCCAGATTAACGTCTTGTAGACACTTGATTGAATTTATTTGTTGGATTTATAATATTACTCTTGATATTCCCTATCCAAGGGGTCTAATAAGTAACTTTATCCATTTCTTTTTCGAAATAACGTTACCCATACCATACAAATTTTATATTTGGGAATTATTTTCTTTTTTAGTTTTTATGAAATTTGGTTCTCTCTTTCACTATATTAATTCTAATTATTCAATTTCAAATACACTTCATGTAAATAGAATAAAAATTACACGAGACTGTCCCTTTATTGTTTTACTGGCTCATTGAGGTAATTCTATAGTCTGCAAAATATTTCATAAGCAAACTTTTACCAGTTTCAATAAAATGTGTTGTCATATTGATAAATAGAAATTTTGTTTGTATAGATGCAACGGAGTGTTTGAAAAATGACGACATTGGATGGCGTGAGGGTAATATCTACAGCTGCAATGACCAAACAAAGTCTGAATGTTGTGAAAAGGATCACAAGTTTACCTGTTGTGAACCAGCAAAAGATACTACATTGTAAATATACGTATTGATATATATGTTCAATCTCATCAAAGTAAATCATTCGACATCTCTGGCTGTAACTAAAAAGTAAAATAACAAAAATACCAAACTCAACTCCAAGGAAAATTCAAAACGGAAAGTCCCTTATCAAATGGCAAAATCAAAAGCTCAAACACATCAAACGAATGGAAAACAACTGTCATATTCCTTACTTGGTACATGCATGGAAAATGGTGGATTAAACGTGGTTTTATAGCTAGCTAAACCTCTCGATTCTATGACAGAACTTAAATTTGATTAAGTGGTTACTATGCATTTTTCTGTATTAAAACTTACAAAAATACACTAACTAGACTTACAAAGAAATGATAAAAACATTTTTTTATCATTATATCGTTAAGAGATTGGTATTCCGATGGGTACTCACTGTGCCACTCTTATTTTAGATTTGCTCGATTACTGTAGTTGCAAATCACAATGTATGATCAACTGTCATAATGATCTAGCTTATACTTCTTGATATATTTTTAACCGATACCTTCAAAAGGTTAGACTAAACTATCCAGAATTTATAAATATACGTATTGAATGTATACCTTTTACATCCTGTTATCAAATCTAACGTTTATTGATTCAAGACCTTGATATTAGAATTTGTCATAGAATTTCTCAAATAAAATATTATTGTAAACAGGTCGATATTGTATTCCTGTTATTAATTTTCCTTTCGTTGATAGCTAAGTTGGTTCGATATGAACTAGTTTGCAGTGACGTGATAGATATTAATAATTTATTTATATTTTTGATTACTAGAAATGTTATACATTTTTTGTTACTTTTTATGTACTATATAATCAAAACATATATTTTTTATATTTCAGACGGGAACAGTTCCAACTATGGGGTGTAGTGGCATTCTTTATTATGATTATATTTATTATCTACATGTATTTGAAGAAAGATGTTGAAATTTTCACTAGACCTACATTGAAAGACAGCATATTGTCACTTATAAGGTAAACATATTATAGTATGGTGAATGTAGTCAGGTATATATGATTTAGATATAGGAAGATGTGGTTTGAGTGCCAATGAGACAACTCTCCATCCAAATAACAATTTATAAAAGTAAACCATTATAGGTCAATGTACGGCCTTCAACACGGAGCCTTGGCTCACACCGAACAACAAGCTATAAAGGGCCCCAAAAGTACTAGTGTAAAACCATTCAAACGGTAAAACCAACGGTCTAGTATATATAAAAACGAGAAACGAGAAACACGTATAAATTACATAAACAAACGACAACTACTGTACATCAGATTCCTGACTTAGGACAGGTGCAAACATTTGCAGCGGGATTAAACGTTTTAATGGTACCAAACCTTCTCCCTTTTTCTGAAACAATAGTATTACATCACAACATAGAAAACACACGATAAAACATCAATTGGAAGGCTTAACTCAATCAAAACGTAAATTAACACACTATGAACGAATAAATTCGATCTGTGATACCTGAAAGTAAATACATAGTTAATAAAATATTAGGGACAAACATTCAAGGCCAAAAAGCAAACAAACAAGTCCAAATAAAGCCATGGCAAAACACTACCGCGAAATATTAAACCCTTAGAAAATAATCACTTTTGAAAAACCGGTTTTCATAATATATACAGGTAAATGAAAAATAACTTTGTCGTTTTAGGTATACTTTTTCTGTCTATATAAAATCTTCCAATAATTAGGAATACCAAGAAAGGTCTGTCATATAAATACCTAATTTAACACTAGATACATAAGGGTAAATATCAACAATAAAACTTCCTGTACAGATTAAAGGAGAATAATCTTGATGTTAATACAAATGTAGTACGAAGAAGTGAAAATTAGTAGATATTCCAAATAATCAAAGCTGGTATACAGACAAGATCCATATTAATATAAAATAACAAAAAGTATTAAAAATAGTATCAACAGGTCGAATTAATTGTCAATTTTGTAAGTCTAAACTTATTTCGTCTACATTATTCTAAATTTTGTATTATCTAATGAATTCTTTATCTTTATCTTCTACAACCGTACTACATGAAAAATGTGATGATTTTAACTTTCCAATCGTCAACTTCCTATTTTTTCAGTAGTAACATACCCTCTCTTCTCATCGTGTAAAGTTATCAATTAATAGTTACGCTCGTGTTCGTGTTCATACTATACGTACTTTATTAACAGGGTGTGCTCATTACATAAAAATTTAGATATGAGGAAGAACGACTTACATCAACACTACATTACTTTTACGGTCAAAA
This sequence comes from Mytilus coruscus, assembly GCA_017311375.1. Taxonomy (NCBI): domain Eukaryota; kingdom Metazoa; phylum Mollusca; class Bivalvia; order Mytilida; family Mytilidae; genus Mytilus; species Mytilus coruscus. Next base: position 66,718,927 of record CM029604.1, on the reverse strand, counting down.
TCACGACTTCGTTGACTGACGCGATATGTCTCGACTCACTATCGACATGTTTCCGCTGTCTTAAATCTTAAGACACCAGAATATTCGTCTGATGTGCAAATGTATCGATTGTTTCCTTTTCCCGATTGTGACATTGTTACTGAGCGTATTTGCATAGAGGGTGATTCATGCATAGGAGACGCTTAATCTGTCGAAGCTTCCTGTCTCTCACTTTTGGTTTGTTACTTTCGTTGGTATCTTCGAGATCGATGTGTTAGATTTGAATATCGGTAGACTAATGTTGACTAAAACTAGTCAATACTCATATGAAACAAAAATTTAATCAAAATGTCAAGTGTTAAGATTTTATCATACGGTTATGTGAATAAAACGAACTGCTGGGTACAGGTCAATGAGATCAACGGAGTGACAAAATAACCAAAATACATGTAGAGACCATAGACAAGTGTCCACATCGTATGACTATCATAACAGCACCACACTCATACTAATATAAAAAACTCAAAAGATTGAATACAATATCTGATACCAAAATAAACTTTTGAATAGAAGTGAAAAACCAAGTGACACACCCAGATTGTGCATGACGAAATTACTGACTAGAGGCTCAATCTGTTCATTGTTCGTGTTTTCATATATTCTGATGTCTGAGACTAATTATACCCCCGCTTTAAAAAAGTGAGGTAATACTGTTTTACCTCTGTCTGTCCGTCCGTCTATCCGTCTCATGAATATTTTCGTCGCATCTTTCTCAGAAACTACATCATAAGGATTTCTGAAATTTGGGTTCAGGGTTTATATAAGTCAGCTATACCGTGCGATGCGTTTTCAGATTCATCACTCAACAACTTCCTGTTTACCAAAATATTTGGGCGAGGGTATCATCAGTTAGCAGTAGCTCGCAGTTTCACTTGTTTTAAACAGCTTTAAACATCTTGCATCTGTTCAGGTATATGGTTGACATTGTTAAAAGCCTGACATATTAAATTGGTTTATTTTATTACTTTTGGAAACGTTTTTTATTTTTTTATTTTTATTAACCTTTCTGAGCTTTATCACTGATGTGCTTTAATTCCTCCGATCACTAGAAAATATTAAGAAAAAGAAGTGAGACACGGGTACGGAACAATAAGACAGCGACAGAAAGTCTTCCATAGCATGAACATAGAGTGATCGATGTTTCATCAGAATTAACTTTCAGATGATTCTGTGGGTGTATGTTCTATTCTCATATTTATACTTATAAATCTTAGCTTATTTAGATAGGTTAAAGTTTATTTACAGAGTCACTCAATGTTTATTACCCAAACCAGACTTACTTTTCGCTGGCAATTTTTCCTATAATTGTGTAAAGTATAAATAAATCAATTGTAGTCCAATTGGATTATGTATGAATAGAATACACTCATCATAGATACCGGCTTAAAATTGTGTGAGCCAGATGCGCGTTTCGTCTACAAAAGTCTCATTAGTAACGCACGAATCAAAAAAGTTAAAATAAAGAACGAAGTTTAGGTGCATTGAGGACCCAAAATTAGAAGTAATTGCAACAAGACTTCACCAATAACTGAATCGTCAATACTAAGTTCAAAATGCCGTTATACCCTTAAAATAATAAACTAAACCGGGTACCTAATGAAAAAGAAATTTGCAACAATAATGATAGTCCGAGCTCAGCAACTAGGACCGTAATTACAAAATCCTCTTTTGATGAAACTATATTAGTTGCCAAAAATATCTTTTCGTGAATAGACTACCCATGGCAATCATTCGACATCTTATTATTTCTGTACAGTAATTTGCAATGTAAACATTGTGTGCTATAATGTATAGTAAAACGTCAAAGATCGTAAAAGGTTATATGTCCGTTCAATCTTCAAATGCAAAGATATAATATTACGGTATTGTCTGACGATTTTTTTTTTCTGGTTTTTATATAATTGTGTTTTAACACTTTTCTCAAATTAATAACTATTGTTTAAAATTTACCTATGATTTAGAAGAATATCGTGTCTTAGGGCTTACTATGTTTTTGTCGTCCATTATAGAATATCCTAGATCAATTGTCATCTGTTACGATCATCTTTGCCTGAAACTACTGAAGACATATCAAAATATAATCTATATCCAAGTTGTATTGTTTGCCTGTTTTGGTTTGTTAGCTTCCCTGGCACATAGGGACAGTGTGAGCTTTAGCCATCACTTGGCATCCGTCGTCTGTCGTCGTCCGTTGACTTTTACAAAGATCATTTCCTCTGAAATCCTTGGGCCAAATTTAACCAAACTTGTTCAAATTCATCAATGGGGTATCTAGTTTTAAATATGTGTCCGATGACCCCGCCTGCCAACCAACATGACCAACATGGCTGTAATAGAACATAGGGGTGAGTTGCAAGTAAAGTCTATTATCTTGTAAACCACTATAGATAGAGAAAATATGATAGGGGATAAATGTTTAAAATGATGAAATCTATCTATTTACATTTACTGTCAGAAGATATTTTGTAAGAATTATTGCCCTTAAATGAAAATTTTACCAATTTTTTAGCTCACCTGGCCCACAGGGCCAAGTGAGCTTTTCTCATCACTTGGCGTCCGTCGTCCGTCGTCCGTTAACTTTTACAAAAATCTTCTCCTCTGAAACTACTTGGCCAAATTTAACCAAACTTGGCCACAATCATCATTGGTGTATCTAGTTTAAAAATATGTCCGGTGACCCGTCCAACTACCAAGATGGCCACCATGGCTAAAAATAGAACATAGGGTAAAATGTAGATTTTGGCTTATATCTCTGAAACCAAAGCATTTAGAGCAAATTTGACAACAGTAAAATTGTTAATCAGGTCAAGATCTATCTGCCCTGGAATTTTCAGATGAATCGGACAACCCGTTGTTGGGTTGCTGCCCTGAAATGGTAATTTTAAGGAAATTTTGCCGTTTTGGGTTATTATCTTGAATATTATTATAGATAGAGATAAACTGTAAACAGCAATAATGTTCAGCAAAGTAAGATCTACAAAATGGTCAGTTGATCCCTTAAGGAGTTATTGCCCTTTATAGTCAATTTTAACCATTTTTCGTAATTTTTGTAATCTTTACAAAATCTTCTCCTCTGAAACTACTAAGACAAATTTAACCAAACTTGTCCACAATCATCATTAGGGTATCTAGTTTAAAAATGTGTCCGATGACCCGCCCGCGAACCAAGATGGCCGACATGGCTAAAAATAGTACATAAGGTAAAAATGCAGTTTTTGGCTCATATCTCTGAAACCAAAGCATTTAGAGCAAATCTGACGAGAATAAAATTGTTCATTAGGTCAAGATCTATCTGCCCTGAAATTTTCAGACCAATCAGGCAACACATTGTTGGGTTGCTGCCCCTGAATTGGTAATTTTAAGAAAATTTTGCAGCTTTTGGTTATTATTTTGAATATTATTATAGATAGAGATAAACTGTAAACAGCAATAATGTACAGCAAAGTAAGATCTACAAATAAGTCAACATGACCAAAATTGTCAATTGACCCCTTAAGGAGTTATTGCAATTTATAGTCAATTTTTTTACAATTTTCATAAATTTTGTAAATTTTTGTAAATTTTTTCAAAATATTTTCCACTGTAACTATTGGGCCAAGTTCATTATAGATAGAGATAATTGTAAGCAGCAAGAATGCTCAGTAACGTAAGATCTACAAACACATCACCATCACAAAAACAATTTTGTCATGAATCCATCTGTGTCCTTTGTTTAATATGCACATAGACCAAGGTGAGCAACACAGGCTCTTTAGAGCCTCTAGTTTCTATTATCTTGAAAATGAACAGATAGACATAAACTTGTTATAGTAAAAAATGATCAACAAGACAAAATCAACAAATTGGTTTAATAGCCTAAATCATCAGCCCTCTCTTTATCATTCGTATAGGAATTATTACCCTTAAATGACGATTTTTATCATTGTTTGCATTTTTGCCTATCGTCTTTAAAACTATAATATATCAATAGAAATTTGAAAGAGCAAAATTAAACAGTAAGACAATATCTATAAATAAGTCTAATTATGGAAAACGTCAGTTGATTCATTATAGGAGTTGTTGCTATTGAACGAAAATTTTAACATTTTTTCTGTTTTTGCTGATTATTTTGAAAAAAAAATTATTTTAATAATATATACAGAAAATTGTGTGGAGCAAAAATGGTCCACAAGGCAAGATCTACTATGAAGTTGATATTGTTGAAATATGTGTTCAACTTTTTATATGATTTAGTTCCCTTAAATAACATTTTTAACTACGTTTTGAATTTTTGCCTATCATCTTGAAACCTATAATAGATAGATAGAAATTTATGAAAAATTACTAGCAAGACAAGATCTGCAAATAGATCAGCATACATGTAGATGAATCTGTCTTCTTAAAGGAATTAATGCCCTTAAGTGACTGTTTACCCTTTTGTGTTTTGGTCAAAAACTATAGAAGATAGAGAGAAACAGTAAACAGAAAAAATATAAAATAAAAGTTCAACAAAAAAGAGCTTTTGTTCTTGAATAATATTCTAGTCTACAATGTCGTCCATTGATGAAGATGCACATAGACCTAAGTGATCAACACAGGCTCGAAAGAACCAAAGCGAGGCGAGATTAATAAACATATACCTAATCTTGATTTATATGGGCCTTAGGTTCTGGTGTGCATCTCAATAAATCGATATGGTCATCGATGGGGCTTAGGTTGAAATCTGTTAATTGAATATACATAGACATTAAAATATTCATCCAAATCAATGCATCAGGATGCTTTTTGTTTTGCTACAATGGAAAAACTTTATTATCCCTCGTTGAAGTAGTTTTGAAAACAATAAGTTCGATGTTTTTAAGTGTACGAATTTTCTTTTAACGAGTGTTTCAAGCGACTTTATCGTCGTGTTTATCAAATTTACTATAATTCATTTTATCTAGATATCAATGTTTCAATTATACTTTTAATGATTTTCTTTTAGAGCTGATAAAAGACAAAGTGATGAAGCAACAACTGCTGAAAGGTCCAACAGAAAAGACTCTACAACTTATACAAGAATGGGAATTAAGAACAAACCCCAATTAAATGAAGACGAGGATTCTTGTTGGTCTGATTCACAATCTGACTCTGACATTGAACCAGTGAACGGCATGTCATCAACCGAAAACGATGGCAGCATACATATATCGTATACGGAAGCAGCCTCGTTAAACCTACGAAGTAAAATGGATGTTCAAAATAAAAACAGAACTTAGATTTAGATTGTGCATCATTGACGTAAACCAGTACATTGCTGTATTTTACATATTACAGTATGAAATATTAGTCTTTCATCTACATTACATTCTGTTTATATATTATCGAAAAGAAATGTATTATCTTAAGACACAAAATACCTACACGGATTTAACAACATATAAAGAAAAGAAAGACCGCTTAAACTGCTATTTTTTTAACTCCCAGTAAAAATCTGACTTTAAACATGGAACAAGAACTTTCTGCAAGTTCAAGCCGGCCCTAGCACCGGTTTTAATAAATGTGTCTTTGCTAGATGTAATAAAACCGTATATATAGGTATTATACGCTGGTTAATATCATCCAATTGCACACCATAACAGGGGGAAAATACTACCATTGTTTGCCCTCTAATCTCGTTGTAAAATACAGAAACAATATGATCATGCATTAAACCATGGTGCAGATCCAGATATATGTTACATAACTTGACAAGAAAAATATATAAACGACAAATAATCTTGATGAACAGATAATAAAGTATGTGGGAAAAGGGACCATTAATGAAATAATTGCCAAGATCGATTTGTAGTGTAAATTTTTATATGTTGGCCATAAGGTTTATACAAATCAAGGTTTATATCAAATCAATTCTATAACGGCTACTTCTTGTATGTTAAAACAAAGCGGTACATGTCGTGATATCTTCATTGCTTGTATATATTGAGCATCAAAGTTTTCTCCCCGTTAGGGTACGATTATTTGATTTTCTGTGGGGTTGGGGCATGAGGATTTAAAAAATCCAGATTCTATTATGGTGAGACCTGAAAATAAAATAATTAATCTTGCTCAAGACCTGATGAAAATGAATATTTTGCAACTCAAAATGCAGGATATAATTGTCGTAGCAACAGATGAATATTCAATCCGCAAAAGAATCCTCCTACCCCTCCCCCCTCGCCCACGAATTTCAGATGATCGTCCAATAACTATATGATATGGAAATTGATGTTTCTGTTCGTGGTGTTAATTCGTATCAAAATGAAGATTACATACTTCCATTTGGTTCAAATTTATCAATTTTACATCATCGATATCATAGTGATAATCTACGCGAAAGGTAAAATCACAACCCACACAATATATTATTAAGTTATTGAACTTCTCGTTGTTTAATATGTTATTTTTAAAACATGTGACATACGATTACGTAATCCTGGTAATGTAATCATATGATGACACACTTAATTGCTTTAAGTGAGGTTAAAAGAAATGTTATTTGGGCGCATGTTTAACTTTAAGAACGGCTATAACTCGTTGAATGTAATTACATAAGAAATAAAGAATAATAATATGTGTTAAGTTTGTAATAACTTTCAAATTTTCCAGAATTTCCTTCCCATTGAAATGTTTCTAAATTTAGAATAGTTGGGTAATTGACAGTGAAACAATTGCTCAGTTGATTTATGAATGAAAACAAATGTAAGTATATATTCAATTTATATTTTCTTAAATTATTTTGTCATGGTTTTCAATTTTGAAACACGAATTTCATCCGTTAATGAAATCAAAAGTGAAAGTTTAAAAAAAAACATTGATTCATTGTCAATGTTATTGTTGTTTTTCTTTCATTGAGTGTTATGTTTTTTTTTATATTTTTAGATTTTTGTTAATGTAACAGTATTTTTATTTTTATTAGTTTGTTGTTGTTGAGATAGAATTTTACCTACACATTTGATTTTATTGTGAACATTGATTTTTACAGTTTCGGAGAAGACGGTTTTGATCAATAACACCTTGCTCGTGACATTTGTCGGTTAATATATTATGTTCATGTGATGTACGTACATCCACGCCATTTGGGGGATAGTTGTATCATAGGCAATCATATCACATCTCCATAATTTTTTTACATTCAGCGGTTGTCGTTGGTAGCAGTCTATCACATTTTATTCGTTTATTGCTTTTTTATAAATCAGGCCGTTTGTTATGTCTCGCTCGGGGTCTTTTGTACATGTAGCTGAATATACGGTATGGGCTTTGCTCATTGTTGAAGGCCGTACGATGACCTCAGTAACATAACTTACATCGACATCAGTTGGATATGTGTCTCATAAGCATTCATAAAATCATGTCCCTTTTTAAATACAAAATAAAGACCAATCGCAACTTCTTCGGCCAAATGTAATCTTCATTAATTACAACACATGCTGTATATTTTATTATCAAACCTTGGAGTGAACAACAAGATTATCATGCATGACTGCGTGGACAGTGTATAACTTGCAATTTTTTTGAATTTATTTCTTTATAGTTTATGCATAAAATATTAAGTAGGAAGATGAAATTACATGTAATAAAAATTTGGGGCATGAATTTTTAGGTCAAGTAGTGATTTGCTCCAGTTTGTAAATGTCAAAAATTAGTATGTCTGAAGCTGTCAAACTGAATTACAGACCCCCTTAACATAAAGTTATCCATATTTTGAGTTAGAGCCGATAGACTTTTCTATAATTTTAATATAATTTGTCCCAAAAGTAGTACCCTACACTGTAAAAATCTGTTTTGGATAGAGTAGGTGCGATTTTTTTAAATTTGCGTTTTTTGTCTAAAAGAAATGCACTACGAAATAACTGTGTTCTCGGGCCAACTTGGTCTATGTGCATATATAACAAAGGACACTCTCCAACATTGTAGACGAGAAAAGAATTCATGACAAAAATCTCTGTGTTGTTGATCTTATTGCTGATCATTTAGTCTGCTTAGTTTCTCTCTATCTTCTTTAGTTTTGCCCAAAACACAAAAGAGGGTAAACAAATCCTCATTTAAGGGCAATCACTCCTATAAAGAGTGACAGTCTACTAACTATATCGGCTAAATTTGACTTGTTAGTAGATCTTGACTTGCTAATCATTTTTGTGATTTAAAGTGTCTATTTATCTATTATAATTTTTATTATATAAGTCAAAAAGCAAAAAAAAAAAATGGTTAAAATCGTCATTAAAGGGCAGTTACTCCAATAAGGAGTCGACTGACGATTTCGACCTTGTAAGACATATTTGTAGAACTTGTCTTGCTGATCATTTTGCGATTTAAAGTTTCTCTTTATCTATTATAGTTTTCAAGATAGTAGGCAAAAATGAAAAAGAATATGGTAAAACTTGTCATTTAAGGGCAATACTATTAACTCCTATTAGAAGTCGTCTAACAGTTTTGACGTATATAGACAATTGGTAGAGCTCAACATTCTAAACATTTTTGCTTCAGTCAGATTTTCTCTATTCATAACGGTTTTCAAAATAATAGACAAATTGCATTTTACCCCTATGTTCTATTTTTAGCCATGTCGGCCATCTTGGTTGGCAGACGGGGTCATCGGAAACATTTTTAAAACTAAATACCCCAATGATGATTGTGGCCAAGTTTGGTTAAATTTGGCCCAGTAGTTTCAGAGGAGAAGATGTTTGTAAAAGTTAACAATGGAAAATCGTCATTAAAGGGCAATTACTCCAATAAGGAGTCGTCGGACGATTTCCTTCATATTGTCTTAATTGTAGATCTTGTCTTGCTGATAATTTTTGCTTATTTAAGTTTCTATCTATTTATTATAATTTTAAAGATATAATACAAAAACGCATAAAAAAAATGGTAAAAATCGTCACCAAAAGAGAGACGAACGATACCAGAGGGACATTCAAACTCATAAGTCGAAAATAAACTGACAACGCCATGGCTAAAAAAGAAAAAGACCAACAGACAAATAATAGTACACAAAACAAAACATAGAAAACTAAAGACTGAGCAACACGAACCCCACCAAAAACTGGGGGTGATCTCAGGTGCTCCGGAAGGGTAAGCAGATTCTGCTCCACATGTGGCACCCGTCGTTTTGCTCATGTTAGTACAAACCCGGTAATAAGTCTAATTCGGTAGGTCACATTCGGGGAAAGGGGACGGGATTGTAGTTACAACACTAGGAACATATCCGATATCATCTGTGAAATGGATATTTCAAAGGGCAATAACTCTAATAAGGAGTCGACTGACGATTTCGACTATGTAGACTTATTTATAGTGTGTTTTTTATGTTGTAATGTTACACTACTGTCTCAGGTTAGGATGAAGATTGGCCCCTGTTAAAACGTTTAAACCCGCTGCATTTTTATGCACCTGTCCTAAGTCAGGAGCCTGTTGTACAGTGAGTGTCGTTTGTTGATGTGGTTCATAGGTGTTTCTCGCTTCTCGTTTTTTTATATATATATTAGACTGTTGGTTTTCCTGTTTGAATTGTTTTACACTAGTCGTTTTGGGACCCTTTATAGCTTGCTGTTCGATGTGAGCCAAGGCTCATTGCTGGAGGCCGTACTTTGACCTATAATTGTTAACTTTTTATACATTGAGATTTGGATGGAGAGTTGTCTCATTGGCACTCATACCACATCTTCTTACTTATATTATTTGTAGAACTTGTCTTGCTGATCATTTTTGCAATTTAAAGTTTCTCTTTATCTATTATAATTTTCAAGATAGTACGCAAAAATTAAAAAAATGGTAAAATTTGTCATTTAAAGGCAATAAGAAGTCGTCTGACAATTTTGACGTATATGGACAATTGGTAGAGCTGATCATTCTGAACATTTTTGCTTCCGTCAGATTTTCTCTATTTATAACGGTTTTCAAAATAATAGACAAAACTTGCATTTTACCCCTATGTAGTATTTTTAGCCATGCCTGCCATCTTGTTTGGCAGGCGGGGTCAGCGTACACATTTTCAAACTATATTCCCCAATGATGATTGTGGCTAAGTTTGGTTAAATTTTGCCCAGCAGTTTTATAGGAGAATATTTTTGTAAAAGTTAACAGACGACGACGGACGACGACAGAAGACCGACGACGAACGCCAAGTGATGAGAAAAGCTCACTTGGCCCTTTGGGTCAGGTGAACTAAAAAGTAATTGGCCCTGACTTAAAGGATGATTTTACAATTTATTCCAACGGCTTTCTATGTTTTTGTTTCCCTGTGTGTAGCAACCACCTTTGGACTTTGCAAGAGCCTTTTCATAAAACAGACAGATAAGCATTTACGTCCTTTTTCATAATACTGTTATCAAAACTTTTTGCATACTGGAAAAGAAGTGAAGTGGGTATGACAAACTTATGAAAAATGCAATTTTACTACTTTATTTCATTTGACATAAAAATGGGTTGTACTTGTTTATGACTATATTACTATGAATCACGGAAAGTTAAGAAAAATAATGAAACTTGCAATGTGTGAAATTGCGAACGATCGCGATCATGTATAAAAAACACCCGCAAATGGATATTTCATCTACCAGTTGATGCGTCGGCTTGGTTTTGTGTCAATGAGGAATGCTGCGTTCAGGATAGATATTGATAATTTTGGGATTTTAATAGTAAAATTGAAGTTATCTCTTCAGCAGTCGTTTTTCCAAAGGGTGTTAATTGGTCGACCTGTTGTAGTTATATGAAGCAGAACTAAACGGTACGATGACATTTTCCCAAAATGTCAAATTACCATTTCTCAGTTGTAACATAAACGTATTGCTTTTACATATCTCAATCGATACGTTACGTGCGTGTGTGTTCATATCATACGGACTTCATCAACAGGGATGTGTTCATAACGCAAAATATGCTCCACCAGGATTACCAGGAAGAACAACTGAAATATACACAAATGTCATGGTCATCATCACGAATTGGCTTCATACGACTTGTCTGTGTCTCAACTCACATTTTTTCGAAGTCTTAGGTCTTAAAATACCAGACAAGTCGTCTGATCTTTAAATTTACCGAATGTGTCCTTTTTTTCTTTTGATAGCTATAGTTTGACTGAGTCTGGTTATGCATGGTTAGTGATGCATTTCCCTATCGACACACCTGGTCTCGCTCCGTTTGGATTTTAAGCATTTCACTAATTTGGTTTACATGGTATGTTTGTTCAGAATATTTACGAGATTTGAATACCGGTAAACTTTTGTTGCTTCTTATTTACGTACACCTTTATGATTTGGTTTGCTGTTTCGGTCTAGATTACTAGGGATATGTTTAATTTGTGGTATCTACATTACCGTTATATAGTTTACAATGGGTATGTTTAGTTGTAAGGTCGTCAAATTCGAATTCACAAATTGCTTTTTATCTTTAAAAATAAATCTTTAGTGATCGTAACGTTGAAGTCATCTGTTCAAAAGTTTTAAGGGCTCATCAATATTTGGTTGATCTGATGGAATATATGTGTCACTGATGACGACAAATATGTTCCTCTTGTCGTAGCCACAATCCCGATTTTTCATGTAACTTCTTAAAATGCACTTATTACCGAATATTTACCTGCCTTGAGCAACACGACGGAAGTCACTCGTGAAACAGGAGCTACTGAAATATCTGTTTTTATCTGTTTTTATGTTCATGCTTTGCACCGGTATTCGTTCTGTTATACCGAACAGCATTTAGTTTTCTGTGTAGTGTTTGGTATCTAATCCCCTTTTCTGTATAAGGTATTCGTCGTTCGTCAGAATCAATTAAATATATTTCTGATACTTAAATGCAGAGCACTTCACGGAAAATAAAAATATAAAAATGTCAAAATTGTCCTGTTTTCATGTAGTTACAATGTATTTTTATTTTATTTCTATTATGATACAATTTTCATTTGTATCATTTTAACTAAATATAAAAATTTGCTGGGCAAATTTAACCAAACTTGGCCACAATCATCATTGGGGTATATAGTTTTAAAATGTGTCCGATGACCCCGCCTGCCAAACAAGATGGCCGGCATGGCTAAAAATACTACATAGGGGTGAAAAATATATCAAAGGCTCTAATTGTTAATGTCTCACTTTTATAGGTATTTTAGTAACTTGGAATGGAAACACAAGACAAGGAGCGTTTGAGAATATACAGAACGGACATAATCAACAATCTTGAAGCTGGCGATATTTTAGACTACCTTCATGAAGATGAAATACTGACGAATACGGATTGTGAACTAATTTTTAGTGGTAAAACGAGAAAGGAACGGTCAAGATTACTGATCGATACAATTACACGACGTGGTCCAAAAGCTTATAGCTCTTTTACACGGGCTCTTAACCTAGCAAAGTATGAGTTTCTGAATGAGAAAATTTCCTCTGGTCAATGCAGGTATACTAAAATATTTCCGAAGAACAAATTTTTCCAAGAAATTCAGAACTCATCCAATACTAGTAGTTCAGTACCTATGCATGGGATTAGAACCTTGATTTTGGAAAATGTTGAACCAAATGATATTTTAGATATTCTGTATCAGGAGCGAGTTCTCTCTGAAGACGAGTATGAACTTGTCCGGAAATGTAGAACAAGAAGGTCTAGATGTTCTAAACTATTATACTTGCTTTCGCTATGCCATCAAGATATTGTCATTCCAGTGTTGAATGAGGCATTCAACTCAAAATATGATTTCATAAAGACGACCATTAACCAAACAGTAAGAGAAGGTAAATTTCAAACCAATAAATTGCATTTCGAATGTGCAGAGAATTCTAAGCATACATGTGTTAAATGCCATGCTCGTCATCAGAATGATATGAGCGATCTTTCTTGCAAACGATGTGTATGGCAAATATCATCTGATGACTGCAAATTTTACATGGCAGATGATATAACGTCCTTCAAAACTTCAGTATTAGATAAAAGAAATTGCCGTCAGTTAGTGTCAAATCATCCTAAACTTTCGACTGTGCAAACTTGCCGACCAAGGCATTCACGAAACAGACAGAGACCGTACAAAAAGTCTTCATCGCTTTTACCTATACCGTTATCAGACACAGATTCCACATCTAGTATCATGACAGTTATAAGATCGTGTTTTCAGTCGACTTGCATAGGGAATTCAAAATCGAGAAAACTATTCATTTTTAAAGATCTGACAACACGGCCCCCTTTAGAACAACACCAACATTTACTTGTGGCTTTCAACTATTTAAGTACATTAATTAACGAAGGCAAATTTGATATTTTTCAGTGTTATTGCGATGGGTTAAAGCATAAATATACCGACGACTATGATCTTAACTGTTTGATCCTGTATTTACAAGCTAGTAGAGAGCTTTTTAGAATAGATTCTGATAAGGCAAAGAAACTGATAAGTAACGCACTCGAAATCGTTCCAAAGACTTCTAATCCTCAGTACTTTACAACAGAATTGTTATCTGCCAAATCTAGAATGTTTTTAAGTAGGAGACAGTTTGAAAAATTCCAAACAACGATTGATGATGGTAAAATGATTGTAGAATCAGATACTTTAAGCTGCACTGGCCATGCAGCTGGCTGGTTGTATCTAAATGATGCTAGGTATTCTGCAATTCAAATTGGATGCATCAATTTTCAACAGAGAAATTCAGCTAGGGCATGTAAACTGTTACACAACAAAGCCAAAAACAGTTTTAAGAAATCGATATGTCATTTCCAGAGAGATGTTGGAAAAGACGGTCCTTTTGGCTTCGGATATGCATTATGTCGTTTGATCATTTTGCTTCTTCGATGTGGTGATAACGGACGAATGATGGATATACTACACCCTTCAAGTGTTGATATAAAAACAGCAGCAAAGTATCTGAATCTATTGGAAGATTATATAAAAGATATGCCTAAAATGTTGAAAATGCATTTAGATTTAGCAAAGTGTGATTATTATTTTAGAATTAAAATGCCACAATTAGCACTGCAGTATGCAACATCAGCACACAAACTCAGCAACGACTTACAAATGTTAGAATTTTCTGAACATGCATACAACCGACTTATTAAATTGAATGGTATCCACCATTTGTCTGGATCCGAAACAAAAGAATAAACTGAAGATCGAGAAGTATTGTGAAACTTTGTATTATAGAATGGTTTATATTTACGAAACGGTGTAGTGAAATCAAAGAAACGCTTCCGAAATTCCTGTACCAAGTCAGGAATATGACAGTTGTTTTTCTTTCGTTTGATGTGTTTGAGCTTTTGATTTTGCCATTTGATAAGTTACTTTCCGTTTTGAATTTTCCTTGGAGTTCGGTATTTTTGTTATTTTACTTCATCATGTTCATGTTAAACCTTTTCATTGAAGTTTTTATTTTTCGCATTTTTTTATAAAACGTGGTCTTTTAGTTTCAGAGTAAAATATGTTAAACACTAGAGATGATGACAAAGAAAATATTTCATTTACATCATGTATGCTTGGTCCGGGTTTTTTTTTCAAATGCATCCATTTTGGTTATGTTATCTAAATAAAATAGGTAAACTATTGAATGAAAATAAATAAACATTTTAAACATTTATTGCGTCTGGCGTGCTTTTCTGGATATAACCATCACCAGGAACGCTTCAAACCATACATTGTAAAGTCAGGGTGTATAACTACTTCAGGAGATATATTACTAAAAGGGAGCCAAAACAGTTTGAGGTAAAGTTCGCCTGCGGGAGATGAAAGCTTAGTGTCTTTTAATTAATTTATAAGTATATAAACGGTGATAAAAGTCATGAAGGTGACACATCCTTAACCACTGATGTCCAGTAGAAAGTGTCGCGACAGTGGACTCAATCGAACCATTAATAATCTCCAATGGATAAAAGTTGATATAAATCATCTAAACTAGGTATAACATTTTTATAGTAAGTTATAATACCGATACACTGTAGTGATAACCCAATTCGTCGTACCAAAGAAGAGTCGGAAGATATCAAAGGGATATTCAAATTTATAGTCGAAAACAAACTGACAACTCCATGGCAAAAACGGATATACGAAAAGACAAACTACAGTCTAAAAAAAAACATAGAAAACGAAAGACTGAGCAACACGAACCTTACCTAAAACCAGGGGATATCAAGTGCTCCGGAAGGGTTAGCAGATCCTGCTCCACAGGTGATACTCGTCGTGTTATTCGTATGACATACGTTCATAAGTTATATCAAGTGACAATCGCCAAATTCGTACACCATCATGTAAATTTTCAAACCTAAATCGAATGTTAAATCTTGAAATAGAAGCACGTCTACCAGGACAAAGGATGTATAAGACTGTTACCAGTAGAGACAACTGTAACATATTTGTCATCAGTGAAACAGATATTCCATAACTATACAATTAGTGAAGTGTTATTTCGTGCGTTTTTCCTAATGACCTTGTTGGGTTGTTTTTCTTATTATTTAATGTACATTTATAATCGTACAATTCTTATAAAGAGAAACCCTGAGGTATATAGTATCAACTGAAATAATTTGTATATGCTTGGTTAAAGGGAATTTTGCAACTAAAGAATGAGAAGTTGACAATAAAGTGTCTGTCCTAACAATATTTAACCATTTCTGTACATATTCAATGCAACACAAACGAAAAACAGGTGGACAATTCAAGTTTAAGAAATGGATAGATCGTTTTGCTTTAAAGCTAGAGGCTCTCAAGAGCCTGTGTCGCTCACCTGCATTTACTGATGTTTTGGAAATCATGTAAAATAAGGTTAAAATTATAATTAATAGTATTAGATATTAGATATTATAATTACTAACTTAGGGGCAGCAACCTAACAACAGGTTGTCGGATTCGTCTGAAAATTTCAGGGCAGATAAATCTAAATCTGATGAACATTTTTGCCACCTGTCCGATTTGCTCTAAATGCTTTAGTTTCAGAGATATAAACCAAAAACTGCATTTTACTCCTATGTTCTATTTTTAACCATGTCGGCCATGATTGTTCGGAGGCGGGGTCATCGAACAAATTTTTAAACAAGATACCCTAATAATGATTAAGGCCAAATATGGTTAAATTTGTCTCAGTAGTTTCAGAGAAGAAGATTTTTGTAAAACATTACAAAAATTTATGAAAAATTGTTAAAAATTGACTATAAAGGGCAATAACTCCTAAAGGGTCGACTGACGACGGACGACGACGATGACGGACGACGACGACGGACGACGGACGACGGACGCCAAGTGATGAGAAAAGCTTACTTGGCTCTTTGGGCCAGGTGAGCTAAAAATTAGTTTTTAGTTCAGAACGAAAGTTCCCTCAGAGGAAATATTTTAAGCACAATAGACCTTTCAATCTACAATGTTTTTGCTTTGCTGGCTGCAACTTGCAAATTTGTTTTTGCATTCGTAGGAAGCAGGAATGAGTAAAGATTATGCACATGTAACCTGTGATGTAAATTACCTATACCACAGACATGACAAATTGGTTCCTTTTCTTGACATATACTCATTAATTGATAATAATGAATGGAAGGACACAATACTTTAACATAAATGTGAATGTTTCAATTTTCCAATAGCGAATGTTCCCTTTCTAATTAGGTTTTATGCTTTTGCATGCATGTGATATTTCATTTTCCAAGTGAGGTCCTTAAGAGCTTGTGCAAATTACAGAAACTTCTTTCTAAGAAACTACTTTTACAATAAAGGTTGCATTCAAACATGTTGATATTATCAATAGTCTTGGTCAGGAATTGAGTGCACAGCGAGTATCTGAAAGTTGGCTGCAGATGTATTTCCCTATAATTTCCAAATATGAGACTGTATTTGGTTCAATAATCGTCTGCTTCTTAACCCTTCTAGATAACCTGGCACCTACAGTGTGCTACCTACCACTAATTTGCAGATTTATCATTGTTGTGTGTTATGATATTGTAACTATCATATTTATTTAGTTGGCCTAACTTGTTTTGTGTGGCCTAAGAATGTTTACATTGTTTTATATTGTGTACAAAATAAAACACATTGTGTTACAACTATGCAGTTTAGAAATCACTGGAACAATCATTGATACTCATGGAATGATTAGAACTTTCTATTTCACTTACATAACGTTTCCAGAATGATCATAACAAAAGATGCGTAATTTAAATTTCTAGCGTTGTTTAGAAGTTTCTGTTTGAGTATATATAAGAATGTTGACCCTAAAGATAGACATAGATAGACTTGGACATCGATAGACATCAACATTCTCAACAGTTGGATTGACACTTTTATTTACTAACAGCATCATATTAAATTGTGACCTATTGGACGTAATATTCTGTGGATTCCCGTGAAGATTTCCAGATAAAGAAAAGATAGGGGATTGGACATGTGTTTTGACAGTTGGGTTGACATTTCTTTTTTTGTAATACTTCTTGTAAACTTGTGTATAGTGAATATTGTTAAATTTTATTGTTGATTTGTGTCTTTTGTTGGCTACAGTTGGAAGTCGATTTTTTTGTTCATAACAGAAATTGGGGGCTCGTGTCCGGGATAACGTTAATATCTTATTAAAATTTTTTCAGTATTTTGATTAGAACTAGCCAACAAAATTCTACAATATGTCATTTGATGCCGGTAAATTTTTGAAAACGCCAGACCTGGAAGGGTTTGATAATTTAAAGAAAGAGGAATTAGTGTTGCTTGCTAAACATCTGAAATTAGACTTTAGAGTATCTATGAGAAAACAAATTATAAAAAATTTGGTAATTGACAAATTAGTTGACGCAGAAATTTTAGGTGAAGAGGCTCTTGAACTTAAGGTCGAAATGTTGACGCTATCAAATTAAAAACACTTGAATTAGAACATGAACTTAAATTAAAAGAATTTGAAATGAAGGAAAGGTTAGAGATTGAGAAAATGAAAATTGAAATGGCAAAAGAAGAAAGCAACACTAAATTCCAATCAAAATCAGAACATTTTAATTTTGATGCAGCAAAAAACATACGTTTGGTTCCCAAATTTTGTGAAAAAACAGTTGATAAATGTTTTCCACAGTTTGAGAAAATTGCTCAAAATTTGAAATAGCCGAAGCCTTTTTGGACTACTATGCTGCAAAGTGTTTTTGAGGGCAAGGCCGCTGAAATTTACTCTGCACTTTCATCAGAAAATAGTTCTGATTATGACACGGTTAAAAAAGAAGTTTTGAAAGCTTATGAGCTAGTGCCAGAAGAATATAGACAGAAATTTAGGTCTTATAAAAAGTTTGATTCACAAACCTATGTTGAATTTGCTAGGGAAAAAGAAGATTTATTTGATAAATGGCTTACGTCAAAGAAAATAGATAAAAATTTTGATAACTTAAGACAATTGATGTTATTAGAAGAGTTCAAGCAGTGTGTTCATTTAGACTTAAAACACATTTAGATGACAAAACTGTTGAGACATTACAAGATGCAGCTGTTATTTCCGATAATTATACCCTTTCACATAAGAGAAGTTTCAAAGGTCAAAATTTTAATACTTCGAGTGGAAATTACAAGAATCAAAGCACTGAGCGTACTGATAGCAAGCCTGTTGCAAAGAATAAGAGTCAGTCTAGTTATAATATGTCTAGTCCAAAATTTGATACTTTTGAGAAGAAGTCACTGACTTGTGCTTATTGTAAGAAGAATGGTCACCTGATGGCTGATTGTTTTAGACTCCAGAAGAAGAATGAAAGAGATAATAAGCCCAAGACCAGTGCTTGTACGACACCCCGTGTTACCAATACGTTGGAATGTCCTGCGAGTCAGGCTTTTAAGTCCAGTTTTTGTTATTACATGGAGAATTATAAACCTTTTATATCTGATGGGTTTGTTTCTATTGTTGATAATACTGCTCCTCAGCCTATTAAGATTTTACGGGACACTGGAGCTTCTCAGACTTTATTGTTAGAAGGTGTGTTGCCTTTGTCCGAGGAGACTTCTGTTGGTGCCTCCGTTTTGTTACAAGGTGTGGAGTTAGGTTGTATAGATGTTCCCCTCCATCGTATTTATCTGAAGTCAGATTTGATAACTGGACCAGTTGTTGTGGGTGTTCGTCCTAATCTCCCTGTTGAGGGTGTTTCATTTTTGCTAGGAAATGATCTAGCTAGGAACAAAGTGGTTGCTGAACCAATTGTTACCAGTAAACCGGTGGTGGATGTTAAATCACCTGAAGATGATGCTGAACTGTATCCAGCTTGTGTCGTTACTAGGGCGATGGCTAGAAAACAACAAAATGAGGATTTGCAAGAAGACCAGTTTGATTACATGGACCTTTCTGACACCTTTCTAGCCGACATTGAAGGTCCCGGTAGCTCAGAGAAGGCCGTATATAAGACCACCTAGTATTAGCAAGAATGTAATTATGCCATGGCCAGACGTGAACAGCCATTCATTAGACCGAAGGAAATTTGTCGAAGAACAAAATAAAGACCCTGAGGTTCTTCAGCTCTGCAAGAGGGCTCAACCACAGGAAGAAGCAGACAAAGTGGCCGAATGCTATTACCATCAAGACGGCATTTTAATGAGAAAGTGGAGGCCCCCTGATGCTACCCCAGAGGAGGAATGGAGAGTGGTATACCAAGTGGTGGAGCCGAAAGTTTATAGGCAAGACATTATTGGTCTTGCTCATGACACCCCCTTGGCTGGACACTTAGGTATAAGGAAGACTTGCCTTAAGATCTTGCAGCATTTCTACTGGCCAAGACTTAGAAATGATGTCGCAGAATATTGTAAATCATGCCATATATGCCAGGTTGTTGGTAAGCCTAACCAGAAAATACCACCAGCACCACTTCTGCCTATTCCAGCCTTTGAAGAACCTTTCAGCCGAGTACTCATTGACTGCGTTGGACCTTTACCGAAAACCAAGACCGGAAATGCGTATTTACTGACGATCATGTGTACCTCCACTCGTTTTCCTGAGGCTATTCCGTTAAGGAATATCAAGACACCTAGTATTGTCAAAGCTCTGATCAAATTTTTCACGTAGGACTTCCAAAGTCCGACCAGGGTTCAAATTTCATGTCAGGTTTATTTCAGCAAGTCGTGTACCAGTTAGGGATTGCTCAGTATAGGTCAAGTGCTTATCATCCAGAATCTCAAGGTGCCTTAGAACGTTTTCATCAAACATTGAAGAACATGATCAGAACTTTTTGTCTTCAATTTGACAGGGATTGGGATGATGGTGTTCACTTTTTACTTTTTGCGGTCCGAGAGGATGTTCAAGAATCCCTTGGTTTTAGTCCCTTTGAGTTGGTATTTGGTCATACAGTAAGGGGACCTTTAAAATTGATTAAGGAAAAATAGCTTACTAAACACACTGACTTTAATCTTCTAGACTATGTATCTAGATTTAAAGAAAAATTGTATACTGCTTGTCAAATTGCTCAGAACAATTTAAAAACTGTTCAGAATAAGATGAAAATATGGAATGATAAAGATGCCAGGGACAGAGTTTTTGAGCCAGGAGATAAGGTACTTGTATTTTGCCAGTCCCTGGACATCCATTACAAGCTAAATATTGTGGTCCTTATACCATAGAGAGTAAAATCAATGATTTGAATTATATTGTAAAAACACCAGGTCGGCGTAAACAAAATAGAGTGTGTCACATTAATATGTTAAAACCATATTTTGAGCGTACTAATGAAGGTGAGAGTAAACCAGTTGCCACTTTAGTCATGGTTAAATTGGAGAACAATCATGACAAACCAGATGTAATTGAACCATATTTTAGTTCTAAAACTATGGAAGAGACAGTTAGATTGAAAAATTCAGAAATTTTGTCAAATTTAGATTCAAAACTTGCAGATCTGTCTTTTGATCGTAGAGAAAATTAAAAGCTTTGGTATTTTCTTTTAAAAATCTTTTTCCAGATGTGCCAAACAAAACCACTGCTGTTTGTCATGATGTCGATGTAGGTGATGCTTCTCCAATTAAGCAACATCCTTACCGGCTCAATCCACTCAAACTTGAATTTATGAGACAAGAAATTAAATATATGCTTGACAATGATATTATTGAGCCAAGTAACAGTGAATGGAGCTCTCCTTGTCTGCTTGTGCCCAAACCAGATAAAACCTTTCGTTTAGTAACTGATTTCAGAAAAGTAAATTCTGTTTCAAAATCTGATTCCTATCCGATTCCAAGGATAGACGATTGCATTGATAATATTGGGCAAGCAAAATTTGTGAGCAAATTTGATTTATTGAAAGGTTACTGGCAAGTCCCATTGACACAGAGAGCTCGAGAAATATCAGCTTTTGTCACACCAGACGGCTTATTTCAATATACTGTAATACCGTTTGGCATGAAAAGTGCTTCAGCTACATTTCAAAGAATGATTAATAATGTTATAAAAGATTTAGACTGTTGTTATGCTTATATTGATGATCTTATTGTATATAGTGATAGCTGGGAAGAGCATTTAACACATTTATATGATACTTTTGATAGATTGTCACAATCAAATTTGACTGTTAATCTTGGTAAAAGTGAATTTTGCCAGGCCACTGTTGATTATTTAGGGCATACAGTTGGCCAAGGTCAAGTGAAACCTATTACGGCTAAAGTGGACGCAATTACTAAATTTCCTCCTCCTACAAATAAAAAACAACTTATGAGATATTTAGGCATGATTGGACTTTACAGGAAATTCTGTTCAAATTTTGCTACTGTTGTTCAACCATTGACTCCTCTTTTACAGAAAGATTCTAAATTCATCTGGAGTGAAAATTGTCAAAACGTTTTTGAAAATAGCAAATCACTTTTAATTACTAGTCCAGTTCTGATCACTCCAGACTTTGAAAAACAATTTAAACTTGCCGTTGATGCAAGCGATGTAGGAGTTGGAGCTGTTTTATTTATGAATGTGTTGAAAAACCTATATCATATTTTTCTAAGAAATTAGATAAACATCAGAAAAATTATTCAACTATTGAAAAAGAGCGTTTTGCACTGTTGTCTGCACTTCAACATTTTGATGTATATTTAAATCCCACTGTCCATCCTATTCTTGTTTATACTGATCATAATCCTCTCACCTTCATACATAAAATGAGAAACAAGAACCAGAGATTGACTAGGTGGAGTTTATTGTTACAGGAATATGATGTTATTGTAAAACATATTAAAGGTAGAGATAATGTAATAGCAGATGCTTTATCTAGAACTTATTAATACACTGTGTATATACTATGTATTTTTGTACATATTATTCATGAAAAGTTTTTGTTACACTCAAACTTTTTTTAAGGGGGGAGGTGTTATGATATTGTAACTATCATATTTATTTAGTTGGCCTAACTTGTTTTGTGTGGCCTAAGAATGTTAACATTGTTTTATATTGTGTACAAAATAAAACACATTGTGTTACAACTATGCAGTTTAGAAATCACTGGAACAATCATTGATACTCATGGAATGATTAGAACTTTCTATTTCACTTACATAACGTTTCCAGAATGATCATAACAAAAGATGCGTAATTTAAATTTCTAGCGTTGTCTAGAAGTTTCTGTTTGAGTATATATAAGAATGTTGACCCTAAAGATAGACATAGATAGACTTGGACATCGATAGACATCAACATTCTCAACAGTTGGATTGACACTTTTATTTACTAACAACATCATATTAAATTGTGACCTATTGGACGTAATATTCTGTGGATTCCGTGAAGATTTCCAGATAAAGAAAAGATAGGGGATTGGACATGTGTTTTGACAGTTGGGTTGACATTTCTTTTTGTGTAATACTTCTTGTAAACTTGTGTATAGTGAATATTGTTAAATTTTGTTGTTGATTTGTGTCTTTTGTTGGCTACAGTTGGAAGTCGATTTTTCTGTTCATAACATGTGTTAAATTACAGACGAAGTATGTGTAATAATTGGTGTTAGTCCTGTAAGACCTTAGTTTATCCAAATGAGAATGTCTGTCATTAACATAAACACACACGGTTAGAAATCAAGTCACAACACTATCCCACTTGTCAACACTGACAAATGGAACTCTAAAATGTGTTTCAAGTTCTCTGCATGGATACTTTTGGTTAAAAGTTCGCACGAAAGCATTCTTTTAATAGTAATAATGATAACAAATTATAGGGTAGAATCTTAAGAATGTTAACATAACTGCACTAAGTTGCATGTGCTCTCTAAGATAGAGATGAGGCCTTGAAAATTTAACTATCAAGACCGTGGCAAGAGGGTTTTAATTGCATTTCATGCAATCTTTACCCAAATAGAAACGGAATTACCATATGTTATCCTTTTCCTCTAAAGTAGATAACAACAAGAACAGTAGGTTATTAAATAACTATAATAATAAATACTGGAGGAGTTAAATGACCACAAAAGAGATAGACCATTAGTGTCAATAACTTATACATGTGTCAACGGAAATTTTATGGAACATCATTTAAAACAGAAATGCTCAATAAAGATGAGTAAAACTCTCTTTTGGCAAGTAATTCGAAATTTCAAAAAATTGTTTTGTAGTAAAACATAATACTAATAAAATTGTGATCCTCAATCTTCTAATAAACTAGCAATCTTTTATTTTGAAATATTTCATAGTTCTCATCATGCTCTACAATATATCTCAAAATTATGAAAATTATAATACAATGAGAAAATGTATGAACTTCCCATACGAATAATTTTCATCCTCTAAAATCATCTACAATACTGTACAAAACTATAACAAGTGTTCAATATAGCACCATTTATTGATAAAAGTAATGATAACCATTTAATGACAGATGATAAAATTAAAGTATCTAAAAATCCAATAGATTTCAGATGTCAATGCATGATTTGAAACAATTGAAACGTTTCTTCTAGTCATTTTAATGGTGAAATCCCATAAAAGGTAGTCACGTTGAAAGGTTTGCAACTCAAGAAGTTTGTTTTATTAGTAACAAACCATAAAAGTAAACAATATAAATTTTTCAAAAGTGTTACAAAAAGAAATAAGCATATTTTATACTTTACTTTTATGTAGTAACAATCTCATTGTAGATGATTTGTGGTAAAAGGTATTGAACAATTAATTTCAATCTCAAGGTGACTGAATATCCTGTTGAAAACAGAAACTGTTTTACCAGTAAACTTATTTGAATGTAGGATTAATTTGCAAATTTTCACCAAAGTATTTTAATAAATAAAACATCTTTTTTTTAGGTTTCTTAATTTTTTTCAAAATGATAAAATAAACATCAGTAAATCTTTTTGTTTACTATGCTTGTCATGTATAGAAAGAATCTAATCCTCTTCTTATGTAACAACACTAGAGGCTCATGAGTGCTTGAATCATTTCAATACTGATAAATGTATGCATAAATATAATTCCAGTTATAGAGCCTCTCCTCAAAGAAACAAATCTTAGGAGAAACCATTTTTGTAACTCGTGAACATTTTAGTGTAAATCACAAATCACAATATTTGTTTTTGTTAAACAGCTATAGATAATAACTAAGCACAACTTAAGAAATAACCTGATTTTTTTATAATAAAGTTGATAAGACATATAATTCCATTTCAATTGTTTTACAATCTATAAAAGATTAAATTTGTAAAGAAATTGATAAGATTAACTTTCTACATATATTTGTGACTGGTTCAACTTGTTCCAAAATTATTTATGAAAATGAAGTGAAATGTTAAAGTACATACTTGGAATTGTTTTGTCAAATTCTTCCAAATTAATATTTTTACATGGCAGCAATTAACTGCTGAGCATTCAAGGGAACAATTATCTGTGAATTATTTCCTATGAAAATAGGGATACAGAAATAAATAATTAACAAAATTAAAACTGATTAAATTATTGTATAGAAAGTTTTCATCAGGTGTTGTTTTGACATTTAAAAATCTCTTTAAATGCAAAACACATATTGTTCATGTTATACAAACTTTCAGATAACAAAAACACAGTCATGCATGCACATAAAAATGTGTATTACAAAGTCACTCAAATTGTACATAAAATTATATCACAGAACTATAAACAACCTTTTTCATCATAAACTCAGTGTACATATTTTTAGCACTGTGTACTTTTCAGTCAAATCATGTGATCTGTTTAAACAAAATGAAGCGAGCGCAACTGTTCAATAATTTATACTCTTGGTTTTGAGTGAAAAGTCATACATATGCCAAACACTGAAACGACAGTACAGCTTACCAATACAAAGCTTTAAACAGATATCAAGAAACTCTGATTTGCAGTTGCTGAGAAAAATGAGTTAGAGACAGAGTCAAGGAAGGACAGGCATAATACAGAGAATCATTTGAAGCAGGGTTATGATAACAATTAAAATGTATTTTCAAAACAAATTATAATCAGTTTTGTTTGTGTGGTGTTCCAGTTTGGATGATTATAATTTTATTTGGTCAATCATTTATTTTCAAATGTCAATAAAACACCAGATATTCACTATGACTACTATGAAGCAGATGAGGGGGTTTATGTCAACGAGACAGCAACCCATTGTTGTTGCCATTAACAAAATCATCAAAAACATATGTTTAAGATATCTGTGAATAAATGATCCCATAGTAGTATATTAAAAATGGAATCTGGGAGATTTTTTTACCAGGGTCAGACTTTTTTTTTCAAAGTAAATTTAAGATTGGTCCAATGGCCCATAATGAAGTATACCCAGACATGTGCATCTGACTTGCACAATCAAAAACTGTTGACAAATATGTTTAAAGAAATATAATAATAATATACTCATAGGGTACACATAGTTTTGGAAATATTATTTACCAAACATAACATCATCAATGTGATGATGAGTGAACTTGTTGAGTGAACTTGTTGAAGTGGCTGTTTTAAAATAAAGATTTTATAAGGACTCAATAAATGATTCCTGAGATATATTTAGTGAAATTACAATGGCAGAGCTTAGACGAGATCAAAGTTAACAAATGAATTTATAGATTCAAGTGCTGCTTAAAGTCACTGACTGATAGACTACTTCTTCCGTATAATTTTATAGATAAAAATGTACGAAAAGTCCATATCTGAAGGGAAGTAAGCATACTTTTCAAAATTTCTCCTTTACAACCAAAAAATATATTGGTATGTATCACACAATTTTTTTGCAAGCGTCAGTAATAATAAATAATTTCATTACAGGCGCTTTTGTCATAATATCAGGAACAGAAACCCAAATCCCTCAGGTGGTGGTACTGAGGTTACTCAGAATTGCTTAATGTCCAATGGGAGGTTACTCAGAAGTAGAATCTTCAGTAGTAAACTGATTTAAAAAGAGTAATATTGGTTTAAATACATAGCAAATGGTTAAATAGCTTTAAATTTAAGAAGAAAGGAATTGATTATTTGCAAAAAAGAAAATTATAATGTACATAATTTTCTGTGTATCAAATAAAAATCATTATTAGTAAAGCTCCCTTCAACTTGTTAGTTCTTGCTGAGTAACTACCTCAATTATGTGTTTCTTCTCTAAATAGGAACAGTTTTAAGATTCACCTGTACATACCTATAGCTATGTATATAAAACACTTAGTAATATCATATATAATATAAATAAACACAGAAAAAGAGTCAAAATCACATAAAACCAAGTTAAATGACTAAAATGCAGATCCTTCCTGCAAAAATGCAGCTAAAATTACCCATTTACATATTCAAAACAGAGTTCTCTTCATCTATATAATAGATATCTTTTTTACATATACATTATTGCACTTTCATATTCAACCTGTTTGAAAAATGTACAACCCTGACTTTAATCAACCTTACTCAAATGCTGCAATCACTTCATTACAATGAATCAATAGGATATAATTTGGATCAATTTGTTTCTCCTTGTCACACTTTTCTACTCAGTTTTCATCACTGCCTCTTTAGATGTCACTTTTAAAATATATGGATTAGACAGACCTATTTATGTATTTGTATGGTCTTCCTTGACAGTTTGTAAAGGCATCTTGTAAGCTGCCTCTCAATACAGTGTGAATTACTTTCTGACTAAATGAATAAAACTGAAACAATATATTCTCTCACATCTTCCATTTGTTATCTTTCATTTCACATTGGCTTCTGTTTCTTGTAAAGTCAATCATTTGACAAATATTTTAAAGCTTTCAATCCATGTTTCAATGATAGGTCTCGTTTAAATTCAGCTTTGAGCAATTTAAGACATCTGCAATTAAAAATGTAGCAAAGTTGCATCATTGTGTAGGTATTTATCATGTTTTTTTGTTTATCTAAAAACTACAAAATACTGGTATAACATGAATACACTATAACAATATAAAATTACAAGATACTCATATGATGTACAATATGCAAATTTGAAAATTTACTCCTCATCAGTGGTGCTCTGAACCAAATGTTGGAAATGTAAATTAAACAAGGATTTGCTTCCATAGGACACCATGCCTCACTTGTACAATCAAATTTCCATGTTCAGTAAAGTTTAAATCAAAATGAACATGGGTAATAAAACTGATGTGACCACAACTTCATATTTAACTTCCTTATGTCAATACTTAAACAGGAGACAAGACGGACAAACACAATGACTTATGGACTTCATTGCACAGACCAGAAAACATACTATAAAAAGGACGGATGTAAAAAAAGAAGAGCAATAGAGCCAATACTACACCAAAAAGGAATATATTGGACGAAAACTTTTTCATTTAACAAATTAAATCCTGACCTTTGATAAATAACATGTAAAATAAAATAAATAGAGAATGTTTCTATGGGCCACAGATGCTCCCGCTTGTAAATATGTACGAGTCAACTTCCACATACAGATGCAGGATTCACGTAGTTAAGACCGTTTTGTGATTATAAGCATTGTGTATAGGTTTCATAACATTTGGTTGAGGAAAACTAAAGTTAGAGAACAGAAACAAAAAATTCAGCAATTTTTATGTTTATAAAGGGGCATAACTCATGAAGGGTAAAAGTGATGCCACCCAATTTCGAACTTGATCTGTGTTTTCTGGTAATAAGCATTGTGTATAAGTTTCATAACATTTGGTCGAGGCAAACTAAAGTTAGAGAACGGAAACAAAAAATTCAGCAATTTTTATGTTTATAAAGGGGCATAACTCATGAACGGTAAAAGTGATGCTACCCAATTTCGAACTTGATCTGTGTTTTGTGGTAAAAAGCATTGTTTAAAAGTTTCAAAACATTTGGTTGAGGCAAACTTAAGTTAGAGAACGAAAACGAAAAATTCAGCAATTTTTATGTTAAAAAGGGGCATAACTCATGAACGGTAAAAGTGATATCACCCAATTTCGAACTTGGTCTGTGGTAATAAGCATTGTGTGTAAGTTTTATAACATTTGGTTGAGGCAAACTAAAGTTAGAGAACGGAAACCAATTTTGAGGACGTATGCAACGGACTAACAGACGGACGGACAAGAGTAGCACTTAATGCCCATGACGCCTAGCAGCGGGGGCATAAAAATAAATAGATCATAAATACAATAAATCTAGGTTCAAAATATGACAGACATTTTGAAAGCATAAGATCATGGAAGGATTATGTTATGGAACAGAAAGAAAGCAAGAAAGACATTATTTTGTCAAATGACTGACAACAGTTTCAATTTTAAAATATCAGGGAGAAACATTTTTAAATGAAATAATACATGCTCTTTTTTGGCAAAAGTCAAGGGAATAAATATCATTCAGAATAAGAAAACATGCTATTTTATTTTTAGCAATGAGTAATCAGCCAAAGAATTACATATAGAGTATTAAACTGTTCAGTGCATTGTAACTTAGTTTTACCTTAATTAACCTGAAAAAATCAAGACCTACAAAAGCATCTATATTGTATGTTTATTGTTAAATCAAAATAGTTGATATATAGGTTTGAGTGAATTTTTTGTACAGTCCTTTCAAAAATGTAGTTTTTCGGGTGGAAAAGTTATTCTGCCAGAAAGAAACAATTTAGTAATTTCTTGTAGAAGCTTTGTAATGTGATATAAAATTTCATAAAAGATGATATATAATCTAATTTTCTTCCTTACAAAATACATATAGATTCATCTGTAATTTTCATAAACATGATCGTTACGATATAGCAGTATTGCAAGAATTAAAGGATTAATCAAAATTCCAAACACCGGATTTAGTTTTTTTTTCAATTATTACTAAACATGATAGAAAAAAATTGGGTCAAAGTCTCAAATTGCTTGGTTGCAATATTTATGACTAACCAATGTTGAATGCTTACAATGAACTTGCATTTATATGAAGGGGATAAAGAATTTTGCTTGAATATCTAACCAGATGAAGAACAGCAGGAAAAAAAGGATGGAACTTCAACCGATTCCATAAAATGACTAAGTTCCCAGGGATGGAACTTCAACCGATTCCATAAAATGACTAAGTTCACAAGGATGGAACTTCAACCGATTCCATAAAATGATTAAGTTCACAAGTCTGGAAAAAGAGAAAAAAAATCCTGAAACAATTGCATAATAGCTGGTGCACGGCTTCAACATATATGCACAACCTTCCTTTGAAAATTCAGGGATCTGGGTTGAAAAATGTAGAAGTTTATTACACAAATTAGTTACCCAATTTTCCCCACCCACCCATCACCATACTATAAGCAGGTTTTAGGCTTCTTCAAATATAGGCAAAAACTCATTTAACAAAAACTTTACAACAGACATAATTTTTAATGACAGTATATCAAACTTTTAAAAGCAAAACTTGAATGTATATTTAAATACAAGTCTGAATCATGTTGACAAGTTTGTACATTTATTATTTGACACTCACCTCCTGTAGTTAGAACTTGATCTAAATTTGGCAATGTCAAAGCTAGGAGCATGAGGCATGTGGATCATAAAGGCATTAGGTAAGACGTAATACTCATATCTGTAAAAACAAAATATTTCATGGTATTCAAGTGAACTTCTCTTTCTTTTCTTTCAGGAGAAATTTTAAATTCAACAGTAAACTTCAAAGTTACTGTTTTGGTCACTAGAAATTATGCGTCTTGCTAATTTGTCATACCCCTGATGAAATTGTACACATTTATATGCAGTAGTAAATAATGTATATATTTGTGAAAAATGCAGATATGATTAAAGACATATGAATAAATAAGGCAGAATGTTGATACCAGAAAAAATTGCCAGCAGCATGTTTTTGTCATTTGGTAAAATAAAAAGAGCAGAATTGGTTATTTTCTTCTGTAATCCCTTTCGTTTTTTATATACTGTAAATACAGGAATGATTTGTGCATGTATTAATAAGATTGTAGGTCAACAAATAAAAGTGATAAAATTAATAAATGCAATTTCAGGAAATACTTTTTGCTTCATACAAATATTGTGATCAGAATTTGTTAAGTCAAAGATCAATGTCATCTTCAACGGTACATGATCAATGGTAAATGATATATCATCCTGAGGTGATGCACTCATGTGCCAAATACCAAAAGACTATGTTAAAAGATAAAAAAAGTTATGTTCTAGACACGAAAATGACCTAAGAAAGGATTTTTGAGTTCAGAGATGAAGGTCATGATGATATGAGACACACTGCCTTATGGTAATACATCTTAATGCAAAATATCACTAGTCAATGTCAAAAGATAGAAAAGTTTTTGCTTTGACAAGGTTGTTTCAGAACCAAAAGAAGAAGAAAAACTACTAAAACATTATGTCTCCCTTCATTGAAAGAGAGACATAATAAAAGGTTATTATTGTTAGCGATTTTTTTTAAAGAAGAAATTCCTTTACAACATACCCTAATACATCTAACTCCATTATATGTGAGACTTTGTTCCATCCAAACCCAACAAATCTTTGATCAAACTTTGGAATGTCTTTACCAACAACTATATAAGGTTCAAAATCATGGTTCCATTCAACCTGTCATAATAAACAAGATGTAATAACAGCTTTATTATCTGTAGTGTATTATTTAATTGTTTTCTTTTTTGGCACATTGTCATCAACATATTTTATAGAAGTAACACGACGGGTGTCACATGTGGAGCAGGATCTGCTTTCCCTTCTGGAGCATCTGAAATCACTTCTGATTTTTGGTGGGGTTCATGTTACTCAGTCTTTAGTTTTCTATCTTGTGTTTTGTATACTGTTGTTTGTCTATTAGTCTTTTTATTCATTTTTTGCCATGCCATTGTCAGGTTATCTTTTACTTATGAGTTTGAATTTCCCTTTGGTATCTTTCTCCTGCCTTTTGAAACATGAACCATTATATGTAAAATATGTATTATTAATTTACAATGCTAAAAACTGGATGCCACTAATACAACAAGAGGCTGTCGAGTGACAGCAAACCAGATTTTCATGTAGAGGTCGAACCCAGAACAGTTGAGCAAGTATGGTTACAACTTTTAATTAAACAGCTTGTATTTGGATTGTGATTGAATATTTGACACAGCATAGGTTTGTGACACAAAATGACTGTAGTCAAATAACTGAAAAATTTAAATTGGACATTTACCTATTACGGTGCAGGCATAAATATACCAAAGAAAAGAAGAAAAAAATCTAAAATGTTATTTATCACTAATACAATATCTCTTAAAAATCTATAAAACTTATCTGTAATTATCTTCAAAATGTCTAATAATGAACAGTAAATTTCAAACTTTATTTATACAGTCCTACAGATCTTATCAGGAAACAGAAAATTTTCAAATAAATCAGTCACTCCAATTATAATCATATAAGATATTTCCCAGATCTAATTAATAATGAAAATGATATTTGCAAATCTGAAGAGTTATTTCCTTTGAACAGAAATATGGTTTAACATAGTACTCTAACATTAGATATAATTAATAGTTCTCTAAAATTAGATATGATGTAACACAATGTATATCTATTTTCAAATTATAGTCAAATATAATTAATAGTTCCAAATATTTTTCTTTCATTTGTCACAAACTAATACAGATCTGCAACTTATCTATCAATGTAACAACTTTAAATGTAATGAAATATATCCTATAATAAAAATAGATTATTATCTAATTAAAGGAGTTCACTTCATAAAAAATTGATATATATAGCATTCAGAAAATTAGTTTATACAGAATAAAATTAGTTTATATAGAATAACAAACAAACCTACCACAAAATTCTTCAAACAATTTACCAAAGAAAAGAAAAAAAAATCCAAAATGTCATTTATCATTAATACCATGTTTTTTAAAAATCTTTTAAATAAAAAATGAGTTATTTCTCTTTGTACGGAAATGGATAAATTCATCAAAAACTTAATTCTTGGGAAAGGGCTATAACTGAACAGACGAAGAAATTGAAAAAATTTCTTCAAAGCGTTTTCATGTAAATGAATGGACACTGTTTGGCAGCCGCCAGCCCGCCCGCCATACATCCCCAAATCATTAACTGATTTTTACTTGAAAATCCGTTAAAATCTCCTTATTATTACTAGTAAAATCTTTGAAATGACCAAATTTAAAAAAAAATCACCAACATACCCTTGTACCTTTTTGCTTTTGAAATATAAATTTGTTTTTCAAATGTTTCAAATGTTTAAAAAAAAACCTCATTGTTCTGACTTCCAGCTCCACAATCTTTGCCAGAATTTGAATACTGTATGTTTTGCAAAGAAGGAGCAAATAACAATTCTTTGGTTTGACACAGTCAGGGATAGAATCTATAACCTTAGACAGTAAAAGTATAAGCAACCTAAATCATCAAAATGACACAGGAACAATCAAAGTGAAATAGAGAGGAATTTCTCATAAAATTATCCTTTTCTAAATACATAATATTAATAGACTAATGGTATATCATAAATTATTTCCAAATTGAACAATTACCTTGTAAGGCTGTGTAGAAATCCTCCATTTGGCATAATTAGTCTGTGCATGTCCTTTTGGCCAAACATGAAATCTATGAAATATAATGTAAAAAAAATCAAATGAGAAAATGGAAATGTAAAGTAATCAAGTTTCAAATTGTGCAATATAAATCCTGCAAATTCTAAATAATTTAAATAATTGCATGGCATTATCCATATAGACCCACATATAATTCAGAGACTTAGTCTAATATCCAAACTTATCAGGGTCAATATGAGCATTGATGTGAAAGTGTTTTCTTTAATAAAATATATTCAAATCATTACAATTTTGTTGTCCTATACATTGTCAATCAATTAACCTTTAACCTATGACTAACAAAATAATACTAGTTTTGCCATTGAAAAGATTTGATGCAAGAGTGCCTTTTGAGCATTTATCATTCATTTATGTTGTTAAGTTGATCTTTGACATATTATAATTCAGCTTTGGATGTAGGAAAGTCTATTCTGTACCTTTGTGTTTCAAATGCTGGAACAATTAATGCACGTAAAAAACATTAATTAATGTCTGTAAAAAAAATATATATAAAACCTTTTTTTCCATATAATAAACAAAAACAACTTAACCTCAGGTGTCTTTGAGCAAGAGTATAATATGTACTCTCTGTTAGCTGTTGTTTATGTGCACTTACCTAAATGTGAAGAGATCACCCATGTCCAGCTGTGACAGTAATTCTGCTTTGGATTTAGGAAAGTCTATTCTGTACCTTTGTGTTTCAAATGCTGGAACAATTAATGCCTGTAAAGAAAATCAAATGCTTGAACAATTAAAGCATGTAAAGAACATCAAATGTTTGAACAATTAAAGCATGTAAAGAAAATCAAATGCTTGAACAATTAAAGCATGTAAAGAACATCAAATGCTTGAACAATTAAAGCATGTAAAGAAAATCAAATGCTTGAACAATTAAAGCATGTAAAGAACATCAAATGCTTGAACAATTAAAGCATGTAAAGAACATCAAATGCTTGAACAATTAAAGCATGTAAAGAAAATCAAATGCTTGAACAATTAAAGCATGTAAAGAAAATCAAATGCTTGAACAATTAAAGCATGTAAAGAAAATCAAATGCTTGAACAATTAAAGCATGTAAAGAACATCAAATGCTTGAACAATTAAAGCATGTAAAGAAAATCAAATGCTTGAACAATTAAAGCATGTAAAGAAAATCAAATGCTTGAACAATTAAAGCATGTAAAGAAAATCAAATGCTTGAACAATTAAAGCATGTAAAGAACATCAAATGCTTGAACAATTAAAGCATGTAAAGAACATCAAATGCTTGAACAATTAAAGCATGTAAAGAAAATCAAATGCTTGAACAATTAAAGCATGTAAAGAACATCAAATGTTTGAACAATTAAAGCATGTAAAGAACATCAAATGTTTGAACAATTAAAGCATGTAAAGAACATCAAATGTTTGAACAATTAAAGCATGTAAAGAACATCAAATGCTTGAACAATTAAAGCATGTAAAGAACATCAAATACTGGATCAATCAATGCCTTCAACTGCTGGAAAAAATCAAAGCTGAAAAGACCATAAAATGCTTGAACATTTATGAATAATATAAACGTCCAATTCTCAACACATCACTCCTGATTTTGACATGAAAAATTTAGGCATTTATATCAATTTGAATAATACTTTGTAATAAATGTAAAAACTGATAAATATTTAAAATTCATAGTGCAGATAGTTCATAACTTGAAAGTCAAAGATAGCTTATTTTTAATGTAGTATACAAACTAGAACTAACTTTTTTGCTGTTTTCCATATCCATCAGTGGTAAAGCCTTCTTTAAATATTCATACAATCCATGCATGGGTAGGAAATCTACATCAGACAGGAACACATATGGTGTATTGACTTGTTTTAAAGCTACATTACGTAAATAGTTGACTGGATAATATTGCTGTAACAAAAATTAAATATTAAAATTACATATGAATTATTTAACACAGGGAAGAGTTGTGAACTGCATAAACTAATTTAATCAACCAAATATTTGTTTGCTCGTCAATAGTCAGGAACATCCCCATGGTTATATTCCAATGTTTTTGACCGATTAAGAATTTTTTGTGAATGGCAATCTTGTAGGAGTGTCTGTTAAATATATTTATAATTTGTCTGTGGTCTGAAGGATTTAAAGCTTGTTCCTTAATAAAGATACTTGAAGACAGCACACTGACTTCTAGACAATTGTTTTTGGTTTTGTTGTTGTTGGTAAGAAATATTATCAAATGATTTATAAAACAATTATCAATAGATACGGAGAATGAGATTTTTCATATTCAAATCTCATTCTCCGTATCTATAACTGAATTTTGATGCTAATATGCAAGTCTGAGGCTCTTCATAAACTGGCAACAAAGAAATGTCTACAGACAAATTATGAAAGTGAATATTTTGCATTTATATGAAAAGGTTAATTACTATCAATCTCCAAGAGAGGTATGTGTATACAACAAGAGAAGTATGTGTGTAAAACAAGAGAAGTATGTGTGTACAAGTAAAGATCTGTATAATCTACAGTAGTGTTCTACAAACGTGTTTCATCCATATCTGTCTACTTGTCTACTTAAGGAGGAGGTGTGCTTACTAGAGACTATAACAACAAGCAAAGATCTGTTTAATCTACAGTAGTGTTCTACAAACGTGTTTCATCAATATCTGTCTACTTATTTACTTAAGGAGGAGGTGTGCTTACTAGAGACTATAACAACAAGTAAAGATCTGTATAATCTACAGTAGTGTTCTACAAACATGTTTCATCAATATCTGTCTACTTGTCTACTTAAGGAGGAGTTGTGCTTACTAGAGACTATAACAAACTATTGCAATATAGAAGTAAGTAAATTTGATTATCTCCCTTTTAACATGTAAGATTATATTCCTCCTAAGGTAGCGTTCTACATCTGTGTACAGTTTCATCAATATACATCAAGCTTGTTTGGAGGAGTAGCCCTTACCAGATAGACAGATGGACAGACAGGAGGACAGTGATTCCTTTATACCCAACAAAATATTGTTTGTGAGTGGGTGGGGGTGGTTTAAAAATGTTTTAAAATTCAGTAATTATTGTAAGAAATAGAAAGATTTTCTATTTTTTTTACCGTTTAGTCCCAGGAGTCTGAAACAACACAATTTAAAAACAGTCCAAATCAAAATTGAGCTTCATTTTCAACTTCAAACACAGTGTAGAGGGTGATTAATATCTACAAAGCAAAAAAAAGTACAAAGCAAATTTGAATTGTTGTGGGACATGTAAAGTGTTGATTGATAACAGAGAGACCAACTGATTACTATTGGTCAAAGATCACAAAATGTTTTAAAATTCAGTAATTATTGTAAGAAATAGAAAGATTTTCTATTTTTTTACCGTTTAGTCCCAGGAGTCTGAAACAACACAATTTAAAACAGTCCAAATCAAAATTGAGCTTCATTTTCAACTTCAAACACAGTGTAGAGGGTGATTAATATCTACAAAGCAAAAAAAAGTACAAAGCAAATTTGAATTGTTGTGGGACATGTAAAGTGTTGATTGATAACAGAGAGACCAACTGATTACTATTGGTCAAAGGTCACAAGTTGAGGGGGCATCATATAATCTTACCCCATCTCTATAAACTACATGATATCCTATATTTTTCCTCTGCATCAATACTTCTGATTCCTGAGCATATCGTAAGAATTGTTGAGCCTCTGCATCAGACATGTGAAGAGCTAGACTGATAGGGCCTTCCCAATGTCTACAGATTGTTTCTAGCATTTGAAGTCTATCCATACTTAGTTGTGCCACTAATGTCACATCCCATTCTGTTGGTTGGTAATCATAGTCAAGGTAATACAAGTGTGTACGGTGTACAAGTATACGTTCTCTACGAAAATCATAACATTCATCATCTTCATTCAGGGCACTCAACTGTAAAATAAAAAACGTTTTAACTTCATTCATCAAAATAATATAAACTCAGGATCTTTCATCTGACTATAATCATTTAAAATTGTTCACTAAAAAAGTTCTTTGGAGGTGGTGTTAGAAGAATTTTTGATTTCATTTCCTGATACATTAAGTTTTACTTAATTTCATTCCCTGATATAAAAGTTTCACTAGATTAATCCCTTTCTATTGAAATGTTGATCGTCACATACTTCATGCATCAATTTATTAAATTTACCTGCTGTTCAATAGGATTTTCTTGACTGTTATCACATCCAAACAATTCACGTCTCAACAGATTGGCATCGTACTCCAGGAATGTCAGATACAAATTGTGGAAAAATTCTAAATGCTTAATTTTTACTTTTAATTTCTTTGGTGAATTCCAGTGGATTATCTAAAAGAAAACAAGAGTAATTTTTACTATTCTTGCAGATTTCCAATGTATTCATATTCTACCTATTTCTTTACCTAAACTTCCCAATTTATGCACAAAATGTAGAAATAAGACCATTACCAAGTGGCTTACATTAAAGTAGAAGTGAACCATAAGCATTCTGAATTTAGAAAAACCTGAGTATAAAAATCAAATCTTCCATATGATTTTCTATTCTTATCAACATGGTTCTAACAAGAACAAATGCATATAAACATTCATGGTCAACAACAAAATTTAGCTTATGATAAAAATCAAAGAAAGTTGCTCCAGGACTTCAGAACTAAATTTTTATAAACAGATCTTGCAAGCCAGTTGAACCCTTTGAAAGGATTTTCTTGTTTTTATTAGCATGGTAGCAACAGAGTCAAAAAGGCCATCAATTGTGCAAAATCTATATTATTAACAAAAAAAGCATTACTATAAAGTATAATGGAAGTTTGTAATTAAATAAAATAAAAATTGTTCTTCAATTATAGAATCTCAACAAAGATAAAAGTAACTTTTATAGATGATTCTTATAATATGAGTTTTGCACATTGTTGAAGGCTGTATGGTGACCTATAGTTGCTTAACTCCAAGTCATTTGGCGGATATTTGTCTCATTGGCAATCATACCACATCACCTTATTTCATATACTGTAATTATTTAGAATTAGAAATAATTGTGCGGTTTATATTATTGCGAATTATGCGACTGGGTGAGTATCGCAATAATAAGAACACGCATTCTGACATTTGATAATATATCTGTATGCAGATTTTCCCGAAATCGCAATAATTAATCTCGCATTTCTGTCCTTTCTTAAAAAACCGCAATAATAAATGCACACAATAATTTCTGAATTTACAGTAAACTTAATTCAATAATAAAGTAAACCACATTTTAAATAAAACATAAGTACACTTTGATTTATCAACATATAAATAGTAAGATCTTGTTTATAGCTTAAGAAAAAGAGTTCTTTTTGCACAAATTAATGTAATGTAGTTTTTTGTAATGCTGATAGAAGATTAGAAAACAAGATATAAGTTCCAATGTAATTGTCATTCATTCATAGTTACCAAAGCATTAATAATGTTATCATTTAATTGTGCCTTACCTTGAGATCAGAGATTTCACTGTAACATTGTTCACTACGAGTGTTATCACTTAGTTGTACATTCCACTGACAGGGTAACTGATACAACAGATAGGGATGAAGTTTTAATACTGTATTAAATATATCCTGAAAGTAACAACATCTTTCATTTAAGACAGTTTTAACTTGCTTCAGAAAAAAAAATCAAATTTAGAGGACTTGTATTTGTCATCTGCCTCAACCCCAAAGTCAAAGAGAGTTCATTTAATTAAAAAACAATTTGTTTAGTTTTCATAAACTGTAAATTTATTAACAAAAGTGATCTTACTTAAATTGTATCTTCATATGTTATAGTATTACCTATACTCCATGACTAAATATAACTAAAACACAAATGTAACGTCGAACGTGATAGACGCCGTATTTAATTTTTATCTCAAATAATTTCCAGCAGTACACATTTTACAAATATTAAACATATACAATGTATTAAATATCAATGTATCAATAGTGTATTCGCTTATATTTCTGAATGTTTACCCTTCATAGATAGTCAAGGAAACCTGTATCCGATGCCAATGCTCGAGCCTATCTCAGGATAAAAGTGTCGGACCACACCTTTAATTAGCAAATACGTATATAAATAAAAAAATCAATAAGACAACTTTAATTGCAATCAGCAATTATAAAAAGGAGCTTACTATGTTGAACCACGGCTAGAAAGTGAAGCGCTTGAAAAAACACCAATATGTCGTAACACAAAATTCGACTTCCTGATTGGTCAATTTTGTCATGCCTTATGAATATTTATGAAAATGTAACGACAATACAATATTTTCCCGCTCTACTATACGAACGCGGGAAAATACAATTATTCTCCACTCTTTACAGTTAAATTTTATGTCTTTTAAATATCATTCCAGCAACAATGAAGAAAACATACTATGATGTAGTGTTTGTTTAAATTTGTTTTGTGATCAACTGTCAACAATCTCAGAAACCTTATTCCAACTTTCTGATGTACATTTTCTGTAAACGTTATCTATGTTCATTTTTAATGAATTTATGTGTCAATAGGACATTATGCCCACACATACTTTATCATTTTTCTTTCAATGTTCATTAAACTGCAAAATCTGGATCAAAACCCTAATTTGGCATATAATGAACAAGTGTACTTTGTTTCAAGTTTCATGGTAAACTACCTTTAATCAAAACTTTAACCTTTATACAGACACACAGACAAAAAAATTATACTGCCCTCTTCAATACAAATATATTTTATCAACATACTTGAAGCGAAAGCAGTCCAACTAAATTGGTAATTAAAGCCTAACTGTATATGTCAAGATATCAGTAAATCACCTATAAAGGCTTTTTTTTATAATTCTGTACATTTCACATTTTTAAATGACCAAATTACACACATAGAACTAGTAGACTTACAAAGATTTTAAACTTACAGCAATCAAGCATAGATTTCTCATAAAATGGTAATTATCATTTTATCAAAACCCATTTGATTTGTTGCAGATGAAAGACCAACTGCATGTATTACCTATACTCCATGACTAAATATAACTAAAACACAAATGTAAATTTGCCGACAGTACATGATAGAAATATACAAAGAAAGGGTACACAATCCCAAATATGAACTATAAACCTAAAACTTGAGAAATTTTCAAACGTTTTCTATGGAGTCTACGATATAACCATCTTTACTCGAGTCAGATTTCCATCTGCCGTGTTTTTTCAAACACCTGTCGCTAACGTCTGCGTTAGCAGCCACTGTGGCACCACCTGATCTGAACGAGTGAAGACCTATGTTACAACCAGGAAGAATAATTCTGATTCTTTTAAGAAGACACTCTCTAGCCGCCGTGTAACTGAGTTTCTTATCCTTATTAATCAATTTACATAACTTCCCTGACCTATAGATAGGACGAATAAAAATTTGTTCTCATGACTACTAAAACCAGCCAAACGTGTGTATTTAACTAACATATTATAGGGACATGCGATTGTAGAACCTTTTGATATTATCACTTCATTGCTTTGCCTGTATTGGTCAGTTTTGCTCTTACTTATATATAAAATTAGAAAAGAATCTTGTATATCAATGTCAAGAAAACGCAAAGAACTAAGCTCATCGTATCTAAGGAAACCTGCAAAACAAAGTAACATCATAGTCAAATCTCTTAACACAAGTAGATCAGAACAATCTTTGAACGTATCACAAAGTTCTATCAAAACGTCTGTAGTAACTGGATCTTTCTTGTTAGTTTTCTTTGGCGCAACTCTTTTAGACGCTTTTAGTATTGATGTAACAAAAGTGTTCGTGGTAGGATCTTTTAAACCGTTGATTTCGTGTGCCCATTTTATACCATATATTGCATTATACACCGGATGATAAGTGGAACCGTTGTTAACTAAGTCTGTAAGGTATAGTGCGACGTGCACTGGTTGAGCTGGCAAAGCAACATGTCCGTGAAGAGATATAAAACGTTCCCATCTTTTGAAAGCATTAAAATAAGATTTGACTGTGTTGTCACTTCTGCTATTAATTAAAAGTTCGCACATTTTTGGATAAAGCCTATAAAGATAACTGTCACCATCGATGCCGCTATTTCTAATGGCCTCCACTACTGTACGATCTAATTTGGTCCCTGTTAAAAAAGAGAAGAATCATAAATATTTTGATCTAAAATTGTATTCTTAAACTAATCAATCTAAATTTCAAAAATTGCTGTCCAAATATGCCGCTTTGACCGCGGCCTTCTCTGGTCAAGTTCTCTCCCTGAAAAAAATTTTGTGCAACTACCGTATGAAAGCTTTTATGTTCCCGTTCTCATCTATTATCATAGGCCAGTACGGTGCAGAGGTCCACTCTGGTATGACTAAAGTAGCATTGCATTTTTCTTGTTTTAATTTGTTTAACACTTTTGGAATCAAAGTTGGTGGTGGTACAAGCCAATTATTTTTACCTTTCCAGTCAACTGTGAAAGCGTCGATACCTGATGTTCCTGGACACCAATATTTTGAATTGAAGTGCTTATACTTGGTGTTGTAGTCATGTGCAAACCTATCAGCGTTATGAGGACCCCACAGGTGATC
Source organism: Mytilus coruscus (assembly GCA_017311375.1). Classification (NCBI taxonomy): domain Eukaryota; kingdom Metazoa; phylum Mollusca; class Bivalvia; order Mytilida; family Mytilidae; genus Mytilus; species Mytilus coruscus. The sequence continues at coordinate 66,677,452 of CM029604.1, read as the reverse complement.
TAAATATGTAAATATTTCGTCCTGTACCTCCCAGTCATCACAATCTGACTGTCTACTTAACATGTCAGCGTGTGTGTTTTGTTTACGTGGAATCCAAACAGAACTTAATTTAATCGATTAATCCTTACAAATTTCATGTATATGCATCAGGTTTTCATGTAGTGACGCTTTTCGGCTTCCGACTCCGAGTATGTGCATTACGTTTTTGTTATCTGTGTATACCCGGATAACCTTACCCTACATTACATTTATAAAATTGTTTAATACTCTCTTTACTGCTACTAGCTCTCGCCAAGTTGAGCTTTTGTTTTGTTCATTTACTGACCAACTTCCAAACATTTCCAATGGTTCATCCTTTAAACCTGCGGTCAAATGACCACCAAAACCCTTGCCAGATGCATCACAGAACAAGTGATAATCTTGAACGTCATTAAATGTCAACTGACACAATTGAGATCCTGTCTCGTTTAAGCTACTTATATTCTGTAGCCAAAATGTGCACTCTTTAAGTGCTTCTGTACTAACTAGTACTTAAGCATTCCAACTTGCTCTATACAATATAGATTCATATAAATATCTAGTTCTTAATCGTGCCTGATCACCTAATACTGCCTGCATAGATATAATTTGGCCTACAATACTGGCCACAAATTTTACTCTGAATAGCCTAATACCACTTCTAAACTGGTAAATGAAAATAACCAAAGTGCTTTTCAACTTAGTTATGCGTTTCTCTGTGAGTCTTAAAACCCCTTCCGACATGTCCCATAAAAATCCTAGCCATTCTAACGTTTGAACTGGCAACCAGTTGCATTTCTCATGCGCTAAAACAAATCTGAACCTTTCTAAATCGGATTTGATTGTTATACTTGATTCTAAAGCGTTATCAAAACCGTTACCTCCACCAAGGCCATCTTCCATATACATAACGATTTGTATGCCTCTACCTCTCCAATGTTTAATGATCTCTCTCATTACTTTGCTAAATATATACCCACTAGAGGATAATCCAAATGGCAAAACATTATACTCATAGTATTCATTTGCCCATTTGAAACCTAAAAAAGTTGTATCTGCTTGAAATATTTTTATGTGGTGATATGCACTTTTTAAATCGAAGGAAAATACATAATTTCCTCTCTCAAACAACTGTCTGGCAGTTGTGGCATCTTTATATTTGTGTTTGGATTTTACAATATGTGGGTTTAAATGTCTCGCATCTAAAACCAATCTTAATTTTGAGCCTTTTTTATTTGCTACAGTCAATGGATTGACCATGTGATGTTTAATTCTCACTCGACGTATGCAACCTTTTTCTAAAAGTTTTTCTATCTCACAGGCGACAAAATTAGAGTTGTCGCGTGCAGTTTTATTGTTTTCTAATTCTGTTTCTCGAGGTACTGTGCTAAATGGTATCTTATACCCGTTTTCTATTATATCAACCACGAACTTTGTAGCACCTATCTCTTTCCACGAGTTTACCTTTTCTTTTAAATACCCTACACCTGTACCGTTACCTTGACATACATTAGTGTGTGTACTTTTCATTGATTTAAAATCAGCTGATATTTGTTTACACAACAGAGGTGCGCTCAATTCTATGTGACTAAAATTGTAAGTACTATTTATACTTATCTTATTCTTTTGTTCTGCTGTGGCTTTTGGACACTGTCTTATCCAATGCCCACTCTCGTGACAATAAAAACATCTCCCAGGTCTTCCAAATCCACTGCTGACATTAACTGGTATCGAACTTCCCGTAGAATTCGGTGTCGTTGTTTTGTTGTATGGTGTTGTCCTTTGGTCTGTACGTTTTTCAGTTTTTCTTTTTTCATCTTGGTATCTGCCCGTGACTGTGCCTTGTACATTTTCCTTTCGTCCTCGGAATTCTCGGCCAAAGGATTAGCAATGTATTCCGCTACTTCCCGCCACCCTGCGTCTGACAAATCAGCTAATTTGATTAACTTTTGTCTGTTTTTGATAATGTCCATACCTTCTGTTATCTTCCGTTTCGCGTTGTTAATATTCGTCTGACTTATGTTATCTGCTTCCATCTCGGTAGTGGCCTCCCTCATCTTCACGAAAACTTTGTGGTTATGTTTGTACTGCTCCTCGTTACCTCTTTTGTGGAACTTATATGTGTCCGACATATTTTCGTCTATCTTGGCTATCTGTGTGTCCGACAAGGATTTCTGGTTCTCCTGAATTCTTCTTTGGAAACTGTCTAAACGAGACTCTAGTAAAGTTGTCATATTGTCCAATAACTGTTCTTGGGTGTTTTGCACTGCATTATGCACTTCGGCACGTATAGTTTGTTGAATATCAGCGTCCATGCAGCTTACTATGTTGAACGACGGCTAGAAAGTGAAGCGCTTGAAAAAACACCAATATATCGTAACACAAAATTCGACTTCCTGATTGGTCAATTTTGTCATGCCTTATGAATATTTATGAAAATGTAACGACAATACAATATTTTCCCGCTCTACTATACGAACCGCGGGAAAATACAATTATTCTCCACTCTTTACAGTTAAATTTTATGTCTTTTAAATATCATTCCAGCAACAATGAAGAAAAACATACTATGATGTAGTGTTTGTTTAAATTTGTTTTGTGATCAACTGTCAACAATCTCAGAAACCTTATTCCAACTTTCTGATGTACATTTTCTGTAAACGTTATCTATGTTCATTTTTAATGAATTTATGTGTCAATAGGACATTATGCCCACACATACTTTATCATTTTTCTTTCAATGTTCATTAAACTGCAAAATCTGGATCAAAACCCTAATTTGGCATATAATGAACAAGTGTACTTTGTTTCAAGTTTCATGGTAAACTACCTTTAATCAAAACTTTAACCTTTATACAGACACACAGACAAAAAAATTATACTGCCCTCTTCAATACAAATATATTTTATCAACATACTTGAAGCGAAAGCAGTCCAACTAAATTGGTAATTAAAGCCTAACTGTATATGTCAAGATATCAGTAAATCACCTATAAAGGCTTTTTTTATAATTCTGTACATTTCACATTTTTAAATGACCAAATTACACACGCATAGAACTAGTAGACTTACAAAGATTTTAAACTTACAGCAATCAAGCATAGATTTCTCATAAAATGGTAATTATCATTTTATCAAAACCCATTTGATTTGTTGCAGATGAAAGACCAACTGCATGTTTTACCACAATCTACTAAGCTAACCATGTTGAAATAAGCCACATAATGTTTCCTATTTTACCTGATCTGCTAATGAAGTATATAACATGGTCTGTAATTCTTCCTGGGCTACTTTAGTCCATAATTCCATCCATCCCATATCACGTAACTTTTGTAAGTCAAGTAAGATAACTCCAGTATTGAAACCTCTACCCTGAAACATATAAATGTACAGTCATGTATATATAGAAAAATAAAGAGAAATATATAGAAAATGAAAAGACTTTCAGGGAATAACAACTATTATGCCTTGATATTCTCTTGATAATATATGTGAAATTTATCAAACCTGATTCTGGTATCAAGATAACTTGAATGGCTATCTTCCTAATCATGAAAGGAAGCACTTAATTAGAACCAATTAATTAATAATCAGTCCCAAAAGTTGCATATAAGTGACATCAACCATCAACACATCTATTACCTAAAAATGTATGTATAAATGGGGCATGTTTGTCTGCTGAACCAAATTAGAATAAAAATAAAATCTTTTGAAAGGAAAGCTTTGAATAAATAATAAAGACCACAAACATTCCTGTTATGAAGGAGAACACTATTAATGAAGAAAACATTTTTCATGATGCATGTAGTTTACTTAAAAATAGAGACATTTATTATTCTTTGTGATCTGTAGTTAATGATATTCATAGGTTTCATAACGAGTGAGAATTGGATATATAATAATAAACGAGCCTTTGGCGAGTATATTATTACTATTTAAATTAAATAATAAGAGTTCATATCAAGCGATATCCAATTCTCACGAGTTGTTAAACCTATTTCTCTTATGGTCAACACTCTCATTGTGGTTGAATTAAAAATTCTGCAAATAGTTGATCTAGTCTTTTGCACATACGTCTGTTGCCATGTACAAATGTATGAAATGTACATCATCTTAATCTTTGAAAGTTATCAATGAACTAAAAATGGCCAATGGAAATTGATAATCCAATCAAATTAACAAAGTTTTCATATCACTTTTTCGTATTACACTTAGTGCAGTGTGATATTTCTTCATGCAAGAAATCGATAACAGGCCACAACAAAGAGGATGATGAATATTCACTTTATATATTTTCTTCATTACTATTCAGCTTATTATTCTAATATGATGACCATTTGTCTTTGCGAAATATTTTCCTTTCAGGAGTTCATTTTAATATAATCCTTAAACTTGTGATTTTTCTTTCTATATAACATGTACAATGATGATCATGATGATATAAATTAAAGTAAATATTTACATGGAATAAAATCCTTTCTTTAGAGAAAAATAATAAAAGCAATCTTTTGAATAAAAGACACATCATATAATGATGTGATAATAGCTAATAATAATCTACACAAAATATATTTCTGTACCAGAGCTCGCCATGGTCTGTGATTCTTCCAAAGTTTACCAAGGTACCAGTCACTTTGGTTCTCTACCAGTCCTATAGTCTGAAATAATCATTAAAATTGCTAATGCAAAGCTTTATATCAATCTAACAAAAACATGAAAAATGTGTAATCACAGATTACCTGGTGAACAATGAAAAGATTTTTATAAATGAAATTGTCAGCTCCAAATTGATTTTTTTCTTTTTTCTCGTTTTTACATGACATAATTTTTAATCACTATAATTCTAAAACTTCTCTCTCTCAAAAAGAGTTACTGGTCAACCTGTTTTTGCATAGTCATAATAACAGAGAATCTTTGCTATCTATGTAGAAGGTAACAGCTAGTCCTAAAGAATCATCCAAGATTTTTATTAGTTGTTTTGCATTACTCAGTTTTCTGTTTTCTCTGTTCTGTTTTGATAGGACTTTTTTCATTGTTTCTAAAACACTCTCTGGTCTTTTCCCATTTTGAATAAATGTTTTATTACCATCATGTTTTACCTTTACATATAACACTGCATTCTTTCCTTTAATACTTGGTCATCCACACTGCTTCTGTTGATTTAATCATATATATTACCTGGTACATTTTCATACATTCCATTATCTTTCTTTATTTTACATTATATAACAGTATGGTATTATTCTAATCTGCTGAACAAAAACATTTACATGTTCCGACACAATAGGTATAGATCAGTGGGTTTTTTACATGTTCCGACACAATAGGTATAGATCAGTGGGTTTTTTACATGTTCTGACACAATAGGTATAGATCAGTGGGTTTTTTACATGTTCTGACACAATAGGTATAGATCAGTGGGTTTTTTACATGTTCTGACACAATAGGTATAGATCAGTGGGTTTTTTACATGTTCCGACACAATAGGTATAGATCAGTGGGTTTACATGTTCTGACACAATAGGTATAGATCAGTGGGTTTTTTACATGTTCTGACACAATAGGTATAGATCAGTGGGTTTACATGTTCTGACACAATAGGTATAGATCAGTGGGTTTACATGTTCTGACACAATAGGTATAGATCAGTGGGTTTACATGTTCTGACACAATAGGTATAGATCAGTGGGTTTTCTCTGACACAATAGGTATAGATCAGTGGGTTTTTTACATGTTCTGACACAATAGGTATAGATCAGTGGGTTTTTTACATGTTCTGACACAATAGGTATAGATCAGTGGGTTTTTTACATGTTCTGACACAATAGTTTTTACATGTTCCGACACAATAGGTATAGATCAGTGGGTTTTTTACATGTTCCGACACAATAGGTATAGATCAGTGGGTTTTTTACATGTTCCGACACAATAGGTATAGATCAGTGGGTTTTTTACATGTTCCGACACAATAGGTATAGATCAGTGGGTTTTTTACATGTTCTGACACAATAGGTATAGATCAGTGGGTTTACATGTTCTGACACAATAGGTATAGATCAGTGGGTTTACATGTTCTGACACAATAGGTATAGATCAGTGGGTTTTTTACATGTTCTGACACAATAGGTATAGATCAGTGGGTTTTTTACATGTTCCGACACAATAGGTATAGATCAGTGGGTTTTTTACATGTTCCGACACAACAGGTATAGATCAGTGGGTTTACATGTTCTGACACAATAGGTATAGATCAGTGGGTTTTTACATGTTCCGACACAACAGGTATAGATCAGTGGGTTTACATGTTCTGACACAATAGGTATAGATCAGTGGGTTTTTTACATGTTCTGACACAATAGGTATAGATCAGTGGGTTTTTTACATGTTCTGACACAATAGGTATAGATCAGTGGGTTTTTTACATGTTCTGACACAATAGGTATAGATCAGTGGGTTTTTTACATGTTCTGACACAATAGGTATAGATCAGTGGGTTTTTTACATGTTCCGACACAATAGGTATAGATCAGTGGGTTTACATGTTCTGACACAATAGGTATAGATCAGTGGGTTTTTTACATGTTCTGACACAATAGGTATAGATCAGTGGATTTTTTACATGTTCTGACACAATAGGTATAGATCAGTGGGTTTACATGTTCCGACACAATAGGTATAGATCAGTGGGTTTTTTACATGTTCTGACACAATAGGTATAGATCAGTGGGTTTTTTACATGTTCTGACACAATAGGTATAGATCAGTGGGATTTTAACATGTTCTGACACAATAGGTATAGATCAGTGGGTTTACATGTTCCGACACAATAGGTATAGATCAGTGGGTTTTTTACATGTTCCGACACAATAGGTATAGATCAGTGGGTTTTTTACATGTTCCGACACAATAGGTATAGTTCTGACACAATAGGTATAGATCAGTGGGTTTTTTACATGTTCCGACACAATAGGTATAGATCAGTGGGTTTTTTACATGTTCCGACACAATAGGTATAGATCAGTGGGTTTTTTACATGTTCCGACACAATAGGTATAGATCAGTGGGTTTTTTACATGTTCCGACACAATAGGTATAGATCAATGGGTTTTCTCTCCATTGGTATCGTAAAATATGTCATGAGGTACAATGTGAACCTTTTTGGCGAGTAGACAAGTCACACTGTGTAGAGTGACTAATATTTTACAATATCTATACACTGAAAACCTGATAATCTGTTTATCTTACTAATTCTGGTTATTTTTTCTTCCTTAAGCCATTTACACTTTGATGTCCTCCTGGCCTTGCAGTCATAAAACTTTCAAGCACGATAATCGTACTCAGACCCAGAAATCAACCAATCAAAATACTGGATTTGCTGTTTCGAGCACAAATTTTGTACTTCGAGTATCGAGTAAAGCTTTATGACCGAGGGCCCTGGAAGTAAGTTTGTTGAGGTCTGCTCTCACATTGTGACACTGCTGATAACTTCTCCTTACACATTCTTTCTCTGATAAGTTCTGCTCAAACTTCATAAAGCCATGATATGGGAATTAATGAGTGACTGAGCAGGGTATAAATATAGACACAGGGAAAAAAGATAATTAATAATATTCACCTTTTTCCCTTTTAAAATGCTGAATATTTTCCACAGTTCAGCTATATCTGTAGCAAATGTCACATCTGTATCCAATACTATAACCTATTGAAGTAAATTAAATATTTTTACATTAGTTTAAGTGTCTGTCACATCAGAAAACATTTGATGGAAAAAAAGTTATTGATTAGTTAACATCATTTTGTTAAATGGACCAAAATTCATGAAATTAAAGTCAGTCATTGTCAAGCCCATAACTCAAAATTAGTGTATTTATAATTCAAAGTTTACTCTAGTGCTTAAAGGAAAACTGTAAAACAATAAACAATAAAAGTTGCAATTAAGTGGAATTAATACAATATTGATGGTTAAACATGTTGAACGATACCAATTTCATTAGAAACCTTTTGTTTTTATTTCACATTAATAATTCTTGTTTCAATTCTGCTCCTTTATAAAACACATGAAATTTTGCTTATGCATTGTACAAAGGAATTCTGACACACCAAATTCAATAAATATTTTTTGTTAGATAGAAAATATTTTGAATGTAAATTTTAAAGGAGATATCTTATTATATTTCTTACAGTCTGTATGTATTGTCTGTGGTTCTAAGATACAGTCGGTACGTATTGTCTGTGGTTTTAAGATACAGTCTGTATGTATTGTCTGTGGTTCTAAGATACAGTCTGTATGTATTGTCTGTGGTTCTAAGATACTGTATGGTTTTATTTAAAATAAGGTGACCATATCAATAAATATATAACAAATTTTTAACTAAGTATGATCTATTCGGTTTTAAGTTTCTTTCATTAACATTTGAATCTGAGTGAGAGTTCATCCCAACATGACTATTTCCCTCTATTTGGTGTTTTTTTAAGAGATAATGATATTCAATAATCTATTGCTAATACCTACACCATGTATATAGCAAAATGTTGTGAAATTCTCATAATAATATAGTTGTATAGCCAATTTTATAAATACAAACCTTGGAGAGATTTTTTGGTAAAGTTTTTGGTAATGTTAACTTCATCAGACCAAATACTCCAGAGTAATGTTTATTGGATATCCATACTACATCTTCCTACAATTCAACATGTGCATAGCTATGTTTAAAAACTCAGGTAAAATTTCACAACACTATGTCAATTATAAACTCAGATGTTTACACAAATTCAAATTATTATAATAAGATGAAAAAAACTATTTCAATTATAAAACTTAAAAAGTTTACACAAATTCACATTATCAATTTTTTATTTTTCTAAAAACGGCATTGCATTATATAAATTTCGAAATTTACATCATTTCTAAAAATATTAATCTAAAATTACCTGAACTTTGTCTGTTGAGTAAAAACTGACATTTACTGAAATACAGAAAAAATTGTATGTTCAATGTAATGAAAAGTAAAAATGAAATTGAATTTATAAAAACTGAAATAAACTGATCACAAATTAAGTTTCTGAGATACAAGCTAGTACTGAAAAGATAGCATAATGACAAATTGTGTATTAAAACCAACGAATAAAAATTTTCCCTAATTGCAAGGATAATCTATGTTTCCTTAATTTCAATTCAAATCCGCAAAAAAAAAATTGTTATAAAAGTGCAAGTGTTTCAGACAATGTCTCTATTAAATTCATGTGTGTTAATAGAATAATAGTTTGATTTGTTTTTTATCCAGAATATGCATAAATATTTGCAACAAGACTATTAAGCAAACAGTTAGATTAATATCAAATAATTTGTCCTATGTATGTACATGTATATTAATGATTGTGCCTTTTGTATGCACATAATGATGTCCTGCTCCTAACTGGTCCCCTGTCACTTTAAATTCTAGCATTCATCTATCAGTTAGCAGTCATACATATATAACGTAAAAGAGGGACAAGTTTCCATTTGTCTGTGTCTCAAAACTAATCACCAGTTACAAGATGCACTGAAGTACATACAAATCACAGTTTAAGGAATTACATTTTGACCAATTTCAACCCTAATGAGAACAGAGTCAGATGTAAATTACTATATAGTCAAAATAAATGTAAATACCTTCAGGAACATTCCATGTGTCAAAGAGACGACTCAGAATGAGTTGAGCTATATGATCTGATATAAAGTGGAAGTAGAGAGGGTTCTTCCTGTAGAACAGTACACTTTTAATCAATGTTACAACACTCCTTGTGGCACTGTGTCCAGCACATACAATCGCTATGTGTATTACCTGTAACACAAATTTTAAAGTTTTATTGCTGGTTTTGCTAGTTTAATCTATATTCTTATTAGAAAGGACAAAATAAATAAAGAAACATGTGCTAAAACTCTTCAGTTTACATTTTTGCATTTAAAGAATAAATGTTGTAAATGTCAATAAAACAGATGCTAAAAACCAAAAGTTTACAGAAACAAGACATATAGTGGTCACCATAGTCTTCAGCAATGAAAAAAGGCTATAAACTTGTGGCAATGGTATCTCATAATTAATATGATCAATGGTCCCTTTACTGTATTCTCACAAATGTGACAATAACATACATCCACCAAAATTATTGCTGATTTATAATGCATAACATAAATGTTATAAAGAAATCAAATATGGTTTTTATTGTGGTACTACTTTGCTTATATTGGTTTTACTTTAGCATGCAGACATTTCAGCGTTTTTATATTGCTGGGTAACATGTACATGTATCTCACATTTGTTATTTCTGGTTAAAAACTTTGATTTCTAAGTCAGCATTAAGGAAGATGAGAAAATTGTATTGCCTATCTATCTCACTTTTTTTGTATTTCTATTTCAGAAAAACATTTCAAAAGGGTTTAATGGACTGCCAACATCAAAAGCTACCGTAGAAAGGCTTGTATAGTTCGCACTGGTACATAGTCCGCACCCCCTTCTCCACACGAAATTTTAGGTAAAAAAACTTTTTGTAACTGTTAGAAAAGGTCTCCGGTAATTTCAAATCCTGTGCGGTCGTTTGCGGTATTTTCTTGGAAAAACCTGTTTTCCATCATCAAACAGAAGCTGAAACTGCTTGTAAATGATTATAGAACGCTTCATGATTGTTAAAATACGTTTAATTCACTTAAAAAACAATTTAGAAACTTGTGTATGTTTAAACAGGAAGTTTAAAAAGCACGTGTAAAAGAAGAAATTAACCGGTGAGAATCGAAATCCGTACATAACAGATATCACTATAATACGACTTTGAAAGTAAAACAGTTCCATCCTTTTGTAAAACAGTCTTTTATATATCTATCACATTAATGTTTGAAGGGTCTTAAGCTAATACAAACCATATTAGTCAGTATGAAACACCAAAACGGAACGAACAATAACCGATTACGTTTTGTAGTTTACAAATTCTAAGCTGGTTTACGGTTGTCTTTTTCACTATGTTTGTATCGTTTCAATCAATAAGATACCAGTTTATTTCAACCAATGCATTGAAAAGAAACGAGATAATTTGTAATGAAAGGTTTAGTTTTTATATTTATCAGTATTAATTTGATATTAAATAGAAATAACTTATTAATATGGATGAGTTAAAATTATTAGTTTGAAAAAATGATAAGAGCGCCCTCTTCAATATCAATAACAAAGATGGCGGAACGTAAACAAACCATCTCGCCCGCGAAATTGAAATTTTTCTCTTATTTCTTGCTTATTGTACTCTATAGTCCGCACCCCGTCTGGAAGGTCCAATTTTGGAAAATAAAACCGCGGACTATACAAGCCTTTCTACGGTAACACTACTGGTTCAGCAATAAGATATTTTATGAGGGTTTTTCTTGACTGCCTCATGTAACGGTATTTCTGGTTCAGTATAAGTATATATTAGTCAGATTTTATTGCCTTGTTCTTTTTTATTTTTGTTTCAGAAATAAGATACTTCAGCTGATTTCTATTGGTGGTCAACCCAAATGTTTAGTATTTTTTACCCATGAAGATATTTAAGAAGTGTATCATTTCACACCTGGCTCACATTTGGAAATCTTTCGTTTAAAGTTCAGTAATTCAGCAAGTTTTATTGCATTTATATATTTTAGTAGAAAATTATTGTGTATCCATCGTCACAATTTGGTATTTCTAGATCAGAGTTTAACTATTTTAATAGACTTTCATTGCCTGCCTACCTCACACTTGGGTATTTCCAGTTCAGCATTCAGACATCTTAGTAGGGTTTTATTACCACCATATGGTGTGCCATTCTGTACAGCAATACTCATCTGTAGGCCTAATAGTTTATTTCTTGTTTTACTGTTAAAACAAAGAGATACAATTATTGATGAAACCTAAAAAGAATACTATAGTGACAAATAATACAATGTTGGACTCCCAAATACATGTAATAAGACGTATAGATTTATAGTTTATAGAGTAATTTGAATCTAAAGAAAAACAAGAATTTTCAATTATTAAATTTTTGTATAAAATGTGTTATATCCATATTTTTTAAACAGAACACACATACATGACAAATAAACTGTAAGAAGGCGTCAATTTATGTTTGTGTAAAATTTGACAATGCACATGAAAAACACCCGCTTCAAGAACGAAACCCACCAGATAAGATCAAAACTTTATTATTTTTTGTGATAGGAAAGTAAACAATGAAAGTCAAAGCATTTTTGCATATTTTATAACCTATATTATTGCCTGCCAACAACTCATGTAATATATCTGGTTCAGCAATAATATATTTTAGCAAGGTTTTTACCTTGCTTGCCTCACATATGGGTATTCCTGGTTCATCATAAAGATATTTCAGTCAGATTGTATTACCTTGGATTTGAAAATAACTTTTTAGGGTCGACAATTTTGGATATTCATCGCTTCAAAGGTGCCATAATTGTTTTATCATACCGAACTAACAGAGGAAGAGTCTTTTGAACCATTGAAGAAGCACTTACCTTACTGTAGTAACAGATTGTCAAAACAGTTACACTGGATGTTAAGCAACCAACAATCAATCAATCAAAACAGTTATGTTGGAAAATTATTTTGAATCTAAGAATTTCTCATATGTACAACAAAGTTAGACTCTTTCTGGAAAATATTGATGGCCCTGAAAAGGAACATTTATGAGAGATATCCTCGGCACTAGATGAATTTCCAAGCCTTATTTCCTTGCCACTCGTTGGGCTTCTAACATGACAATTGCCATTTATGTCTGAGATGTCATTTTGATGTGAGATAACTCGTGTACAAATCAAGAAGCTTTAAAGTTATTTACCAGTGAATAATAGGGTCAGTAATGAGAGCAATACTTATTTAAGGAATATCTTATCTTTAGAGAGACAGAATAATCCTTCTATTGTTCTGGATATCAATACCTATACTACAAGACCATTTCCTGATTTCTCAAAATTCTTTTTTTAACTTATTCACCTTATTTGTTCAAATAGACGTATTGTGCAAGTATATTGGATTAACCATACAAACGATTTTGTATGTAAAGTTCTAGATTTCATTTGTACCTAAGTTGCTTCCTGAGGACTTTATTTTCCTGATCAGCTTCTTTCAATCTCTGTGCAAGTCTGGACTCCAAAATTTGCCCGGCTTGGCCATCATATTTAGGGATTTCTATAAAAAAATTAAAAATGTCATTTTGAATGTAGCTTTAAGAATTTCCTTGCATATTTTACTGTTCTATGTTCATTTTATACATGTCTTCTGAAAAATTGTTTTCAGATTAAGAAATTTATATTCTAATTTGAATTTAACAGCATAATTGACAAATGTCACCATGTTGTTACATACATTTTGTACAAGGTGATACACAATCATTACATTCCTATGATTATTTTATGACCAGAATTTAACATATATACAATTTAATATTATGGTACGTTTAATTCCTATTTTTTTTTTTATATTATGTTGAAAATAATCAGGGTAGTGGACAGAAACATGAGAGATGAAGAAACAGGAAATTTATGAATAGTGATCATTTTGGGGGAAAGTTTTGATAATGACAAGAGATGGAGTAAATTTCTCAAATCTACCACTATTAAGTTCCCTTTCTAATTCACTCTATATAATAGAGTAATAATGTGGATAATTACCATCAGTTGTTAAAGCTAAGTAAACCAAAATACATGTTGGGAATGCTCCTATTATCACCAACACAACCAAAGTCTGCTTTTTCATTCTTATCAGCATTGTGGTAACCCATGGTCTCTCTTGCTACATTGCATACTGGTCTGTAAATGAAAAAACATGATATATGAAGCTATATTCTTTTCTGAACTAGAAATTGCATACTTTCGAAAAACTGAAGAGAAAAAAATACAACAAACTGAAGACTCAATTTGTGAAAGAAATTTAATTGTGCACTCATGTATATTTCATTAACAGTGTGTTCATGTTCATGGTCTTTTTTTTCACCAGCATATTTGTATTTAATACATCTTTTTTGTTTTGTTTTAGTATCTTCAGCAAGTTCAGCAGTCAGGGGCATTACTTAAACAAGGAAATTTTCATAACCTATACAAGGCTTTTTTTAAAATATTTCTTTAATAACTTACTTTTGTAAAGATCATTTATACCAGGTGTCCATTCATACAGATTTTAATACACATAAGTATTCAGTTTTGTCAAACATCTGGTTATTTTTTCCCATGTCAGAAGTATAAAAACTAGTCCTCGTGACACTATTTCCATTCCAGACACACATTAAATAATGGCACCTCTGGTCCAAGGATTGGTCTTTTGGGACTATTGATAATTATTTTTCTTAGAAATCTTGAAGGTAGACAGGACATAAATAGATCAAAACATATACATGAATGATGTAATCTAATTGAGACTTGAAGTTATTTTTAATTTGTAACCAAAAACAATTACATAGTTTCTTATATATACATTTTGTAATTGTTATTATTATTTATTTCAAATATTACTGTATCCACTTCAGGGACTCTATTGAAATGATTCACACAGGCATTGGTTCACCAAACGGAGTTTATTTCAAATATGTTTAAAAATGACTTATAGAAATAATATTTTGCATTTTTCATAAAGTAACCTTTTACAAATAACAATTTTAAACAAAGTTTGATTTTTATGTAATAGATCTGTGTTTTACTCGTTTGGCTTGTAATAATCAAAAACTATATTTCTGTTATTATTTTCTATTCTATAAACTACATATATACATTTTAGCAACAGATCTACAAACACTATTCTGATTTCATTAACCAGTATTCAAAAGATAAATATAACATATGGATATAGATTGCATTCAAAGTGTTTTAAAAATTCAATATGTGTATCAGCACAGATGTACAATTTCAGTGCCAATTATTTTTTGTTTTTTGTTTTTGTTTTTTTTGTTTGATTAATAGTTGATTATTAATACTTTAGTTCAGAGACAGTCTGTTTTACTCTGCCTGATTTCATTTTACACACAAAAATCATGTGATAACGTCAGATATCTATGCAGTGTAAGGATCAGTACAACATCCTCTGCATAAAAACATCAACTTATGGATGCTGTCACCTTCAGTGTTCTCCTCGGGATTTTTGGATAGCACCAGGGTAATCAAGGAGAACAAATTAGATATGTGTTGAACATAATTTGCATTGCGTCGCAACACATTTCCTCTATCCTCCTTAGGGTTAGTTCCCATATAGTTAATCCTTCTTTCTTATTACCTTTTATCTATTTTGAGGTTTTCTTTTCTTTTGTACTGTTTTGCAGGTTTATGCAGTAACTTAACTAAATAGTAAGAATTTCTACGGAAGGGATGAATTCTTCAATATGTGTTACCAGCACCAGCTCCTTCCATGAAATAGTTACATTTTCATATTCTCTTTTTAATAGACAGTAAGGTAGTGAAAGAGAATGTATTCTCCATTCAGTCATGGGAATTGATGGTATTGACCATCTCATAATTTTACTTCAAATTTACTATCATTAGATTCAGTATGAACAAAGAAATCCACATTCACTTTAAACTTAGATATACAAGGGTGAGGTTAAGCAAATTTGACTACCAAAGAGGTCTCTCTAAGTAAGAATTAAAAATTTAAGCTGGGATGTCTAATGTTTATTTAATCATGTTAATACTGGTTAAATTTTGTTAGAATTATTGAAGATATTACCTCTCATTTTCAATGTATTATTTCTGTATGTATACAGAATTTTAATTTTCATTAAATTACATTCTATTTCAATAGTTAGTAAATAATTTATAATTTATTAATTTTCTTATGAGTTAACATATTTTAGCAAAAATAGGGGGAGAAACTCTTTATGAATTTATTATGAAAATGTTTTTTGATGTTTAGAAAACACTCATCATACCTGTGGGTAAAATAACAGAACCTATTAAATGTACCCAGGCTGTGACTGTCAATAGAAGTCACTTTAGGGTCAAAATAAATTTGGCTGATGTGTGAAATTAATTAAATTATCTGGGCTAATCTAGAAGAAAACCAGGCGGTCAAAAACGTAAGTTTTATTGTTGTAAAAGAGAAGGAAGACTCATTCAAGGAGACAGGAAGTGAATGCTAGCTTGGACAACTTGCTTCATACAGAAAAAAAATATGCATAATTCATACTTGCCAACCTCTGACAATGAGAAATCATGTCATGACATGACATGACATGTCAAAAAGCGTGTGAAAACGCGCGACGAAGATGCAGACTTTTTTATATGAACAATGTTCATAATTTCACATTATCATGATTATACAAATTTGTTAATCATGTTAATATATAATAAAAACAATATTCTAGAGTAAACTTTTATTGTATTCAACAGTGGTCTGTTTTGCTGCTTTTAAAGCAACACCCTAGGCTTAGGCACATATTCAAAACAACTGCCAGTTTGATTACATTTACTTAATAACAAGGCACACAATAAATCATTGTCGAGTTCTGATCAGAATTCAGTGTAGATTTCTTTATAATTGAAAATGTTCCCTCACAGTCAGTATTGATAATTGGCTGAACTTAAATAGCTTGATCAAGCTTTGAAAGAGTGTCATAACTTTTTTTGCCATCTAAAATGTCATCTATTATCTTTGCCATTGCTCCAAACGAACTATTTATGTTGCCATTGTCTCTGAGGCTTTTGTCTGGTCAAAACTGGGTAGATCATCAGAAGACAGCTGGTACTTTGAGAACTGATCCAACAGTTTCGTGATATTTCTATCCCTTTGGCCTGTAGAAATCTGTTGGCTAGATTTGAAACTGAAAAAGAAAAGTATTTTATTATTTGAATACCATTAAGCACGTTAAATGCTTAATCAAATCGCTACATTGTAGTTCTCCTCTTACATATATTGTTATGATTGCAACATAGGGTGCACAATGCGTTACTCGTCTCTCGAAAATTTAAACTTGAACTCCCAAATATAATTTGCAAATCTTGAAATTTATCTTGGTACGTACACATCGTTTTAAGCTAGCAATCGGCTCTTTAGACGACGGTACAGGTCCTGAAAGCGAACTATTTCTGTCGACATTTCCCCTAAGTGAATTTGAAAGAAAGAAAGTCACAAAATCGTAAAAACTAATCACAAACTACTTACCTTAAGGGCTTTTGCTGTTCGTCCATACAGAAAAATAAACAATGGCGACGATATAATTACTTCGAAATTTTCGGTATTTTTTGTCTAATAATGAAAAAACCCGAGAATCGCGATATCATTAACGACCAAAAAATCAAAACAACGAAAAAGCGTGTAATTGCGTGTAAAGTGGCGAAACGTGTGTACACGCCATGTGACAAAATCCTCGCATGTAAACCGTTGAAAAAGCGTGTATTACACGCGAATATCATGTCAGTTGGCAACTATGATAATTGTCAATTATTATTATTTAATGGACCAACAGCTAATCTATTATTCGGTACGTGTACAACTGTTGGCGTTGTGTTCAAATTCAGATTTCCAATAAGATCACTGGTCAGCACTTGGGTGGTTAGTTAAGCCATAAAACTGTTGTCAGAAGTCATTATCTCCATATCAATTAAAACACAAAAGAATCCTGTTACAAGTGTTAATAACATCAATTAAATCCAATCAAAAAGGTAAACCTCATAAGGTAAATCAATCACATGGTGTAATCAATCAACGTACTGGTTAAATTTCACCTGGAATTTTATACCACACGAAAAAGATTTTTTAACTGAAAATGTTAGCACCACTGACCAAAATGATACCACCGCCCTAAGACAGATAGAAACACGCTAAAAAATTATACCACTGCGACACGCAGTCCTTTAAGGGCCAGGGGAGAACACTGACCTTACCGTAGGTTTTCATCAGGGTGAGGAAGTCAAATTAGAGCATCGTGGTTGACTTTTTTAGGTAGAAATTTAATTAAATCATAACATTTGCATAATTCCCCTTAATAGGACAATTGTCATTGTGACCTAAACTAAAGATATTTGCTTTGAGACATCAATTTGTTTATGGGAAAATGCTAGATTTTGTTCATTTAAAAATAGTAACTACTAATGATGCTGCAGAAGGGAACTGTTTAATCATATATATTTTGTATCAGATTTGTACTTTGGAAACCAGGCAATGTTTATCTCTCATTACAAAACCTATAACTTCAAATGTGATTGATTGGGACAAGATGCTTATCAGTGGCAAAATTAAACAGAAGAAACACAATTTTTCAGTGACAAAAACATTCTACTGTAGTGGCTTCAATGTGGCAGGACTAGTTTTTTGGGTTTTTTTTTTTAGATAACAGTGTCAGTTAATACCTTATATAAATCTATATGTTCATTATAAAAATAGATAACTTTTTTCAATAGTATTTTCAACTGGAACTTCTTTGTAAGACGTACCCATATGTGAACGAAAACTATCAACAGGTAACCAGTCCAAAAGAATTTCCCAATCACCAAAAAACAAGAACTAGACGAAAAAGTTAACGGTTTTGACCCTTAAGCATAGTTGACATTCTTCATTTTTGAATGTTTCCTATTTCTGTAGAAAACAGTGTACTTTAAAGATGATGCTAAGACATAAAACATTAACTGCATACATTTTTGTTTAAGTAAAAAACATTGTACTTTTCGGTATTCAGATACATTTTACCAATATTTGTATTGACCATGGCCTCAGCTGCATCAGATTTCGTGAGAGAAGTTTGGGAACGCTATCAGAAGATTGTGAGGGAAAATCCTGAAACTGTCAGTCAGCTAGAATCCACATTCAAAGTTGTGTCATATGTTATAGCAGGTGAAATAATTGTTTATGGAGAAT
This sequence comes from Mytilus coruscus, assembly GCA_017311375.1. Taxonomy (NCBI): domain Eukaryota; kingdom Metazoa; phylum Mollusca; class Bivalvia; order Mytilida; family Mytilidae; genus Mytilus; species Mytilus coruscus. Next base: position 66,658,598 of record CM029604.1, on the reverse strand, counting down.
TTTTACAAGAAATCTTAAAAAGGGGTGGATAACTCAGATTATAATCCTACTTTCAGTTTCACATCAACAAAATCCTTTTTGATGGGCAACATCATGCATTCATAAATTATTTCCTGCTTGATTTTATACATATGTATCATCTTAAAAGGGCCGAAACTATACTTCTACTGATTGATACTGCTATTTTTTTTTATACAAGCCAAAGGTCATGCCTCATGGTTCAGTTTTATCATTTGTCACATTTCTTGGTTACCAGCTTAAAAATGCTGCCAAACCACTATATTTCAAGTATATTAGTGAGAAATCTACAACCCCTTACATGTGATACCATGAAGTCATCCTGTCTTTTGAAGTATTGAAGAAAACTGAACAATTGACAAAAAAATACCCATTGGTTGACTGGAGTACATACACCAATCTTTTTATGAATGAGTTACACTGGTTGACCTGAGGTCAATTGGCGTAATGATTTCATTGAATAATCTGCTCTTACTGTGACGTAAAACATAAGCATACTAAGTGACTTAGGAAATTTATGGGAAAGTGCATGAATTTGAAAGTGATCTATTAGAACAATCAGGGATATTATAACTCTATAACTCTATAGGGTTATTACAGGAAATATCTTGCATGTGTTATTACAAATACTTTCATGAGTTGTCTACTCTTTAATCCTTAAATTTTCTAAATCTGTAATAACATATGTTTGTTATTTGTAATATAAATCATAAATAATTTAATTTTTAGTCACCTGGGCTCTAGAGAACTTTTGAAACTTTGCACAGAAACTAAATGCATAGCCTTGATAACTAATTTTTAGGCAGTTAAGCTGCCTTATGCTATCACCCTAGACATGCTAGATTTGTGTTCTTCCAACTGAATGGTGTTAGTGCTATTGTTATTATCTAGCTGGCTAATATGTTATTAATAACTAATTGGGCACTTTTTTCATACTTTCAATTCTGGAATACAAAAAATATGACCAGAAAAACCTTAAATGATCGTCGAACTACCCAAAATTTTTGAAGTTGCACATAGGAAGTAGTGCTCAATAGAAATCTGTACGTAGTTTATCATCCCATGTGCTTTTGGCTAAGATGTCAAAGAACAATTGTATGAAATATTTCATCGCCGAAAATCTCTAATTACAAGTCGTTTACATTTCCCAAATGGCAAAAGGTGCAGGAAAATTGTTCTTGTACACCAAATCTCTATGATAGAGGAAATAAAGTTATCCAAAGTAGTCTAAGTTGGCGGTAATTTTAACTACGAGACGCAAGGTAAGTATTCTGATGTTTTAAAGTAAGTCTGGTCAATAATGATGTTCTTTTCGTTTAGGAAGATTGTGATTATTTAATTGATTTCAATTAAATGTATGCACATTAAATTCCTTTCTTTTATTAATATTATATTATTCCATTTATCACTGACCTTGCTAAAAAAGATCCGGAAATTGATGGGATGTTTTAAGAAATGTGGACAACTCGTCCCCGAGACAATCGGACCGTGTCCACTCGGTCTAAGAAGACGACTCGGACCGCTTGTCAGATTTACTTAGGGTTTCATAAAATGTTACTCACATGTCTAGCGGAGCCATCAATCTTTCGTTTGTGCATTGGGGTCTATTTAGGGGTATTTTGAGGGGCCTAAAGAAGGGAGGGGTTTTCTATAGAACACTATGGGATTTTACTTTTTCAATTTTCAAATGACTATTACTTGAAAACAGTAATTGATAGACACACACAGTCTTCAGAAATGATAACAGGACAATAGAACAAATCAAATCAAATATAGGGTGAGTCCCTGGGGATCATCACACCCCCTTCAATTTGAAAATGTGATTTTATCTTGTAAATGGTCGTGATCCCCTTTCCCCACCCCTAAACCATATATATACTTGTATGGGACAATAAAACAAATCAAATGAAAATTTGGGGGAGTCCCCAGCGTCACCCCACCCCCTTCTGTTAGAGAACTTGTAAACGTTTGAGATCCCCATCCCTAACAAGAACTTGTAAATGGTTGAGATCCCCACCCCTACTCCATATATATTCTTGTATGGGACAATATAACAAATCAAATGAAATATAGGGGAGTCCACAGGGGTCACCACCTTCTTTTTGAAAATTTGTAAACGATCGAGATCCCCACCCCTAAACCATATATATTTATGTACGGGACAACATAACAAATCAAATGGAGTGTAGGGGGAGTCCCTGGGGTGACGCCCACCCCCTTCTTTTTGAAAACTTATAAACGGTCGAGATCCCAACCCCTACACCATATATATTATTGTGTGAGACAATAAAACAAATCAAATAAAATATAGGGGGGAGTCAGCGGGGTCAGGGTCTTTTTGAAAACTTGTAAACGGTCGAGATCCCCACCCCTACACCACATATATTCTTGTATGGAACAATAAAACAAATCAAATTAAATATAGGGGAAGTCCCTGGGGGTCACCACACCCCCTCCTGTTTGAGAACTTGTAAACGGTTGAGATCCCCACCCCTACACCATATATATTCTTGTATGGGACAATTAAACAAATCAAATGAAATATAGGGGAAGTCCACGGGGGTCACCCCTTCTTTTTGAAAACTTGCAAAAGGTCGAGATCCCCACCCCGAAACCATATATATTCTTGTATGGGACATTAAAAGAAATCAAATGAAATAAAGGGCGAGCCCCATGGGGATCAAACACCCCCCCCCCTTTTGAGAACTTGTAAACAGTCGAGATCCCCACCCCTAAATCATATATATTCCTGTTCGTCATTTCAAGAAGATTTGAATGACTCCTAGGCGTCATATATGCATATAACTTTACTAGACCAAACCAATTTGTACTTCGACTCTGCCCAATGTCAGGCAACCATGGGAATGACGAATTAAAGGAGCTTTGTTTGGGAGACTTCATAACAGCATCCTGTTACAATTATTTCTTGTTTATTATAAAATTTAATTGATGCAGAAAATAAGTCTAGGTTAAATTTACTTTAATTATTTTTTGAGTTATTTCTGGGCATTTAAAAATTTTCATTTATGGCTAATTTTGAAGGAAACCTATTTAAAATAAATTAGAAATAACTTTTGAAAATGTTATAGGATTGGATAGCAGAAACATTAAGGGACAAACATGTTTTGATATTTGAAATACCTGAGATAAATAATTAAACCAATAGACCACTTTCGAGTTTGTCCTTCACGGAAAAAACTCGTCAATTATGCGCGCCTTTATGACGTCATTTACCAGATAGAGGGGATCGCCTGTATCCCTGCACTATTAACGTTTATCAAGCGTCTTAGTGATCGTCATTGTGCAGGATAAACTAGAAATAATGTTTGCTCTGTAGGTACTTAATCACAATTCCCTAATGACAGCAGTGCTGACTGTCAATTATGAGAATTTAATTTGCCGAATAATTCGTGCAATGTCGCATCATAGTTTTCCAACCCCTCGCTCAACATGGGAACGGAAGTGACAATGCCCCTAAACAGTCAGGGGACTTACTTAAATGAGTGATTTTCTAAATCACTGATTTAAGTAACATTATTTCCATAAAGATTGGAAGTAAGAGTTGTCTTTCTTTAATAATCACCTATTTAAGTAGTACAAATTAATCACTAGAAGAAGTGATTTAATTTTATTATAGCTTTAAATATAGAGTACTAATGATCCAGGGACTAATTATGTTTATAAAATTATCAGAACCAACATCTGTGTTGTCTAGGATGACCAGGTCATTTCAGGTGATGACCTTATACTGAATCTAGGATAATGACATTAAAATCACTTGTTTAAGTATCATACCTCAATTTCCTTCCCAAAATCACTTATTTAAGTATCATTATTTTAATAACCCCACTAATTTCAACACCCCCGAACAGTGAAATTTTTATCGCGAACAGTAGAATTTTATTACATAATCTGAAAGATGAAACCTTGAACTTTACAGGAAAAATACTCCCACTGCTGGGAAAAATCTGTTAAGAAAGTATCAGTTCATTATGTAAAGCCATTATTATAGCATTTTTTCAACTAAAATAGAATTTGCAGATAAATGATAGCATCAAAGGCATAAGCCTTGCTACATAAAAGAAGCAAAAAGTTCATTTTTTCCAATTTTATTAATGAAAAGATATTATTTAAACCTATGTGTTTAAAATTTTGGTAAAACTACAAAATCACAATTTGTGACAAAACTTCAAATTTGCTACTCAAATAAGTTATTTAAAAATCACTTATTTCAGTAAGTCCCCTGACTGCTAAATGCACGAATGATGTTCACTAAAACGGAAGTTTTTGACGGAAATGCATCAACTCGAAAGTTGTCTATTCTTCCACAATATCCATCTTAACTTCTGCCACGTTTGCCTTGGGTTTTTTTAATTAACTGCCTATAGCGCCCTTGGTGCTTTGATTGAAATAAATTAATACATTTTGCATTAACCATGGTAAATCAATGAGACAAGACTTTTAAGGGATAAACTTAGCTGTAATAACAAGGCTCAGTTATTAAAGGCATGTAACTTATTATATGAGACACTTTGGAATCACTGGGAAGCTTGCACAGAACCTCATTACATGCTCTGATCATTATTTCTTACAATAAATTAAAATACATTGTAATTAAGCATGATGTATGTCTGAGCAAATGCTTTGGAGTGATGTAGAGAAGCTGTAATAACACCCTTTAGTTTTTACAGGCATATTTTTTTCTCTAATAACATAGGTGTACTATGCATGATTGGCAAACTATGAACTGTTATATCTTTCTATAGTTAAGTATACATGTACATAAAGACATAGTAATATCAATAGAACTTGTATACATTTTAACAAAACTAATGATTTATATTGTCTTTTTGAAACATGTAACATACATATGTTATCACAGTTGTTTGATTTTTTGGTCCACAATAACAAATGTATGTTATTTATCTGTAATGACCGAATAGATTTATATCCCTGACTGTAGAATGCCCATTAAAATGAAATCAAAATATTGGGTCAAAGTTGTTACCTAGATAACCAGAAAAACAATCGAAAACAAGCTCAAAACCCAAAACAATATTTTATGTGGTCTTGTATAGTAAATTATGATAATTATACTTAATTTCATCTTCAGAAAGATGATATCTCTGACTTGTTTGCAAGTTCCATATATACTGTACAAGTTACTGGCCTCTGTACTCATGAAATTGATATATAATAGAATTTCATTTCACATGTCTTTATTTTTATAGCAACTGATTAAACATGTTAAATAGGAGAGGACATTTATATAAAGTTCTGGAAACTAATTTTTTTTTAACCCTTGTGGTTTAAATGAAAAAAATTGGGCCACTGTTTCTTTCAGAAACTTGAATTTTGGAAGCCCATATAGAAAACTTAAATCATAGAAATGACTACCTCCCTCCCCTCCCCTCCCCACCCCCAATATACCAATGTCTTTTTAATCCCCCTTAAAAATACTTTCTAAAATTGGAATAATAAAAGTTTTACCCCCAACAAATGTTCACTTTTTTTTTCGAGTTATCAGCACCAAGGCCTCTTATTGGTTACTTTTGTTTATGACAAACAAAAGCCTATTCTTATTAGTTACTTTCATGGGATGATCCTGGATCCAGGGAAAATGTGTTTGCTCAAACATCAATGATTTTATGAAGGGCTTCTAAAACAAACAGTAAAAGATGATTTGGCCAACATTCAAAATACTGGAAGAGGAACTGGGTGGTCCAAATCTGAAATGTTGCAACTGGGTGACTTTTATTTTCGAGGACATTATATATCATAAATGCATGTATATATAGATATGTCTGTGTACGAATGAAAAGACACAGCAACAAAATAGAACAATAAATAGTCAGAAATACAAATTCAGAGGTTAAAATTAGTCATTTATGATTTTTTTTATACCTTTTTAACCAATTAACAATTTTTGTCTTTCAGGTAGATTTGAAGATTCCCAGGTTTTGTCAGAACTTGTCTACTTGGCATCCAATTTACTGATTTTACTAAATGATACAATCTTCAGACAGACAGCCAAAGTTTTGAAAAACATAGTAAGTCTCTGTTAAATTGTGTCAGATTCAACATAGTTTATTAATGTTTAAAGTTGTAGCTAATAGTAATACTGAATTTGAAAAAGCAACTCAGTAAATATCCGTGATGTCAAAGTAATACACTTATATCTTCAAAAGCCAATAAAAGTCATACAAACCAGTAAGAGCAAAACCGGCTGTCCACTCAGTGCTTCCAACAAAAAAATTGAGCTAGCAAGACATTTTTTTTCAATCCTGGTTTTTATCTCTTAGTCATTTTGTAACTAAATAATACTTCAATTTTTTTTAAGCAACTTATGATTGGTTGTCATGTATGAATACTGAGAAATAATGAATAGCATCCTAGTTTCAGAAAAAACATGATCAAAAATATCTTGGACAGATATTAGATGTATGTATTTGACACAAACTGTGTCATCTGTTTTCTTCTTTGATGTTTATGCAAAGTAGATGACTAACTTTTGTTAACACTGGACTATTAAATGTACTGTTTTATGGTCTTTGTATTTCCAGTCTGTCCCAGTAGAAAGATGGAAGAGATTTCTAACAGTTTTGCAGTATGCAGAAGTTTTTCTAGAAATGGCAGCACAGAGAGCATGGGGAGAAACAGGAAGATGGTTCATTATATTAGTTGTACAGCTCACAAAGTAAACATGCAGTTTCTCTACACATTTTTCTGCTTTATATAGATCTACTTCATTTGAACTTGGGTGGATAGTTGTCTCATTAGCAATTATACCACATCTCCTTATTTTATATGTATATATAGCTTGACAAAATTTGTTTTGTTTCCTTCAAAAAAACTTGTATGTGAGTGAAAAAAGAGCAGAAAATTTTGGAATGAACTGAATAGTATGAAGCAGTAAAGCATTTTCATTGCAGACAAAAATTTTACAACTTAAAGAAGGCTTTTCTTCTTCTATACAAATGTGCATATATTTAAAACTTATCCCAACTCAAAGACATCTGTCTTGACAAATATTTTAAAATTTATTCAATAAACTGTATTTTTCATTTGGATTCCAGTGTAACCTTGTTATATGTAAAACATTGAAATAAAACTGACATCATTGATATTAATTGTAATTGCTCTTTGACCTTTGAGCGCAATTTTCGAAATGTCATTCAAAAAAATATTTTGTACTTTTATGCCTATGCCTAAAATCCCCTTTCCCTGCAAATTTAGAAAAAAAAAATAACGTAATATTGGTTTTAGAAAAGAGGAGGTATAATCAGAGCCATTATTTGACCCCTTAACATGCAAAAATAGTAAACTTATTCCAGTCTTTCATAGTGCAGAAAGGTCACTTGTGATGTCACTTTGAGTTGGGTAAAGCTCTTGCTGATACATCTTTAATATTAATTGGACTAATTTGGCAGTTTTGATATTTTGCTCTAAATGTAAGAAGTTTAAAGCCCTAATTAATGTCAATTTTTACAATAAAATTTAACAATGTAAATACTGATGTCTTAAAGATGTGTGCACACTTAAAGGATGTTATTTGGTAGATTTAAAATACATTTGATTTTCAAATTCTTATATATTCTTTTGTAAAGATTAATTTTAAAATTCAATTTTAGGACAGTTATAAGGATGATGCTGCTTTGGAAACATAAAGGAGGGTTTCAGACTAATCCTCCCCAGCCTCCACTTGATAGGGACCAACTTTTACCCAAGTTAAAGAGAAGTGTTTCAAAGGTAAAAAGTAATAACAGATTTTTGGAAATATGTTATTTAACACACAATTGATTACAAGAACAGATGCATTACATTCCAAATTCAGCAGAAATACAACCATATTGTGAAATTTTTACAGGAAGACTTCATCAGCAATAGGTATCTTGCATAGGTATTTCAGCATAATTAAGAATATTTCAATATATTAGGAGCCCATATTGGTACCTAATTAACATAAGATTTTCATTATGAAAAGATTTCCTGAGATTTTCAAGGTTTTTTTTTGTTTTGGAAAATACCATCTGGTATTGTCAACATGACAAGATATTAACTGTGGTTGACATTATTGGAAAAATGACGCTATCAGCGGCATGTTTCTGATACCATTGACCAGCAGAACTAACGGAAGTCGATTATGCCTCCGCCTACCGCACTCGGTTTCATATTTACTATTTTACATACTAACTGGAATCTGCTTGTAGTCGAACGGAACCAGTTTACATACTTTATTTTATTTACAAAAAAATTTGAACGTCTCTAGTTTTTAGATCGTAAGTCACGATAAACTCAAACTGAAAGTAAACAGTTGTTTGTACGACGCAGTTTTATTTACTCACCATAAACAAGCTGAAACGTTCAGTATGGCATATATTTTAGGTTAAAGACGGGCCCATTCATTTGAAAAGCATTTTGAAAGTAGACGATGGAATTATTTCAGCTTTGGGAGCAGTAAATTATCACAAAGTTCATTTCTTGACGACCTCATAATTGCATCATGTCGATGGTACAAATCGATTTTACTGTTTACTTTCGCTTCTCATGTTTTGTAAACGGTCTTTTATTTTTAAACCCGAACCAGGCATATGCATTCTGTAATTGCGCAAATCTTCGTTCTTTGGTCAATTGGCTTATGGATAGTTGTATCAATTTCAACTCTTACATTATCTTTTTAAAATATATTTGCATTACACATGCAATGGCAGTACCTTTCAATTACTATTTATGTGTTGTGTCTAAATTAAAGTTGTAACACTTTATAGTGACTGGAAAGGGTAGAAAATTCATCAGATAAGAAAAGGCTGAAGATACATGGAAACGGCAGCAAATCCTTAGATATTGCATCTTATAAAAGAAACTGAGATTTGGATAGCTCCACTTCAAGGTAAAAATGTTTATCTCTTGTGAAATGAAATAAAAAATATTGTAACACTGTAGTTAATCAATAAAGATACTATTACATGTATTTCTGTATTGGCCTTATTGTTGGTCCTCGGCCAGCAGTATTGGCCTTGACCGCCTCAGACCAATACACCAAGACATGGACCAATAACAAGGACAATACAGAAGTACTTACGTAATAATATTATAGAATGACAGTATGGTTCAATAGCGGAATCAGCCCCTCAACTACTTTTACATAAATATTAACTTCTGGCTTCAACTCCTTGTTCGTCTTGTCTGGAGATCTTGTTGTAGTTCAAGTTAGGCAAGCATTTTAGAGGCGTATCCGTCCATCCTCTCTTGACTTGTAATTTCTGGTGATAGATTTTGCCGCTTGACGTATCCTTTCAAGCTTGTTTTTTGTTACCGTGTAGGGGTCCCATACTATGGCTCCATATTAAATTGTAAGATCCATTCCTAAAGGTCTAGATCATTGTTCTAATCTGACACAAATTTCAATAACTGGAATGCTACCCAAGTTGAATATATGGTGACCTACATGTACTAGAACAGCATTATCACTATTGAAATTGTGTTTAATACCATGATTGTTCAATGTCATTAACTTAAATGGAGACAGACATTTGACCTGAAAGGTGGTGTGGGAGTGCAAAGTCAAAAACTAACTGACTATGATAAATGGTTAAAGAATGAATATCAATTACATGGGTCAACATGGTCAAGGGCAGTGTTGTTATGAAATAACAATATGGCAGAGAAGTGGTTTCAAGTTTCATATAAAGCGACCTGACTAACATGAAATAAAAATCAAAGGAGTATCCCCATTTGTCTAATCTTCAAGGTAAAATAAAACTAGTAAAACAATATTATACTATTGTCTAAATCTACAGAAATATAATTTGCTTCAAGTAACAGAAATAACTAGGTCACTAGTAACTTATTTAATGAGTATGTGGGGTATAAGAGCTTGATAACAACAGGCTCTTCATAATCATTGGTTTGAAAAGGATACTAGTAGTCTATATTCTTGATTTAGAAAATGTAATTGCAAGACAAAAATCACATTACTTAGAATACTTTAGATCATTCAGGTAGTCTTTATTTATATGTACAAAAGAACAGCCAGTAGTCATTGAATATTGTAGATCATTCAAATAGTCTTGACCTATTTATTAGTACAAAAGAACAGCCAGTAGTCATTGGATATTGTAGATCATTCTGGTAGTCTTGACCTATTTATTTATAGAAAAAACAGCCAGTAGTCATTGGATACTGTAGATGATTCAGGTAGTCTTGACCTATACATTTGTACTAAAAACAGCCAGTTGTCATCTTCACAACACACACATATATACAAATATCAATTATATGCTTACGAGACATGTTGGAATGTTAAACTAATTACGGTATGTGAAAATCAAGACTTGCATAAAAATATCACAATATTAGAGACAGTGGCGTCATTTTCCTCAGAGCTTTCAGCTCTTTGATTCCCATAAGATGTGATCTCCAAGATTATTATAACTTACATTCAAGCTTAACTGCTCTGTAAAACTTTGCAAGAATGCCTATTGGTAACAATGGGTTTTATGATATAACCATTGCCATTAGTTAGACAAAGTCAGAAATATTCTTAGATTATTCACCTTTAAAATTCAATTGACCAGCTTTTTATACCCCACGCAACGAGTTGCGGAGGGTATAATGTTTTTGACCCGCCCGTCCGTCCGTCCGTCCGTCAGTCCATCCGTCCGTCAGTCCGTCCGTCAGTCCTGTTTCTTGTCATCGCAACTCCTCTCAAACCACACAACAGAATTTCACGAAACCTTTTAGATAATAAGGACATGCTATGTAGTTGTGCATATCGACAGGAAATTACGATTCAATTCTTTTCTAGGAGTTCGCCTTTGAACTTATTTACTTTAATGTACTACTGCAACAGTTTGTCATCGCAACTCCTCTCAAACCACGCAACAGAATTTCATGAAACCTTTTCAGATAATAAGGACATACTACGTAGATGTGCATATCGACAGGAAATTACGATTTTAATTTTTTCCAGGAGTTACGCCTTTGAACTTATTTGCCCTATATACTACTGTAACCTTTTGTCATCGCAACTCCTCTCAAACCACACAACAGAATTTCATGAAACCTTTTCAGATAATAAGGACATACTACGTAGATGTGCATATCGACAGGAAATTACGATTCAATTTTTTTTCCAGGAGTTACGCCCCTTTGAACTTATTTGCCCAATATACTACTGCAACCTTTTGTCATCGCAACTCCTCTCAAACTACACAACAGAATTTCATGAAACCTTTTCAGATAATAAGGACATACTACGTAGATGTGCATATCGACAGGAAATTATGATTCAATTATTTTTTCCAGGAGTTACGCCCCTTTGAACTTATTTGCTTCAATGTACTTCTGCAACAGGTTGTCATCGCAACTCCTCTGAAACCACACAACAGAATTTCATTAAACTGTGTAGATAATAAGGACATACTATGTAGATGTGCATATTGACAGGAAATTATGATTCAATTTTTTTTTCTGATACAATTTTTTTTCTTACACTTATTTTGTTTCTCCAATGACAATGTGGGGACGTGGGGTATGTGAGCGTGCTCACTAAGGTTCTTTCATTTCACTTGAAAATACTGACTGGGACAGTTAAACCAGGGGTGATTTATCAGCCCTAGATTTGTATATACATTGTTTTATACATTTTATCATATTTTATTAGGAACTGCTTGATTTGGAAGAAAATTTAGATGGTGAAAATGAAAGTCCTACTTTTACACTGAAAAGTTCTGGGAAAGTAATGAGACGTCTTTCTACATGTAAGTTGAAGATTGTAGTATTGATTGATTTGTGTTTAACGCCACTTTCAGCACTATTGTGCTATTTCTTGGCAGTCAGTTTTTATTACTGGAGGAAGCCAGAGTGCCCGTAGAGAACCATGACCTTTGGTAGGAAAACTGACAATCCTAGTTGATTAAGATTGGAGTCGAGTGCACCTGCCACTTACTAAGTGAAGAAGGTGATAGAACAGCAGTAAACTGGCATCGAGCAAGTAAAACCATAGAACTGGCATCGAGCAAGTAAAACCATAGAACTGGCATGGAGCAAGTAAAACCATAGAACTGGCATGGAGCAAGTAAAACCATAGAACTGGCATCGAGCAAGTAAAACCATAGAACTGGCATCAAGCAAGTAAAACCATAGACAACAAATAGTTACATACTAGATATTAAATATATCAGTGTTTTCTACCCTTTTTTTTCTGTTCTTATTTTTGCATCAGCTTAATTATCATTTCCACACTCTACATTATATAAATAATAGAAAATGGGGGAGGCAGAAATTACATAAGACACCCACCAAAAACCATAGACATTTCGATGTCTCCATTTGCTATCCAAAGAAGGACAATTAATAAAATGGTTAATGCAGTTGGGATAAAAATTTAAAGGTTATGTTAAAAATGGAAGAATTGTTGAAACCTAGATAATTGTCAATACTTGAATAATGTTACTCTGTCTATTAATGTTCATGAATTTTAGTTATGATCTCTTTGTACCTAACTTCCTTCTTTCTTTTCAGCTCCTCCAATCAACTTTAGAACTTGGAAGTTACCTTCAGACGAAAAATCCAGTTATTCCAAAAACAAAAAATTACCGTATGGAATTTCACCAACATCATTGTCAAAGCAGAGACTATATGCAGAAAGTTTTTATATAATCAAACCATTGTTACACTGTATCCTTTGTCACTGCATCATTGCCTTCACAATGTTTTATAATCGTAAAAACAGATATACATTTTAGAAAATGAATCCTTACAAGTTACCACTGCTATTTAGCCTGAATATAACCCTCCCAACTTGGAAGGAGACCCCCTAACATGTTGATATCCGTTGTTAAAGATTAAAAATTCTCCTACATACTTTTCTTTCTCCTACATGTATATGGCCTGCCATAAGATTTGTTTTTATTATTGCAAGTACCAGTATAGAGTTTAACTTATATTCTTGGGAAGTAGACATGTGTCTGTACTGTTAGAGACGCTCTAGATGAATAACATGCAATAATCCTTTGGTTCCATCTACAGCATGTTTTAAATAGCTTCTTACCTACGACATTGACATATATTTTTGACTCTAATATTCTGATTGAATTTTCATTGTTTTTGTGAGAAAAATCAGCCTTTCAACTTTAACAATTCTATTTTGTTTTGTGGAACAGCCCTTCCAGTACTTATTTCAGCCATGATTATTGGTACCTACTAATGATATTATGATAGCAGAGTTGATGCTTTTTACATGATAAGCAATTATGAACACTTGTTTTAAGCTACAGGAAAATATTGTTGTTCAGTGTAGTTTTTCCTTAAATATCTGTAGTATTTAGCATGCGTCTATTTGGAATAGAGTCATGGAAGCCCTACTTGTTATCTGGATTTGCTGATGTTTCCAGGTAATAGTGATTGTATTCTATTATACATTGTTCTCCTCAGGACCTTATAGTTCCTTGGTACCATTGCGCTATATTTTTACCGTGTTTCTATTTGAATAGGTTTTATAATAGAATGTATTATGAATGTGGTGCTATAATTTTAGGGAAAGAGTGCTATTTGAAAATACTGAGGAGAACACTGTTACAAACATTATATAAGTCACCAATATAGAAATCTCTCCTATATGTATGCATTTGAAAATGTACAAAAGACAAATGGATGCTTACTGTATAAGGGATAAAAGTGTCATGCCTGATATGTTCATTTTTTTTAAATAAAAATTTATATTTTAAACCCCTTCCTTACACATTGTAGATCTATATATTTAGTCTGTGGTAATTTTGTTCAAAACAAATTTGCTAGTTCTTAGAATCTCCATAGATCCATCTGTTTTGAACATTCACAGGTGAAATAGCATTTATTTTTCTTATTCATTAGGGATATTTTATTGATAATGTATCAAGGATTAAAATTGATCACAGATTCTGTAACCAGCTAATAGAGATGACATCTTTCTTATAAATAGACAACAGAAATCAAAAACCTTTACTTCAAAAAGAAATACCCTAATTTTTCAAAGTTGAAATCTTTTGTTGAATTACATTATATTTAAAATACCTGTAATTTTCAGTTCACAATTTAGAGATACTATGTAAAATACTTTTCATTACAGTTTATGTATGATTGGTGACCCTCAAGACCTTAACCAAGAAGAAAAACAGGAGATAAAAAAGAGGACATACATGTTGTTATTATATTTATTGAAGTCTCCTATGTATGATAGACATACAAAGTAAGTGAAATAGTGATGGAATCAGAAGTTAGCAAAATGTTTATGGTATAAAATTGTCAGAATGATGAACAACACAAAAAGAACTTTTTCATGAGTGCTCAATTTGAATAACATGATCAGTAAGAACTTGTTTGCTATGACTTAGGCAGTTGCACCAATCTGTTGAATAGATGTCCATTTAGCCAAACTTCTGTACTAAGCTAAGCTTGAAGTCCTTTTTTATGGGACTAGCATTTATCAAGATAATAATTGTTGTGGAAGGGTACACCAAATAAAAGAATTATTTAGTTGTAATTTCTATTCTAACCTTTTAGACTTTGTTAATTTTTATTTATAATAGTATTATTATTATGTTGACATTTAGCAAATTGAATGAAAATAAAACTATGTTGCAAATGATCTGGATATGATTATAACAAAAATTAAGACTACAAATAAAACATTAACAGTACTCAACTATCCAATTTAAAACTGAATTAAATAATTATACCCCCGCTCCATAGGAGTGGGGTATACTGGTTTACGAAACAGTGGTAATGTTTTATTATGTAAATGTCATTATATATTTTCTTGTAAATTTTAGAGTAAAGATTTTGTCCACATTACAGTTTATATCTGACCATGTTCCATTAACAGGGTTAATTCTACGTAAGTATTCCTCGACTTTGACAGAAATAAAATTTTTATTTTATTTTATTTCAGAATTTCAAGTTGACAAAATAACATTCCTTATTTTATGAGTATTTGAAAATAACAGTCGCATGTGGGTACAAATATGTAAAACAAATTTATGTCCACCTTAGATCAAAGTACAAGTTTAGACATTTTAACAACTGTATTCCAATGACTTAAAGATCTAATTGAATGACCAGTACATTTCTTTTCAAAACCCTGATTGCACTGTATTCCCAAAGTTTTGCATAATTTATGTTTAAATGTGTAAAGTGAGAAAGACATGTGGTGGTAAAATTAGATGAGACAGCAGCCTAACAACATAAATCAAAATAGACATCTGGAATTTTCTAATATTAAAAATCATTTTCTAATATTAGAAATACATTTTCTTATATTAGAAATACATTTTCTAATATTAGAAATACATTTTCTAATATTAGAAAATCATTTTCTAATATTAGAAAATCATTTCTAATATTAAAAATACGATACTTTTAATATTAGAAATGATTTCTTAATATTTGAAAATGATTTCTAATATTAAAAATCATTTTTAATATTAGAAATTCTTTTCTAATATTAGAAACTCATTTTCTAATATTAGAAATACATTTTCTAATATTTGAAATTCATTTTCTAATATTAAAATTCATTTTCTAATATTAAGAAATAGTGTTTTTCTTTTTAATATTAGAAAATGATTTTCTTATATTAGAAAATGATTTTCTAATATCAAAATTTATTTTCTAATATAAGAAAATCATTTTCTAATATTAGAAAATAGCTATTTTGTCCACTTTGGCTTGCCATATTCTAACTATAGGTACAAGAGGAGATTTTATTTAATGTAAACATATACTGAATACACTATAAAGTTAGTGTATTATAGCTATATATTTTACTAAAGAAAATCTCATCTTGTACTCATAACCTGTAACGTAAACTTACAAAGAAAAAAGGGTGCTCTCTAACACGACCGTGTTTATGTCTAAAAAAACTCTAAACCCGGAAGAAAGTTATCATGACAGGTTATGTTCAGCTCAGCAGGGGGCGATATTAGGTAAAAGCTGGGTCTGTTTTGAATATTGTTTAAGAATTACGCAATCATTAAAAAATGACATTAAAATAGCCTTTCAAGACGTCATAACCTAGGAAGGCATCACAGAAAAATTAAAATAGCCTTTCAAGACCTCATAATTATTTGGAAGGCGTCACAGAAAAAAATGAAATAGCCTTTCAAGACGTCATAACTATTTGCACTAAATGTAATATAAAAAGGGACTACCGGCAAGAAAACGTTAATTCATATTGGGACGTGATACTGGCACATAAAGGTATTTTATATGTGGTTATGTTCGAACAATATGAGTACTAGGACCACAAGGACATATATTCGTTTGGTTATTAACAGTCTGATTATATGAGGATTTAGACCAAATACGTATTATGAAATAAATTAATTTTCTTTTCAGGAACACGCTGTTCTCGTTCTCCGAGCCAAAATTTGCACAAGTTTACTAACTGAAATCCTTTATATTTAACTTATTGTCCGAGTCTTGGTTCCTCTGTCGGTATAGGTGAAACCCCAAGTATTTGGGGATTGTTTTTAGCAGTTACCCCGTGTTTAGATAAGCTCGAAAGAAAATAAATCCTCTATTTTTTATTTATTTTTGCAAATAAAAAGAGGGACAGAATGTAGTAACTGCGGTTAAATAAATATAAGATAATATGAACATTTAATAACTAAAACTACCTTGATTTGACTTAATATTGAATTCACGAAAATAATATTTAGCAAAATTAAAGGAGAAATAGCAATTAAAAATTCGGTTCAGCGTGTCAGTATAGAACAAAGCAGGGTTAACAAAATTGAGAATGGAAATGGGAATGTGTCAAAGAGACAACAACCCAACCAAAGATCAGAAAACAGCCGAAGTCCACCAATGGGTCTTCAATACAACGAGAAAATCCCGCACCCGGGCGTGCTTCAGCTGGCCCCTAAACAAAAATATGTACTAGTTCAGTGATAATGGACGTCATACTAAACTCAAATATATAAAAGAAGCTAAAATTAAAAATCATACAAGACTAACAAAGGACAGAGGCTCCTGACTTGGGACAGGCGCAAAAATGCGGCTGGGTTAAACACGTTATTTGAGATCTCAACCCTTCCCCTATACCTCTAGCCAATGTAGAAAAAACAAATGCACAGCAATACGCACAGTAAAACACAGTTTAAAAGAAGTCCAAGTCCGATGTCAGAATAGGTAACAAAAGAAACTAAACAAAATGACAATGATACATAAATTAACAAAGAACTACTAGCAGTTACTGACATGCCAGCTCCAGACCTCAATTAAACTGATTGAAAGGTTATGTCTTCATCATCTGAATATCAAGCACAATCCCTCCCGTAAGGGTTTAGTATCATACCATCATAAAATATATGAGAAGAACATAATGTGTTTATTTCCGATGCAAAGACCCTATAAAAGAATCAATATTAAAGCCAAAATATGCCATCTTTAATGACCTGACAACAGTATCAGAACTATATCCCTTTAAAGTCTGTTTAAAGGTTTTGTTAGTTTTTTTTCATATATTCATATTAATTAATAAGATGTTCCGATGTCATATGGTATTTTGAACCCTATGGTAAATTGACCCGGGTCAAAATACCGTTATGGTAAATTGAACCCCCCACCCCTGTATGGAAAATTGACCCCCTCCCCATGGTAAATTGAACATGCTGTTTTTTCATTCTAGATGATTATTAGAACATTATACATTATTCTAAAGCTTATCATAGATTAAAAATCATTCATACAAGAAGGGGAGGTCAATTTTCCATAATTTGTTAAAAGAAATATCTTTGCTTGGTATAAGTGCTCTGAAGTCTTTACCAACAAAATTTCATTCAAAATACTTATTGAAGCATTATAACTAGACCATGTATCTTGAATGCTTTAACTATTTGAAATTATAACATATAAAGGTAGTTTTAATTTTCCATGGTAAAAAAGGGGGAGGGGGTCAAATTACCATGGCTCAGTTAAATAGTCAAAACATCTTTACAATATGTTTTACATGTATCATATATTTATTTGAGTATTAAAACTTTGAAAACTAGTTTGAAAATAATTTGACTTCAGAAATTGGAGGTGTATAAACAAGGAGGTTCAATGATAGGGAGGGTGCAAAATAACATGGCTAAGAAAAATAGTTAAAAAAATTTCCAACATATATACCAAATACTAGTAACAGCATTTATATAACTATCTAAAATAGTTTGAATAGAAATGATTTTGAAATTTTAAAGTAAAGGATGGGGTTCAATATACCATTACAGTGGGGGTGGGGTGGGGGTGGGGTGTCTAAATACCATGGCTAAGTAAAATATTAAACGTCTTTTACAACATGTTTTATATATACCCTATACTTATAACAGCATTAAAACTTTGAAAAGGAGTTTGAAAAATATTATTTTGAAATAAAGAGGTGAATAGGAAGGGTTCAATTTACCAAGGAGGGGTTAAAATACCATGGCTAAGTGAAATTGTTGAATCATCTTTCTTTCATGCTCTTTCATACCAACTACTTATTTAATAATTAAATATCTTTAAACTTTAAACACTTTATTATAGATTGAAATTCAGACATCTTAAAAGGAGGGTCAATTTCCATTAGTAGAAGGGCAATTAGTGCTATAAAGTCTTTACCAAAATAATTTTCATTAACTTTCATTCTAACTTCTTTACATAGTTCAAAAACTAACTGACTATGATAAATGGTTAAAGAATGAATATCAATTACATGGGTCAACATGGTCAAGGGCAGTGTTGTTATGAAATAACAATATGGCAGAGAAGTGGTTTCAAGTTTCATATAAGCGACCTGACTAACATGAAATAAAAATCAAAGGAGTATCCCCATTTGTCTAATCTTCAAGGTAAAATAAAACTAGTAAAACAATATTATACTATTGTCTAAATCTACAGAAATATAATTTGCTTCAAGTAACAGAAATAACTAGGTCACTAGTAACTTATTTAATGAGTATGTGGGGTATAAGAGCTTGATAACAACAGGCTCTTCATAATCATTTGGTTTGAAAAGGATACTAGTAGTCTATATTCTTGATTTAGAAAATGTAATTGCAAGACAAAAATCACATTACTTAGAATACTTTAGATCATTCAGGTAGTCTTTATTTATATGTACAAAAGAACAGCCAGTAGTCATTGAATATTGTAGATCATTCAAATAGTCTTGACCTATTTATTAGTACAAAAGAACAGCCAGTAGTCATTGGATATTGTAGATCATTCTGGTAGTCTTGACCTATTTATTTATAGAAAAAAACAGCCAGTAGTCATTGGATACTGTAGATGATTCAGGTAGTCTTGACCTATACATTTGTACTAAAAAAACAGCCAGTTGTCATCTTCACATAAAACACACATATATACAAATATCAATTATATGCTTACGAGACATGTTGGAATGTTAAACTAATTACGGAATGTGAAAATCAAGACTTGCATAAAAAATATCACAATATTAGAGACAGTGGCGTCATTTTTCCTCAGAGCTTTCAGCTCTTTGATTCCCATAAGATGTGATCTCCAAGATTATTATAACTTACATTCAAGCTTAACTGCTCTGTAAAACTTTGCAAGAATGCCTATTGGTAACAATGGGTTTTATGATATAACCATTGCCATTAGTTAGACAAAGTCAGAAATATTCTTAGATTATTCACCTTTAAAATTCAATTGACCAGCTTTTTATACCCCACGCAACGAGTTGCGGAGGGTATAATGTTTTTGACCCGTCCGTCCGTCCGTCCGTCCGTCAGTCCATCCGTCCGTCAGTCCGTCCGTCAGTCCTGTTTCTTGTCATCGCAACTCCTCTCAAACCACACAACAGAATTTCACGAAACCTTTTAGATAATAAGGACATGCTATGTAGTTGTGCATATCGACAGGAAATTACGATTCAATTCTTTTCTAGGAGTTACGCCTTTGAACTTATTTACTTTAATGTACTACTGCAACAGTTTGTCATCGCAACTCCTCTCAAACCACGCAACAGAATTTCATGAAACCTTTTCAGATAATAAGGACATACTACGTAGATGTGCATATCGACAGGAAATTACGATTTTAATTTTTTCCAGGAGTTACGCCTTTGAACTTATTTGCCCTATATACTACTGTAACCTTTTGTCATCGCAACTCCTCTCAAACCACACAACAGAATTTCATGAAACCTTTTCAGATAATAAGGACATACTACGAGATGTGCATATCGACAGGAAATTACGATTCAATTTTTTTCCAGGAGTTACTTTGAAAAGGAGTTTGAAAAATATTATTTTTGAAATAAAGAGGTGAATAGGAAGGGGTTCAATTTACCAAGGGGGAGGGTTAAAATACCATGGCTAAGTGAAATTGTTGAATCATCTTTCTTTCATGCTCTTTCATACCAACTACTTATTTAATAATTAAATATCTTTAAACTTTAAACACTTTATTATAGATTGAAATTCAGACATCTTAAAAGGGGAGGGTCAATTTCCCTTAGTAGAAGGGCAATTAGTGCTGTAAAGTCTTTACCAAAATAATTTTCATTAACTTTCATTCTAACTTCTTTACATAGTCATAATACATGGTATTTTGACCCCTGCCATGGTATATTGAACCCCCTTCAAACCTCCAATTTCAAAATTCTAGCTATTATAACTCCTTTACATAGTAATAATACTCCAATAAGTAGTTTGTATGTATTTAACATGCTTGAAAAGATGTTTTGAAAATTTTACTTAGCCATGGTATTTTGACCCCCCTGCCATGGTATATTGAACCCCCTACTATAGACCTCTAATTTCAAAAATTCTAGCTATTCTAGCTCCTTTACATAGTTATAATACTCCAATAAGTAGTTTGTATGTATTTAACATGCTGGAAAAGATGCTTTGAAAATTTTACTTAGCCATGGTATTTTGACCCCCTGCCATGGTATATTGAACCCCCTACTATAGACCTCCAATTTAAAAAAAAAAATCATAGCCAACAAATTGTAAATTAGATAATCTGCAATACTATTTATCTAAAACAGGGGTTCAATTTTCCATGGTGGGGTTCAAAATACCATATGGGAAAAAGACCCGGGTCAAAATACCATGCGGTATAATGACCCCGGGTCAATTTTCCATATGGTATTTTGACCCCGGTTCACTTTTCAGGGTTAACTATAAAAGTAGCTCATTAATGGGATCTTCCAATCTCCTAAATAAGGTATGGTTAGATTCAGCATATCAAAGAATCCAATATACTCATTATATGTTGAAATGAACAAAGTTTAATTTTAGACCTTTCGACCTTAATGTGGACCAGTTTAAAATTTAAAATCCAAATACACGGTTAGATTCGGTATTTCATATAACCCCAGTGAATTAATTTTTTGATGAAATCATAATAGTTTAATTTTGAATCCTTTTTGGATCTTTTGGACCCCAATGTGGACCAATTAAAAAACGGAGCCCAAAATTCAAAATTTAAATACACGGTTAGAACCCCGGTAATTCAATTTTTGATGAAATCAAATAAAGTTTAATTTGGGATCCTTTGGTCCTCAATGTGGACCGACTGAAAAACGAGGCCAAAAACCAAAATTTAAATACACAGTTAAATTCGGCATATTAAAGAAAAAAAATAAATTCAAGACTTTTAATCCCGTTGAAATTGGTAAAGAAATAAACCATTTATACAAAGTATTAGTAAGTATTGTCCCGTTTTTTTGGTCTCTTATTCCTAACGGTTAGGGCCATAATCCCCAAAATCAATCCTTCCTTACTTTTATTATATGGAACGCTGTGGTACAATTTCATAGAGATCCTTAGACTTACACTCAATTCATTGTCTGGAAACCTGAAAATCATTCGGTTTTTATGCCCTTATTCCTACAAAATAAGGAGATGTGGTATGATTGCCAAAGAGACAACTATCCACCTAAGTTCAAATGAAGTGGATGTAAGCAATTATAGGCAACCGCACGACCTTCAAAAACGTGAAAACCAATACCGTGTGGTCGGCTACAAGAAAAGTCGGTCGTATGAAAATACGGAATAATATATTCAGTCAATAATCGGCAAAACAAAACACTTTTATGTAATAAATCCTGTGTCTTATGGCGTGTTTACCAAACATTGAACAATTTTATATTTGAAAGATTATTTTCGGTCAAAAGTTACCAAAGTTGTAGTTCTGCAAGATCACATTTTACGGAACTTCTCTTCACCTTCCTCAAGTTTCATTTAAATCTTGCTATAACTTTATATGCTGTGCTGTTTGTAAAGATACACAGCCAAGTCGGAATGGAAACGTTAAATCTAATGCCTCATGCAGGCGAATGTCACTATATCTGCACGTTAAAGAATCATTGAAATATCTCCTTGTGGTCTGAGTGATCCGTAGCCTGTTGCAAGGCAAGATTTCTGCCCTATTCGACACAGC
Source organism: Mytilus coruscus (assembly GCA_017311375.1). Taxonomy (NCBI): domain Eukaryota; kingdom Metazoa; phylum Mollusca; class Bivalvia; order Mytilida; family Mytilidae; genus Mytilus; species Mytilus coruscus. Next base: position 66,636,158 of record CM029604.1, on the reverse strand, counting down.
TTCTTTCAAAAGAGGCAGTTTATATTCGTGCTAACAATTCTTGAAGAATTGGCATATTTTGTTTTTGTCCTGAATATGCATGAAATACTGCAATTACATGTGTATTCAACAGGAATCATTCTTTAAAAACGTTCTTTTATGCATAGATGTACAAGAGATATATAATACAATTTCATTGTATTTTCGGCATAAACGCAATTATGACCAGCATGATGTCGGTTAGAAAACATTTATTTAGTCTTAGATGCATGATTTTTATATTAGTTGTTATTGGCTTTGAACTAGCTGTCAGTAACTGCAGTACTCTAAGATCTGTATCAAAGTTAGTGTCTTCTTGTTGTTGGGATGTACAAGTTCCCGGTCATGTCCACGTGTTTTGTTATATGTATTTCTATTTGTATCCATCTGATAAGTTAAGCCTTTTTCAACTGATTTTTATAGTTTGTTCTTATGTTGTACTGTAACATCACTGTCCAAGGTTAGGGGAAGGTTGGGTTCCGCTTACATGTTTAACCCGCCACATTCTGTATGTATGTGCCTGTCCCAAGCCAGGAGCCTGTTATTCAGTGGTTGTCGTTTGTTGCTGTTTAACATATTTGTTTTTCGCTCATCCTTTTGTACATTAATTAGGCCGTTAGTTTTCTAGTTTGAATTGTTTTACATTTAATATTTGGGACCTTTTATAGCTGACTATGCGATATGGGCTTTGCTCATTGTTGAAGGCCGATGGTGACATATAGCTGTTAATTTCTGTGTCATTTGGTCTCTTGTGAGAGTGTATACCACATCTTTTATATTCACTTATACTAGTATATTATGGGAAATATACATTGGCTCCCTTTCATCCAACTAAAAGTAAATTATAGCAATAACTTTTAAAACTGTTGTCAGTACATCTGTTTTAATGGGGAATATACAAGAGCAATAGCGAAATTAATATTAGTTTGAGCTGCTACTACTACTAGTATAACATAGAGGGGATGAAGGGCTGCCTTGATAAATAATCTGGGAATGATTGAAAATTTTAAAAAGTGTCAAATACAAAATTAAAGTCACCTAAAGGAAATTTGAAAATTGAATCAAAAAAATATTTAATAGGATTTGAACATTTTTGTAATAATTACATATTTGGTATCAAAACACATACTAAATTGAAAATAAGTATTATAAATTAAGTATAAACAAAATCAACAATGGCAAAGTGAAATATCATAGTTTTAGAACCTAGAATTATAGATTTTTTAGAATCTAAAAATTAGAACAAAACAGGTGTTGGGTACAGGGTTGAAACATTTATTTTATACCTCACAGTAACGCGAACCTGATAGAACGCATGGCGACGTGTAATTACATTGAAACTTTGGATGATTCATAATATGTACAACTCTAGATCTATCACTGTAGATTAAATGCGTGCAAATGTAATGAACCATTACCACTATATGTTGATAAAGTATTGTTTTCTTAATTTCTGGACTGGTATCGCAATGTGTATACAGTATAACAAATTAAAGAACAGCGTCCATGAAAGCTGGGCCATGCTTTCAATGTCAATGAGGATGACACAGATTTATAAATTGACATGTATATGAATTATAATTTGTTGACTTCACAATCACCATGTTAAACGCCACAAGTGAGTGTTTACTGTGTATGACATACAATCAAGTAAAGTGAAGAATTTTTAAGGAGGAGGGGTGGGGTGTGAAAATTACACCAAGATCAAATTTTCATTGGGGTTCAAAATACCATACATGACAGACGAGTTATAAACAATGAAATTATCTGAAATTTCAAAATATGAATTTAAAAAACCACTGTAAATCAATCTTAATGCCGTTTTAACCAATGGCTAAAACTTAACCAGCCAAAAGTACCGGTTAAATTTATCCGGCGGATAGCACGTTTATCCACTGGATAAATTTTGAGCAATAGAAATAATCCTTTGGTTTAAAGTTAACCAGTGGATAAGCAGTTTAACCACTGGCTAACACTATCCAACGCTTTGAGCAACCCAATCCTGGAGGTCACAATGTAGTTTTCAATAATGTTCAAGTGTAATGCCATGAATATAAAAGAGGAGATGTATGATTGCCAATGAGACAACTATTTACCAGAGACCAAATGATATAGATATAAGCATCTATAGGTTACTGTACTATACAGTCATCAACAATGAGCAAAACCCATACTGTGTAGCAAGCTATTAAAGGCCCCAACATTACAAAAGGTAAAACAATTCAAACCAGATTCATGTACATGTACAAATAAAAAAAAGATTACAAAAAATATAGATAGCACCCAACAACAACCACTGAGCCCAGTAAAGAAAAAATTGTCAGTTGTTATGAACAGAAAAATCGACTTTTGATCGTAGCCAACAAAAGACACAAATCAATAATAAAATTTAACAATATTTATTATACACTTGTTTACAAGAAATATTACATAAAAGAAATGTCAACTTAACTGTCAAAATATATGTCCAATCTTTTATCTTTTCTTTATCCGAAATCTTCTCGGAATCCACAGAATATTATATCCAATAGGTCATAATCTAGTATGATGTAGTTTGTAAATAAAAGTGTCAATCCAACTGCTGAGAATGTTGATGTCTTTGATGTCTAAGTCTATCTATATCTATTGGGTCTGCATACTTTTATATATACTCAAACGGAAACTTCTAGACAACGCTAGAAATTTAAATTACGATCTTTTGTTATGATCATTCTGGAAACGTTATGTAAGTGAAATAGAAAGTTCTAATCATTCCATGAGTATCAGTGATTGTTCCAGTGAATTCTAAACTGCATAGTTGTAACAATGTGTATTATTTTGTACACAATATAACAAAATATAATGTAAACATTCTTAGGCCACACAAAACAAATTAGGCCAACTAAATAGATATGATAGTTACAATATCATAACACAGTACATTTATTCAGGAGGAGAAATATATGTCAAGAACACAAACTTTTCAATAAACAAAAGTTTAAGAGGACAAGGAAACCAAGATCAAAGATTCTTAACTTACAAGCATACAGCTGAGAGAATGTTAATGTTTAATTATGAATATGATCCATCTTGATTTGTATTGTATGTTTGTGACACATTTTTACTTAACAAAATTATTTTTATTTTAGGTCCATTGGCACAGTATCTACCTGCTTGGCAGAAAGTCTATTTCTACTTGTGGTCAACATAATCACTGACAAATTTTTAAATTGTTTATTAAACAGATAAATGTATTCTTTCACATGTTTCACATGTTGAATTTTATTTTTTACAATAAGGTTACAACATATCATGTTTGATCACCAGTTTTATACCAAGTGACCAATTGTTTCATGCTCGACTTTGCTCAAAATGGCAAACAAAAGGAGGGAAGATAATAATATCAAATATATGAATGTAACTGTTACACATTGTTATCAGAAATGCCTAATTTTCTTTTATCTGCAAAGATATGCAAATAAGCTACATCTTTCAGGGTATGGTTACTGATAACAATAAAGCTAACATATGTGATCTTGAGGTATGATTGATGGGAGGTGAGATAGGATATGCAGGATCATATCCAAATGTGAGCTAAACCTTTATTTGGATGTCAACATGTAGGTACACCATAATATTTTGGAGGTTGGGCTGATAATTTAAAAGATAACAGTTATCATCTGTAAAATAAAAAAGTTACTGAATGGTTTCTCGTTTAGGAAAACCAGCATGAAAGTCTAGTTGAAATCCAATAGAACATTTGTACATAATAATCCATCTTTTGTTGTTTGTAAATAACATCTGTAACATGGCATATTAGAAGTCCATTTCTGGTTCACTGGCTGCCCTCTCATGACACATTTTTGGTTCACTGGCTGCCCTCTCATTCTTCTTACCAGATCTAGATTTATATCTTATTATTCTTTGGCAAATGATTGTATAAAATAATGAATGAAATTTTACTTTACAAATTTAACTAAATGAAAAAACAATCCATAGGACTACTTTTTCATGAAATATCTTTCATTGAAAATAACACCGTTTGTCAAAAATTATCATTTTGTTTTGATAATAATATTATTTAGAAATTCATAAAATTGAATCATCTTTAGAGCTTAGAACGATAAAAGTAAATGTTCAGTGCTTCAATGCTGTATTTTAAGTCTGCTCACCTTTTAAAGAGGGTGGTAAAGGGGGGTGCTTGCACGGAAAAAACGTGAAATAAGACATAATTTCACGTTGAACGTGAAATAATTTCTGTCATGAACGTTGCACGAAAAATAAAGACTTTGATGTGAACCTTTTGTGACTGAGTCACTGTCTTCTTGTATATATAAACTCTCTGTGTTACTTGATATTCCCGATTTAGTATACACATTTATGATATAAATGGTTTACGGCTTTTAAAAAAGTATTTCTTGACGATCCCTGCCAAGTGTTTGAATTTTATTTGAAAAATATCGAGCACGCAAAATAAGCATTTGAAAATCACGATGCACGTAAAATTAAATAAGCAGAACACGTTGAACGAGGCACCTGTCTTGCACGACTGAACGTCAAATAAAAAAGTAAAAACACGTTGAACGTGAAATAAAAAACCGCGATCACGTTGCACGAAAATAACCCTTTACCACCCTCTTTAAAACCTTAGTTTTCCTCTTTATGTTTGTGTAATGTTCACTGTAGCCCTACTTGAATAAACATTCTAATACTAAATATGATAACTCACCCAATATTTGGACTACACAGGATTTGACTGCCAATATGAGAAACCAAGCTTACTGTACATATTATATTTTACAGGTTATAATTCTTAATTTATAAAATTGTATGATCAAATTGTTTAAAAATCTATGAAACTTGATTGTTATGCAGAATATGCAAATTACAATGATTTTAAATATTTGACTAATAAAATTGCGCAAATATATTACTTTTGTGTATTTTATACAACAAAGATATAGGAATATATACTGGCTGGCTTGTTGATATTTCATCCAAAATGTATGCCATGAAAATTTTGAGTATGAATAAAAGGAGATGTGGGGTATACATCAATGAGACCGCAACCCAATGACAAAAAAAGTAAAGGACTTCTATGAAATTCATGGTTCCCCAAAATGGTCTTTCTTTCATGATATCTCCTGCAATCTAGCTTGCCTTGGCTGAAAAGGACAGCCAATGTTGATTTGCTATTAAAAGTAATGTATTATCTTTTTTTTTCAGTTAAGATCAGTTTTATTGAATTAAGTGGTTTTCTAGACTGATTTTCATTATGCCTTTTAGCTCACCTCGTCCGTCGTCGTTAACTTTTACAAAAATCTTCTCCTCTGAAACTACTGGGCCAAATTTAACCAAACTTGGCCACAATCATCATTAGGGTATCTAGTTTAAAAATTGTGTCCGTGACCTGCCAAACCAACCAAGATGGCCGCCATGGCTAAAAATAGAACATAGGGTAAAATGTATATTTTGGCTTATAACTCTGAAACCAAAGCATTTAGAGCAAATCTGACAAGGAGTAAAATTGTTGATCAAGTCAAGATCTATCTGCCCTGAAATTTTCAAATGAATCGGACAATGGGTTGTTGGGTTGCTGCCCTGAATTGGTAATTTTAAGGAAATTTTGCCGTTTTGGTTATTATCTTGAAAATTATTACAGATAGAGATAAACTGTAAACAGCAATAATGTTCAGCAAAGTAAGATCTTCAAATAAGTCAAACATGACCAAAATGGTCAGGTGACCCTTAAGGAGTTATTGCCCTTTATAGTCAATTTTAACAATTTTCATTAATTTGGTAAATTTTGGTAAGTTTTACAAAATGTTTTCCTTTGTAATCTTCTTTTCTGAAACTGCAGTAGAAAATCAATATAGAAAACAATCTACTAATGAACTGGCAATAAAAATAATTGATAATTCTATAACATGAAAAAAAAAACACATTAATACCTGATGATGGTGTTTCTTTCTTTACATTGAAAATGATGTCACAACTATAATCCCGAACAATAGGTCGAATGTCAGATATGTTTCAGTACTTTGGCTTCATTTTCTACAGATTCCAAGTGCAAATGATGCTTGAATTCCTACACTAATTTATACAGACTTCATCCCTTTCACAGGTAATGCCTGCCTCATATTATATTTAAAACTTTAATAGAATATCAGAAATTTTGAGAGAAAATTAATCAACCATGCAAGATCTAAAACTTAATTAATATTGTTCAAATTATCAATTAACTATTAAAAAAAAATTCTCATTAAAAAATATAGTTCTTCATTTCATATTTTATCAGAAGTTTAGGAAAAAATTGAATTTAATTGTGTCCCTTGTTCTCATTTCCTGGGATAAATCCAATACAAATTAAAGTATTGGTATTGAATTAATATATAAGAAATATTTCAAACCTTACCATTTTCTTCACAAGAATGAAGACCATATTTTCAGTGTCTTGAGTATCAGTCATCATATTTGTTGTACTTTGTTGTTTAAAAGTTAAATACAAAAAGATCAACAAAGCAATTCAAAACCACTTGAATTTTGCAACAACAAATGAGAGTTTTAACGACCTCAGCTGGCTATACAACCCTTGCATAATCAACTGAATTTTGCAGAAATCATTAATAGGAAAGATTGCCCTTAAACGATAATTTTTATTACCTTTTGGTTTTTTTGGGGTGTTGTGCAACAACAAAACTTCACAACAAACTTTCTCATCACTTTGCATTTCTCGTTAGATAAATTTTACAAAAATTCTCCCCTGAAACTACTGTCAAATTAAACCAAACTTGGTTTAAATCACCACTAGGATATCCAGGGACCACTGTGTATGATGACCCTGCCTGCCAACATGGCACACATGGCTGAAATAAAACATAGGTACTTTTAGTCTTATATCTCTGAAACTAAACGACAGTACAACAGTTGCATTTATCATGCATCAATTGTAAATAAAAATATCAGGTGAGCGACACAGGGTCCTTGGAGCCTCTAGTTATCTGTACTTTGTCATTCCATATATCTTCCTAAAAGAATGTCTTCAATTCTGCATTCTTTATTTTTTCCATTTTTCTCTATTTTTGTTATGTTTTGCCCATTATTCTCTTTTCTTTATATTGTAGCACTGAGAATTCTGAATTCTTTATTTTTTTTCCTATTTTCTCCAATAAAAGTGGAGAGGACTCAATAGAATTGTTTTAGTCCACTACATGATGGTGTCTGACAGGTATCAGTTGTCCTTGATCTCATTTTCATGGTTCTTTGTCAATGTTAAGTTTCTGTAGTTTGGTCCCCTTCTCAGATACTATAAGTAATAGATCAACTATATTTGGTCTATGGAATGATTGTAGGGTATTGATGTTAGTCTGGCAGGGTTCATCTGACCTTGACCTAATTTTCATGGTTCATTGGTCAATATTTAGTTTTCCTGGTTAAGTCTTGCTTAGATATTATAAGCAATAGTTCAACTATACTTGGTGCATTTAATGATTGAAAGGTGAACATGTCTGTTTGACATGTTCATTTGGCCTTGACATCAATTTAATGGTTCATTGAACAAGGTTAAGTTTTCCCGTTTAAGTCTGTTTCTTACATAGCAATAGGCTCATTATATTTGGTAAGAGGAATGATTGTAAGGTGTACATGTATGCCTGTCATTTATCATCTGACCTTGACCTCATTTTCATGGTTCATTGGTCAATATTTAGTTTTCATTGTTTGGTTTGTTTCTTTGATACTTTAATCAAAAGATCAACTATATTTGGTGTATGAAATGACTAAGGTGTACAAGTCTGTCTGCCTGGGGTTTATCTGACCTTGACCTTTTTTCATTGATCGTTGATAATATTAAGAATATGTAATGCTTGTTGTTAAACCTTATCTGTAAGACTCTCGACGTTAAATAAATCAAGGTCATTAAAGCAGGCGAGACATTTACGCGTGTGCACCACCCTAGTTGTATATTATATTTCAACCTATTTTATGTTGACAATTATCAGTGAATACATCATTAATTGGGAGGAAGAAATCTAGCAAAACACCAGTCATGCATTAAACAGAAACAGCTAAAAGTTTACCCTGCTGGTCAATGCATATCCTTACAATGTAGCAGAAAACTGACTAGATGAGGAGGAGTATGGCCATCTCTACTGACTTCCAACTGGAAAATGTTATCGTCTAGGTCGAAGAAATTTCAACATTTGCCACTATTAACAGGAAACAGATGAAGTCCAGTAAAAAATAAGTTGACAGATTAGAATGAAGAGCACCATCTGTAAATACAGTGTTTTGAACGCAACAAATTTAGCACATACCAAATACGGCTATTCTGTTAAAAATGAAGATTTGTTTACAGTTGTCATGATACTGGTGTCTGTGGAGGACACACTCGGAAAGATTCAAATAGATATTAAATGACAGTGTCATAAACCATAGTGTGGTCACGCAAATAACAATGATCAACACCTTAATTTACAATGTACCACTTATCAACACCTTAATTTACAATGTACCACTGATCAACACCTTAATTTACAATGTACCACTGATCAACACCTTAATTTACAATGTACCACTGATCAACACCTTAATTCACAATGTACCACTGATCAACTGTTACATCTTAATTTACAATGATTCACTCATCACCAGCAAGATATCAGCTTATCAATGAAAAGTGTAAAAGATTTTTATCAATTATCACATGAATATTCAGAAATTAATAAATTCTGCCATTACAAAGTCTTACTGAAATAAGTTTAGGGGATTTTTTCTGGATGCATGAACATAAATCTGCTACTGCACAGAAACGTCTATAATATTTCTTTCTCAGTATATATGAGGGTCTGAATGAATAGATAATAATTGACCAAATGTATAGACAACCATAAAAATAAAAAAAATAAGAGAAGAATAGGGTGAAACAATAAAGAATAGAGAATAATGGGGTGCTAAAATATACAGAATAGAGAACAAAAGGGCAAAAAATATACAGAATAAAGAAAAATGACATACAGAATTAGAGAATACAGAAATGAAGGACCCCAATCCAGACCTTCAGATATTCGGAGTGTTCAGTAAGCATCCAGGCCAGCAGTACATGCATATTTCAAATGAAATTTTTGCAAAGCTAAGGTTATAAAATATTAGGCAATCATTTCTAACAGGACAATTAATATGACTGTGCACTTTGATGATAAACTTAACATCCAGTGTGATTGCATGCCACTTATACTTAGGACTACTGTTGAACAAATGCCTAAATTAAGGTCATATGGATAGTTTTATTATTCTTTGACTAAATAAACTTTTCAAGATTCTTGTGAAGATTTATATCTTATTTACCAGTTTACAAGCGAATAAGATCAATACAATATTTAACCAATAGTTATATCCCGAAGGGCCTAATGGTAGTGTATTGAACAAATCGTCATCTCACTAAAAGTACATGGACCGAAGTGAAGTTTAGGGACCGGTTGATTAAAGTTCAAAAACTATATAGCGAAGCGAGCCCGGTCCATAAATTGCCATTTGGCCTGAATTTATATGATTTTTTTATACTATACAAGAAGTCCATTACTAAGAAAGTTTTCAAAATAATGGAAACCTCGAAAGGGGGATTCTTCTATCCTTTTGTGGTAGGGGTGATCAGCTGAGACATCCAGTAACCCACTCTTTTGATATACTTTGAATAAAACAATAAGACAATTTGATGCATTTACGACATCTGATCAGTTTCAGATACAATGATTTAATCAGCAACCTTGTCATATATTTCATCTTGATTTCTCGAACTTATCATTTATCATTATCATGAAGCTGGAAATAGTTACCTATCCCAGCGGGTCATCCTACTCATAACATACTAGTACATATAGTAGGTATCCCAACTCCGACACTTAAACGAAGAACAGTTAATACTAATTTCGTGCGAAGTCGACACGATTGTCGTAAGCTCTATCTATAAAACTTCAACATTAATATGAATTAAGATCAATTGAACTTGAGTAGATTTCTTGGCTCCAAAAAATGCCCTGATATAATAAAAGTATTGGTAAACAAAAATGATAGATTTAATATGATTGGTTTTCTCATATATTAACAAATGAAACACTGAACTCAAGCAAGTTGAAATAATTCACACTTTGGCATGCTGGGGCCTTTTATAGCTGACTATACGGTATGGGTTTTGCTCATTATTGAAAGCCATACAGTGCCTTTGGAGGCCCTATAATTATTTGCTTCCTCATCCTTTGGTCTTGCCGATATTTGTCTCATTGGCAATAATACCCTATCCCCTTTTTTATATTGTAACAATATTTTTTATTCCATAACAAATTTATTTTCATTGTAAAAATATGGATTTTTTATTTAATAAAATGCTGGTTGGCTTAAATTTTAATTATCGATTTCTATGTTTTATACTGGGTTCAGCAGACGTTTAACTGTAATTATTCCATAACTGATATATTTACATTTGTAAGATGTGTATTTAAATGAATTTGTCAATAAATTGTAGTATTTGTTTATGATACTCAATGCTAAAGAATTAATCGAAAGTTAAAAGCAACACAATGATCTGTCTTCCTTTATTAATTGATTATTTTTCCTTAAGTATATTTTTGGTCCAGTTGTTTAAATCAGTTATAATCCTGAAGAATTTCAAAGTTTTGCGACATGCATTCCACACTGCTGTTTAGTTTAATATTATTTATTAGCCATATCTGTATGAACTATGTCGAATCAAGTAAGTATTATATTTTTCTTTTATAAAAACTTTCATTGGCACCTAATCAGTTTTATTGCCGAATTGTACGCGTCGTGCGCAACAATAACACGACATGTGTCACTAGTGGTGACTTCCCTTCCGGAGAAACTGAGTCCAACAAATTTCTTTGGTGGGTTCGCGCTGCTTAGCTTTTTTACTGTATTGTTATTTGTCGTTTTTATGGTGTTTTTGTTTACTCTATCGTGTCCTTATTTGACTTGTGATTGCCCCCTTGGTCGAAATAAGAAACGAACTACATACAGGTTGGCAAATTGCTAAACGGTATACTGGAAGTTGACAAATATACATGTGCTCTTAGTTTTTATTCTAAACAGTTTTACTGCGGGTCAATGGGTGTCACGAACACCCGCTCAAACTCATGGTCGAAAATTAATGATTTAAATGCATTTTTTTTTCTGATTATTTACTGAAATCTTGATTATTTTTCGCTTGGCCAATCTGCTCCCCCTCCCCTTTTATTGAAAATCATGAATTTGGTCTTAATCTATCAATAAAAAATCAGTGCTGCTTAACAATTCCATTTTCCTTAAAAAATCGAAACGTCTTTATTACTACTTAGTATATGCAATGGACATTTTCCAGTATCTTATGATGATCAAAACTGTGTCGTGGATGACACTTTACCAGCTTCAGCAGCCGACAACTATATTGACTGTCAATCAAAAGAAATGGTAGCAGCAGGACGAAACAAGTGTTGTAAAATAGAGGGAAACGTTGGATGCTGTGAACCTGGTGGCAGGTATAGTAATATGTATTTTGCTAAACAACATTCAATTCTATTTCTCCAATGATTCTCCTGATTCTATAATATATATATTACCGAAGAACATTCTCAAGACAAAACTAGTCAGAAGGTTTCATATTATATCAGCTTTTCGCTAAATAAGGGAAATGATAGTCAGAATTATTCAGAATTTATCGTTTTTAAAATGTGTTTTCCAATGAATGATTATTATTAATATAAAGATTTGAAAAAAAGCAATACTTTTCAAATCATCAGAAAATAATTTAGAAAGTATAATGATATGACAAAAATGTACATATACAAACAAAGAATAATAACAACGAACAAATCATGGTGCAGATAGACTGACTGGGTACAGACACGAGTTAAATACTTGCAGATAACAGTCAGAATACTTTTTTCAAGACATTGATGGTAGAATAAAGATGGAAACGGGGAATGTTTTAAAGAGACAACAACCCGACCGAAGGGGCGGCGGATCCAGGATTTTCGAAGGGGGGCGTAATTGGAAGACTTTATGCAAACAAATCATATAAATAGTGAAAAACATGATGATTTGGCGATCAAAGGAGGGGCGTACGCCCTCTACCCACTAGATCCGCTACTGAAACAGCAGCACAGTTCATAGGCGGATCCAGGGGCCGGGTCCCCCTTTTGTGGGAAAAAATTGGTTGATTTATAGGGAATCACTGAAGCATGACTGGAGCGGGTCCCCTCTTAGGGCAGTCTTAAGACGTCGATGATCAATTAGTATTTGTACAAAAATAACAAGAATTATAGCAATGCGACTTTGACAAGATGGGATAAATGTAAAATACAAAGGACAAAATACATCAAAGCTCCAAATAACCTTCACATTGGAGAATTTACTGTCAATCATGTGACGTATTTGCTATTGAGTAAAAAGAAGAGAAACCTCAAATTATTGCTTCATTTTAAATTGATATCAACAAAGTCATAGTACTTTCATTTTTCTAGTAGAAGCACCTTAAATATTGATTGATTGATCCCATCTGTGTATATATATCCATAAGTTTAAATACGATTTGACAATATCAAACACGTATATAATACGTACTATCGCGCGACATAAAAACAATTAACCGAACGAAAATAAGGAGATCAAACAAGTGCGGAGAACCGATTTTAATTAAACTGAATCGTGTTTACAATCTGTACAAAAGTATCCCCTCCGATACTTTCAAACACATCATTTGGCAGTAAGATGTACTTTGAATCCATAATTTCCTGGCCTAAGACCGCAGTTCACCTCGTAATGATAATGATTTTTCTTTGTTTTAGGTGGAAGAAAATTCTTGCCATGAGCTTGGGTATAGGACTGACATTCATAACATTAGCTGTTATTTATATCTATTTGTTTTGGTGTAAGAAGGACACGATTCCCTGTCTCGGTCGTTGTCAGGATAAAATACAAAAGAAATACCATCAAGCTGAAGAATCACTTCCGTAAGTACAACAATAATGAGTTTACGTTAAATGTATTTTGAAACAAATAGAACGACCGAATCTTTATAGAACATGTGACAATTCAGTTCACAGTCAACCGTCAAAAAACCCGTCTGCATTTCTTCTTATTTCTTGTGTCGTATGAGTAAAAATACCGTTATTTTCGCAATTTTGTACCGTTTGTCGACATACACACTGTATGTTACACGCATTATCATAATCTAGATTTAGAGAAAATAGTTCTATTTTCCTACTTATTCATTTCAACTAGCCACATTTAAGGTAAGCAGGTTTCTGAGATACTCCTCTGAACTCATGACACATTATAGTTGTTTATCATAAGTGCATGGCGGTCACCTTCCGTGTCGACATCTTACTTGATATAATATTTTGAACTGCTGTTTTTACGACAAGTCTTCCAACATCACACATATTAATTTCAGAAGTAAAAATAATATTTGCTGACAACAGTCATGCCACTTTTTGTACTTGGTTAGTAATATACTCACTCATCTATCTTTTTAATATATACAAATGAAAAAACAAACTAAAACACCATAAATCAAAAGTTGTCAAATTGGTATCGGTTTTAACCAAGACCAGCACAATTAAACGTACTTGAAGGCCACATCAATCCGTTTGTATGTATTTTAAAACTTTGGAAAGGAAAACTAGAGTAGGGACTGAGAGAATGATATTTGCTCTAAATTAAGCCTCGATAGTTTAAATACAATTTGAATTCACAGAACATATGCGATAGTTACTCAATAAGAATTTAATTTATCATGTAAATAAAATAATAAGGAGATATGCATGATTGCCAATTAGACAAGTGTCCACACAAGACCAAATTATGAGGATGTTAACCACTACAGGTCACCCTTCAGCTTTCAGCAATGAGCAAAACCCATACCATATATATGTTGTAAGCTATATATAAGTCATTGAATTACAAAATGCGAACAATTCGAAAGAGAAAGCTATCGGGCTGAATGATTATGACAGACAGCAACCAACGACAACCAATATACGAGACTAGAGGATCATGGCTTGAAACAAAATACGAATTATGGCTAGGTTAAACATGATTGTGAGCGCTCAACACTCACACTGCGAAGTTGTAACAGCACAATATTAGAACAAACTGACAAGTGATTGACTCATCAGATCGGAACTAAGCAGAAACATAAATACAAATAAAAAATGTGGTAAATCGTTCATGTTAATGTTGTATCCTTGAATGTAAATAATGGCTGATATTTTTGTTCAAGCATATTGTTTTTCTTAAATTGTTTAACATTTCACAGCGGTATAACATGTTACTTTAATTATTCTTCCCTTAGTTTATTTATTTTGTATTTACATTGTATCATAGATCAAATTTATTTGTTCAGTGTATGTTCACTGGTGTTAATATGTCTTTGATTGAGTTAAGCCATTTCAATTGATATTTTATGGTGTGTCTTTCTATGTTGTGATGTTACACTATTGTTTCAGATAAGGATGAGGGTTTGGTACCATTAAAACGTTTAAACCCGCTGCCATTGTTTGCACCTGTTCTAAGTCAGGAATCTGATTTTCAGTAGTTGTCGTTTGATGATGTGGTTCATAAGTGTTTCTCGTTTCTCGTTTTTATATAGATTAGACCGTTTGTTTTCCGTTTGAATGGTTTAACACTAGTACTTTTGGGGCCCTTTATAGCTTGCTGTTTGGTGTTAGCCAAGGCTCCGTGTTGAAGACCGTACTTTGACCTATATTGGTTTACTTTTATAAATTTTGACTTGGATGGAGAGTTGTCTCATTGGCACTCATACCACATCTTCTTATAACTATATTGGTATTTCAGATGTTGTGCCAGTCGCGTCGAAAGACGTAAACAAGAGGAGGAAATTATGGAAAAGTCAAAAGATCACCCGGCATTCAGCTTACCAGACGACGAATTTTGTAACTCAAATTATAAAGAAGAGTGGTGGAGTGGACAAACAATAAAAAACTTTTGATATCAGAAAGCGTCATTGTTTGCCAGGAAAGATATAAGTTTGTGTAATTGAATCTCCATTTGACACACGTATGAATATAAATTCATAAATGCAATTCAAATTTTGTTTGTCTTATTGCACTGATTGTGCTAATTTTCACATGTAGATCACTAAATCCCAAAGTTGGAAATCAGAGTCTAAATCGCTTGACTGGCATTTATGTGTAGTGAATTGGAGTTCCCGATATTTTTAACTGAGACCAAACACAACAGATCCTCTTTAATTTTGATTAAATATTGATTACGTTGTTTGCACTGAGGAAGCTCTCGTCAAGAATGGAGGCAAATTTTATGCTTTCTTAGTTCACTTTAAATAGGTCTAAGTTGAAAATGCATGTGAAACAAATTAAAAGCTTATATTAAATTTCCTTTCGAATATACATTTGATATCCATAAAGCTAGTGTAACCGATTCTTTAGAAAAATGTTTCAAAAGAGTACTAGTATGTTAATGTCTGAAATGTTGCTGAAATGTTTGATTTTTGACTTGAAAAAAGCAACTGTTAGTACTCTACACGGAGATAGAACAGGTTTTGATTTATTCGCCAGCCATCGGATCTTGGGTTCATCCGAGTAAACAGCACGTCAGTACTTTGATTCAATTTTCGATTTCAAGAAAAGTAAGGAAATTAAAAACAAATCCAGTGCATAAATGCCCATCAACCCCCTATTTTCACACCATACATACTCTTGCACAATGTCACAATCCCTTTTATTTAGCATGCTTTGTCAAAATTCCTTTTTTCTTATTTTGCTATTTACACCTCCTTAGACATTGTTTTGCTTTCCCAACAGTTGACGTTGAAGAAAATCAGACAATACCATGTTCAAAAAGAAAAACAACGAACAGAGAAAAGTATGGAGATCTAAAAGAATACTTTACCCAGTATCTGCAGTATTACAAAGTTTGAAACTGACGTCATGATGGACACATTGTCGTCTGAAATGGCAGGTGTCCCATTGTCACAAGATATGACTATTACCTAGAATACGACACATTCAGATTACCATACCAATTACAATCGCAGTAATCTTAACACCCGACCGTCTACAAGACATTTTAGACTTTTATGGCTCTGAACCACAATGTCTCATTATAAGTCTAAACCAACAACTGCAAATCTGTAAAATTTCAATAACAGATGGTTATTTTGTTAGCAATTAACTAAAAAATTTATTATACCAGGAGCTAGGATGATCTAAGTTCTGAATCAACAAATCTCGTCTACGGAATTGAGTGTATTCTTTGCGGATGGGTATGACAAGAAATTCTTAATAAACGTATGTGTGGCCATAGATCAGACGTTAACAACAATGCAAATTACATTGTATATCAACATTTTTATCAGTCTGGTCATCCAATCCTTTCTATGCGAGTCTGCACATCGAAAAAAATATACTACTGGAATAACAATCCTAATCTTGCAAAACCCCTCCGTAGACAAAAGAAAAATATTTTTTGAAGTAACATTTGATATAAGAAGATAAAACGACGAAGATAGTCAAACTGACCGCCTTTTATTAAATTGGCTACTTAATACATACTCTGCTTGGCGCATCTTGTAAAGAGGGACGAAAGATACCAGAGGGACAGTCAAACTCATAGATCGAAAACAAACAGACAACGCCATGGCCAAAAATAAAAGACAAACAGACAAATAATTGTAGACCTTTCAGTATCTGAAAACTAAAGCAGTGCATAAAAATCAATATAAGTAAATGCAAGGTAAAATATAGAACAGTTTTAATAGCATTGCTCGTCAATGTTTATGAAAGTAATTTCAATTTCGACATAAAACATGATATAATCCAAGGAAATGTATGAATTTAATGAACTATTTCAGTGCACCATGAATTAGATTGTTGTGACGTTTAAATCAAATGATATTCGTTAGTCCTGTCGCGTTTATTTGCAAACCAAATAATATAGCTGTATCACATTCAGTTTTTGACGGCTGACAGAATAGGGTCACATACACAATGACCTGAAGGTCAGCTACTAGTATGCTTCAATCAGAAGGATTCCCTAGACAGCCAAATCCAAAAGAATGTAATTCTTCACGTACATGTAATATAAATAAAATTACAACATGGGAAATAATTTATTATGGTAGCCATATTCATTAAAGGTAACATTAAAATCACACAATTATTTTTTTATGTTAAGCTATCTGTTAATCTAGGTAATTTGAAATATTGCTGTATCATTGATCGATAGTGTATTTCCTTCACTACCTTTAATTCAAATTCATAATAGCGTTTTTGTGTTTTGTATAGTGTTGTTTATCTTTTCGTCGTTTTTTCGTTTTTTTTTTTTTTTTGCCATGGCATTGCCAGTTTGTTTTCGACTTCTGAATTTGAATATTTCTTTGGTATCTTACACCTCTATTTTACAATATCTTTAACATATTCAATGTAAATGCTTGCTTTAAATTTGAAAATATGCTGTATCCATACCATATCAAGCTAATAAACAATAGCTCTTGGCATAAATCTGTCTTTATTGGATTTCGAGTTTCATAGCTGATGTTCATTGGATAGAGTATATTTGATTGACAAAGAAATTGATATAAAGTAAAACAGATACTCAAAATTCGTATTTGCAGTCTGAACATTTTCAGAATAAAGATGATGATAGTGGTGACATTTTTTACTACATGACCACGATTGGACTTGGTAAGATAACACTAGTAGCATTTTTTTACTATTAATTATCGAGTTCATATATTTAATCATTAAAATTTACATATATTCTATTTGGCAAATTTAAGTAATCACTAACAGACTAATTTGAAATATAAGGGATCGATCATTCGAAAGGATTTGGGGTGGGGTCGAAAAATGACTCATGACATTGTAATTTGCAAAAAATTATTATATTTTCATAGGCAGCTGACCCACAAAATGTTGGGAATATTTGTACATGAAAAACGAAGATAAATATTCATGCTGCATTGCAGCAAAAATAAAATAATCGTTCCTTCAGAAAAGAAACGCTTACCACTCCACATGAATATTAAATAGTTTTCTCCTAATTGTATGCTTTCGTGTTTTATGAATAATACCATTATTCGATTTTTAATACAGATTTAAAATTAGTTACTAATATCAATGTCGTTGAATATACTTTAAGACATTAAATATCGGCAAAATTGACCATGTTTACTCTTGACCTTTGTGTGGAATATAAACTACTGCCTTTCAAATAAAATACTCACTGACGAATAATCAATTGGTCTAAATTACCAACTTCTAGTTCATTGGTCTAAGTTCTAGGATAATACTTCCTTTACGTATCTTTTATTTATTAGACTGGAATTTGTTTGCATATATATAGTAATAAACTGGAATGTGTTCTTATTATTACGAGACCTATTTTACTGAAATCATTGAAACCTAAATTGCATTTCAAATGTCTGTAATCCTTTTTTGTTCTCCCTCTTTTTGAATGACTTAACTACCTGTAGGCAGGTAGGTATGCAGGTAGGTAGGTAGGTAGTGGATAGGGATGAAGGTAAGTGCTAGTGTCTTGGAAAAAAAGTCGACACCGCTTTTTAATGTCCATTTGTTATTCTTGTAGAGAAAAGCCAAACATCCTAGGATAAAAGATCTCAAAAACAAATTACCAATCGATTAGAGACATATCAAAAAGATTGGTCTTATATTTTCCAATTTGGTATTAAGAAACTGCTAATGGACCCGATCTGGTGGGAGCATGTCTTAACCAATCTTAGAAATACCTTAAGCTTCCGTTAACAAAAAGTTAAATCCAAAAAATAAAATATACTGTGCAAGGATCATAAAATGCATCCATGAAACATTTTTTTTACATGTAGAATACTTTCGATGATTTAAAAAGATTGTTCTTGCAAATATTTCGGTATTCGATCGCATCTACATGACGCGAAACCGATCACTTGGTGTAATGATACATACATGATGTAATTATTTTTTGAAATTATCAAATGGCGTCTGAAATTTATGACTTGAACAAACCTATAGAAAAAGAAACAGCAACGTCCTATAAGTTATTTCAAACCTGATCAAACTGGTAGAGGAGTGAGTCTTGAAATAGAATGACAGGAACTCAAGAACTGAAACTTGCGGTGAGTGAGATATTTGAGACATTCGGGTTTGATTATACAAATAATTCTTTGTCTTAATTTATATTGTATTCTTTAATATAAATTGTATTTTACTTTATTTGATAACAGGAAAAAGTCCAGTCCTAGCATTGAGTAAATTTAATAATAGCCGAACTTAAATTTATTTACCTTTGCAAGTAGCAATAATCAGGTCTTTCCCTGTCCTATGGAACACCTTTAATTCTTGATTTTTAGGTTTTCCCGTATAATGTCAGAATTCAGATTTTAAATATGAGTTAACGAAATTTATTCCCATTATTGCCGTCTGTAGACTCATAATTTAAAAGTGTATTTAGAAAAGAACTTCAATTACTTAGTAGTTAGATTAAACTGAAAGTTTAACTGCATACGTTGCCTTAATGATATGAATACTAGCGGAAAAAAGAAGCTGTGCCCTTTTGCAATATATGGCAAATATTTCAAAAACAGTAACTTTATGTTTGCAATTTACATAATTGAACAAAATTCATGTCTCAATTTCTTAGAAGGTATGCGCTCTTCTATTGAAACATCGTCATGGTCCACGAAAACACATTAATGTGCCTTTAGTTTACATTGTAGTGTCTTATTACCGCTGGAATGACAGTTCAGGAACATTTGTCATTCTTTCCGACTATGGTTTTAAATATGATACAGATTTATTGAATTTACTCGATATAATTTTCGGTCGAACTTGTAACCGGAAACGATTTCGTTTGATCTCTCATTAGATTTTGATGTCTGAATGATGTCACATCAGTAGGGTACGCCATTTAAATGAATCGATAACCGATGTAAAAAGATTTAACAAAAAACACATGACCACAAAGTCAGAATAATGCTTGGTTATGTCTGCAGATCTTCCTACACCTTTTTAACTTTAAGATTAAAAATACTAGTGATTGAAAACGAATTCAAGTTTTTAAATTGCGATGATTATATTTCAACTGCAGGTAATCTTTGAGATGAAATATGGATTAAAACTAACAACAGTGGAAACATTGATATCCGCTTAAATTCAAATGTTGATACTTATTACAACAGTTTGTCAACTCTCCACATATTTCCTGCCAAGAGAAGATCTGGGAAATTTCATATTAAAGCATGCTCAAACGCTTTTGTTCTACTCTCTGCTGACATCAATCAGAACTCTCCTGACGGTTATGAAATATGCATCGGTGGACAGCACAATACAAAGATATTTTTACGTCGAAGTGTTGTTGATTTATTACAATTGTATACATTTTATGCAAAATATATACTAAGCTGCTCAGAGCACAGGTTGGTTGAAGTCAATTGGGAAGTATCAGGAATGATAACTGTAATGGCAGGTTCTAGTACAGTCCTGGATTGGACAAACCCATTACCAATACATATTTAAGGCGTTGGAATTATGACGGGTTGGGGATATGAGGAATTGTGGATTGTGGAGCATTCATGTAAGCGATAGAAATTTTGCTTGAATGTGATAGAATGAAAGTATTAGTACAAAAATGTCTAAAATAATGGTTTTGTTATATGTTTAAAAGGAAATTAATTGCTCACAATTTTGGCGTGATAATAAATATTTCTACACTAAACTCCAGTCAAGTAGGGATACTTTGACGTAAATGATCAAACAAATAAGTCACACATTTTGAAAATGATTTATAGTTACACATTCGCTATTATTGTTTCTAACGAGAAAAGTTTTCTATATGATAACTTTTTGGAAATTTTCCTTTCAATATTTCGGCGATAGTTTTCTTTTAATGTTCAACTGATGTTTTTAGATAAACACTCGGGCAATCTGTACTCATTCATAATTTGACTAGTTGTTCAGACACAAGACAATTTGTTATTTCCTCAAATATCATGAAGTTGGGCAATTATTCATTTCTATACTGAAACAATACCTGTAGGTAAAACAACTGCAGTAAAATAGTTTTGATCCATTTTAAAGCTATCTTATAACTTTGTTCTACTAAATATACTTTCACGTGGTCAATATCATTGCTGATGTACTGCTGATAACATAGGAATAACAAAAATATAACCAAAACCAAAAACTGAAATTTATAGCCGGTTACATGGAAATACCTTCATGAGATTGGCAAAGCAATATTTTCTTCACTCTGTAACAAATGCAAATGTCAAATTTGCGAAAACTGATTTTTGCATGTGATTCATGATCTACTACATTGTGTGCAGATTTTATCTATCTGGCTAATTATCATTTGCAAACCCTACATTAAAGGCAACAATAGTTATCCGAAAGCTGTTCAAATCTGTTGAATCCATTTAGAACACACAAATTACGGTAAACAACAAAACTAAGGGAATCGCATGAACTGCGAATACTTTTTCAGCCATAATATGGACATTTTTTTAAAATTTTAAGTACAAAGACAGAAAGATCAAACTCAAATTTTATTCGTTATTTTATTTAGAATAAAAGTGGAAAGTGAAGTTTTTTATTTTATTGTTTTGGTTTTAAATATTTTGGTTCAGGGGTTAAGTAAATATCAACCGAAAAGGTAGTAATTTTTAGTGCCGAGTACCTATGCACCCGTATCTAAATATGAAAAACATTATTCATCGCAATTAAAAAAATGAGAAGATACCAAAATGGCGATGTTTATTTTTCAGCTCTATTTACTGGTTATTACAGTAATTGTGGCAAATCAGGAACATATGGTAACATGACATTACTATCCACCTCAATGGAACCCAAGGAAATTGGTTGTGCATTAAAATGTTGTTTAAGTGACGACTGCATAGGAATCAACTTCAATGACAAATCTAAAGAATGCCAGTATGTGCTGGAGGTCAGCTAGTCGTCATGGCCGTTGTTCCTGGTTGGAATTTTTACACAAAATGCTTAAAAGAAAAACAAATATGTGTTTAGGGTGTATTATTTGAGTAATATTTCTGTGACATGACAGTTTTGTTCTCTTCATTTTAATCCATATAATAACTGATAAAATATCATCAAAACGTTCAACTTGTGAGAAATATTACCCTGGAAAAAGAGAGCTAGTAATAAGTCATCAATGTCATTATGTAAAGGAAAGAAACTATCATTCTCTCAGTACTATGCATTTTAAGTCTTTTGACAGTAAATAACTTCCAATGGTAATGTCAGGAGATGGTAGAGTAGATATTTAGAATTTTCTTTAAGAGTCATCACAATCTTTCATTTAAGAATCTGACAAATTATTTTTCCCATTTATACCATCATGTCTACAAGTATTGTTTTAACACTGTAAAGGGTCAACAGATATGTATATTGTTTTAACTAGAAATGATGTCATTCCGTCTAGACAGTTTAAGCGGGTTAACATTTTAGGTGAACAAGATCTGAACTGGAAACTGGATCAGACTGCCATTTGCTGTTACTAAAGCTAGTAATACGTGCAACAAATCAGCATTTAGTTTAATAAATCATTCTTATTATCCTTATGTTCATTTTGTAAAACAGGAACTATAGAACATCTCTTTTGGAATTGTAATACTGTACACAATTTTCTGCAGGATATTGATAACTGCTTCCTTTCCGATGGAACAGGTATCCCACTGACATGACAATACATTTAACTCCAGTTTTAGAGACTTAGAACAAAAATTTCACAAACAACAAGTACAACATGATGTTTAAGCATTATATGTGTATAACTCTAGACGCTTGAAAAGGAATCTGCAAAAAAAAAAAAACTGAATGACAATGTACGGAAAGTTTTTGCGAACCTGTTAAAAAGTAAATATAACAAAAATACCGAACTCCAAGGAAAATTTCAAAAGCTCAAACACATTAAACTAATGGAAAACAACTGCCATATTCCTGACTTGGTACGGGCATTTTCTCATGTATTTAGTTGAGAGAATATATCATTTAATTGTTTTTATGTAATGAGAGAGAATATACCATTGAAAATATATCATTTTTATGTAATGAGAGAGAAGATATAATTTTTATGTAATGAGAGAATCTATCCTTTTCATGTTATGAGAGAGAATATATAATGATTATGTAATAAGAGAGAATATATAATGTTTATGTAATGAGAGAAAATATATAATTTTTATGTAATGAGAGAGAATATATTATAAGTTATATGGTTTGCTACTGACCCCCTAGACCCGGATCCATAGAGGGTTAGAAAAATCCATGGGGGTGAGGCCGAAAAAAAGGTGTATATGTCTGTCTGACATGATTTATCTGACCTTGACCTCATTGTCATAGATCTTTTAAAATGTTAAGTTTCTGTAATGGTTTAAGCAAAACCTTTATCTTTAAGACTTTCAGCGTAAAATCAATGGTCAGTAAAGCAGGCGAGACATTTCAGCGTGTGCACTATTGTTATGTAATGTACTTGACCTGATTTGAAAGAGCTAAAAGGTTCATATATATATTTCAGTTTTTAATATTATTCATAATTGATATTTTACACTTAAAATGAAATTAGGGATGTAACAGAATAATTCTTCTTCTTTTTGTAACTTGATCTTTGTTTCTACTTTTTTCACTCCTATTTTCTGTAAATTGATCTTTGTTACTACTTTTTTCACTCCTACATTCTGTAACGTAATCTTTGGTTCTTTTCTTTTCTCTGCTTTCTGATCTTTTTTCTAAACTTTTTTTTATATCTGCTTTCTATAAAATGTTTAATATTTCCAACTGTGAGGTATTGTTTTAATGATATTGTATTTGTTACATGTATTAAATGGTATGTATGACATGTATATGCTTAAGTTGTTGAAAATATATAAAAAAAAAAAACAAATATCATCATAGTTTTACAATGTGTAACAAGAAACATAACAAAATATTCCTTA
This sequence comes from Mytilus coruscus, assembly GCA_017311375.1. Classification (NCBI taxonomy): domain Eukaryota; kingdom Metazoa; phylum Mollusca; class Bivalvia; order Mytilida; family Mytilidae; genus Mytilus; species Mytilus coruscus. The sequence continues at coordinate 66,612,184 of CM029604.1, read as the reverse complement.
GAGAACATGATTCTAGACAGCTTTCTTTAAAACTGATTTTTCGGTTGCATTGTTGGCTTTATATCAAAGAAAATGTGGTATAATTGTAAATGAGGTAAGTTTTCACTAAAGACCACATGACAAGGTTGTAAACAAAATACAGGTTACTGTACGGTTTCAACAACGAACAAAAATCATACCTTATAGTAAGCTATGAAAGCCAATGGAATAACACAGTGTAATTTTATTCTGTAGCTGTTACTACTCATTGTACATACTGTTTGTGAGTTTCGTTAAATTTGACTCTGAGCTGAGTGAGGCTTATCCTTTGTAAAAAACGTTAAAAGTAATGCGACTCAAAGGCTGTATAAAACGCGCTACACATACATATTTTGTTTATTAAAAACATATACATTTAACTTTTATGTCACAAACACGCGAATATAAACATAAATACATGAAAAGAAGTTTAAAAAAATGCCATGGATTTTGATAAAACAATATTTTTGATAATACAAAAATGATAACAGGAATTGCCAAAATTTCTGAAAGTATAACACCATGCGACAAAACCAACTCCTCAAAGTAATACAAACAAAGACGAACAACACATGGTCCAATAGCTTGGTAAAGACATGAAAAGTGGTGGAATTTAACCAATTTTAACTGAGCACAAACCTCTTCTTTTGCCTCTATGGACTTTCTGTCGTAAAAGAAATACACATAATAAAAATAACGTCATATTCCAGTTACCAACAAACTAGAATAAGGGTAGGCACTCTATTTTAAAAAAAAAATAAGGGTCAAAATGTACTCGCCAATACAGGAACCTAGCTAAGGTAATATACAAACCGTGAAACGACCGATCGTGTTGAAAATTCATAAGATGTGACAAATAATCATATTTCAAATTGAAGATTGGAAAATGCATGTCCATATTGGTGTTAAGTTTCCCATGTTGGACACAGTTGACAAGCTGCTTTGAGGCGTCAAATTGGATACCCATGTCCGGCGGGTTTTTTGCAGTTACTTAAAAGTGTTTGTTATTCGTATCTATCATATGTATTCTGTACAAATTCAAAAATTCTAAATCAGATGAGATCGGGACGAACATCGTTAATTGTTTTCAATTAAGACTGTCGTCATCTTGTTAGACATTTTAGATTATACAAGAATAACTTTTCAATTTACCATTGTAATTACCTTCACTGATATGGTCTTTTTCTGTAAATTTTTCTGTTTATAAAATTTAGATTTTTTCAAAACGCTATGGTTTTTCTACCCCCAGGCATAGATGGTCTTAGCCGTATTTGTCACATCTTTTCGGAATTTTTGGGTTGCAATGCTCTTCAACTTCGAGTTTGACTTGGCCCTTCAGTTTTTTGCCATTCGAGTGCCACTAATGAACCTAATGTAGCATCTTTGATGAGATTTTACAAGAAACTCAAGAAGTACATTAAGTAAATCATGGCTAATTATTATTTTTATTATTCGGACGCATTGATCATGAAAATTGAAGAAAATGACACTAATTATTGTTTCACCCGAATAGGTCTGTTCTTCCCCGTGATCGACTCTCCAACCTGAGAGGCCTTTTTGGCCTCCTGAAATAGAGAGGCAAAAGATACCAAAGGGACATTCAAACTCATAGGTCGAAAATAAACTGACACCGCCATGTCAAAAAAGGAAAAGACCAATGGACAAACAACAGTATTCAAAACACAACATAGAAAACTAAAGACTGAGCAACACGAACCCCACCAAAACCCGGGGGTGATCTCAGGTACTCCAACAGAGTAAGCAGACCCTGCTCCACAGGTCGTGTTGCTCAGGTAAGTACAAACCAGGTGATACGTCTAATTCGGTAGATCACATTTGGGGAAAAGTAGGACGGGATTGTGATTACGAAAATTGAACGATTTTGAGGACGGACGTCTAGTGATGATAATAGTTCACAAGGGACTTTGGTTCAATGTGGGCTTAATAAACGTCACATTTCCGTATATAAAAAGCTGTTACAGTAGGGATTATCATGAGTTTGACAAACTAATACAGACATTTGTTGTGGTTGTAGAATCCAACGTTCAGTTATTTTATACATTTGTATTTCACTTAGAAGTTGTATTAACCTGACTTTGCTATTAAGCCATAGGGACAACTTTTTTTCTTTTTCTTTTTCCTTTTCTTTCAGATAGTTTAATTTTGTTAATTTATTTTTGTTATTTTTGTTTCTACATTTCAATGGTACAAAGTCCAAATATATAGTAACGAAAAATAACATTATTTCGAAATTTCAAAAAATCAAATCAAATAAAATAAATTACACTAGAAAATACCTGCGAAATATACTTTGGTTCATAAAGATATATAGTTTTGATGTAAGGTTAGAGTTTAATAACGTTATGTTAAATTAATTTATAATGTTTTTTATAAATTTAAACAAAAATAATTTCATTCAAAATAAAATCATCCATTTATGAATCAATTTCTATCAACTTGTATTAGTATGTTCTTGACATTACTAATATTATGTCATTTGAAAATGTTATAATCCATTAATTTTAACTGATAAAATAATAATTAGTGAATACAATTCTTCTAAATCTATTAAACAATAATTAGTTAACAAAATATCAATTTCTGATAGCAAGTCAGTAAACTATAAAAGCTAAATTTCTAATATATTTTTACTAGATTCGAAATTTATTTGCACATTATTGAATGTCTTCTAACTCATAAATATGTAGAATAGATTAGATTGTCACTCTATTATTATAAAAGTATATTACATAGTCTTATATCTACTCAATAGTTTCATTTTGTATAATCAATAACACTGAAACATTATATATATGAAAGGAATTAGCAATTCGCTAAGTTTAGATAAATATGCATTCAAAGTACATTTATATAATGTTATTAAGTAATTAAAAGAAAAGTAAATGATTCATTCAATACATTCGTCAAATATATTCAAGTTAATATCTAAACAATTTGATTCAATCTATTATTAAGTTAGTCTATCGATTTTTACTTTCTTAAGTAGATAAAAGATATAAATTATCACATATCATATTATTAATGATAAAAATAGAAATGAAACTTATATAAACTTAACAATGCGATATAACAGTATATTCGATGTTAATTAAGTCTATTTAAAACTAATATATTTCGACAATCATTGAACAAGTGAAAACGAAATTAACATAGAATTCATAAATACATGACCATCTAATTCATGACTCAATTAGGCAACTAAGATAACAATTCCACCTTATGAGCAACTTATTAGAAGTGATTAAATCTCATTAGCATTATGTAAACTATTACAAGACTAGTTTCCCTATAATCAGATCATATAATTAAAATTATCTAGAAATAAAGTAACTATTTAAATTCAATTAATTACGACTAATATACAATAATATTTGAGTGTCATGAAACTGTGTCAGATATTTACTAATAATTGATTCAATTTTAAGTAAGCATTTTAATTGCTGATCATTCTGTATCTTTAATTATATATATAGAAAATTAAATTCGTTTACGATAAATTGAATTGCTATATAATATATTCAATTTATAAATTAAAATAATTAGTACTTATATGCAAATTTTTTGATATAATTTTACTTATAATACTGATTTAATTAACATATAACGAACATGAGTTGAAAACTACTTAATGAGTACATTACCTATAATAATCAAAACTTTGTTAAGTAATTGTCATTAACATTAAGTACAATTATCAACTGATTAAAATTAAGTAAGGACCATGGTTTACATAACAATTAGCTAAATTTTCGATACAATTGAACAATGATACCATTACAAAATTGATATAAACTGAATTACAATTTAATAATTATATTTTATAAATTACATTTGCATTAATAGATTAATATCAGATTGTACTAGTTTCATTGTCATTTAGAATATAAGTATGTACTAAGTTAAGATATGAACGTCTTAATAATCGACATACCATCATATATGTTCATGTTCGATATGTATCCATAATGTAGATATTGTATTTACATTAGCTTATAATCACAACTACTATCTAAATAGATGATTGTGACTTCTGAAATGTATATTCTATTGCATATGAATTAAGTACATGTCATACATGATTCGTAACTATACGTATATTACTTTATTAGTATTATCATAATATATACTATTCATTAACATATATAATACCATTAGTTGATTATTATATTATCATAGTTAGACCTACTGAAAAACTTATCTAATTAATTACTATGTATAAAGTTCATTATATAATTATAATGATAATTAACTGTTATGCGTATAATATATCATCATTAATGTAAAGTATTTATCATTAATATCATAAGTCATATGCTCTTAAGTTATTCTTTACATTAGTATTTGATGCATGTATTTCTATATTTTTATCTTGGTATAAAAGATATGAATGTGTTATGAAAATGTGTATGAAAGTCCACTTTGATTCCCATGAGTATGAAAGAGTTCATATTTTACTTTAAAATGGTATTTGCAAGACAGAAAGAATATTACAGTTATTATATTATTTTTCATATTTGGCTGTTATTAGATTTCAGCATAGAATATTGTCTTGCATTGAGTTTAACTATATTATTTACTAGTTTTGACATTAAGACTTATGAAGTCATATTTCTTTATATTCAGATTCCAGTATGTGAAGTATAAGAGTATACAGTAACTTTATAGAGGAGCACTGCTCAGCCCTTGTATTATATACACGGTAAGCTGTGTTCTGTGTTTACATGTTTATTTATTTACGTGTTGTCTATTTGTACTGATGTGTTTTAATTAATGTGTGTCTTGTCTGTGTTTGTAATGTGTTATTGGTTAGTTTACGAATATCTCCGAATAGAATAGTGTATTAGAACTGATTACTTTAGATAATGATCGTTGACACAAGGTGTTATTGATATCTGTAGAATTGCATGTTGAACAGTTACCGGAAATAGACTTTGGTATAGATGCTTATGATTTGTAGTAAAACATACTTAATTAAATATGGTATATTTCGAACTGAAGTTAACTACTTGGATAATTTATATTTTATTTTATTAATATGGAGATAATAATTAGAGTTATCGTTCTTTGAACGTATGTATTGTGTCTTATTGTGTGTTTTATATGTTACAGGGTGTTTATTTGAGATTACTATAATAAACCAATAGAACCTTACTCAGATGTTATTTACGCCCAACTTGATGAGTCTACAAATGGCGCCCAACGTGATTTTGGTAATGGTAATCGTTTGAGCTAGTGTACCCATACAGACCCCTCGGTGGTGATACTTGCGCATGTGTGAATTGTGAAACCGGAACATCCTAGATATTGACATCAACAGAAAAACTTTGTGGTTTTGTGAATGAAGATTAAATTTTCAAATATTTTAACCTGATACAGTGATTATAATGTAGCGAAGCTTATTTATATGGTGAGAATATACACTTGGGTAATGAACTGAAGTATTGTCATAAAAATTATATGATTTATTTATGAAATACACTTATGATTTGTAGTAAAACATATTTAATTAAGTATGTTTTACTACAAATCATAAGCATCTATACCAAAGTCTATTTCGGTAGCTGTTCAACATGCAATTCTACAGATATCAATAACACCTTGTGTCAACGATCATTATCTAAAGTAATCAGTTCTAATACACTATTCTATTCGGAGATATTCGTAAACCAACCAATAACACATTACAAACACAGACAAGACACACATTAATTAAAACACATCAGTACAAATAGACAACACGTAAATAAATAAACATGTAAACACAGAACACAGCTTACCGTGTATATAATACAAGGCTGAGCAGTGCTCCTCTATAAAGTTACTGTATACCTTATACTTCACATACTGGAATCTGAATATAAAGAAATATGACTTCATAAGTCTTAATGTCAAAACTAGTAAATAATATAGTTAAACTCAATGCAAGACAATATTCTATGCTGAAATCTAATAACAGCCAAATATGAAAAATAATATAATAACTGTAATATTCTTTCTGTCTTGCAAATACCAACTTAAAGTAAAATATGAACTCTTTCATACTCATGGGAATCAAAGTGGACTTTCATACACATTTTCATAACACATTCATATCTTTTATACCAAGATAAAAATATAGAAATACATGCATCAAATACTAATGTAAAGAATATAACTGACCTGAATATAAAGAATGGTTTCCAGAATAAGAAGAATAAATATCTATAAATCACAATAAAGTGTCAGTGTTCTATATCTCTGTGTAGAATTTGAAAAGAGTGCCTCAATATCAAAGGAGTTCACAGAGTAACCAATCAGAATAAAGAAATAGAAAAACCCAGGATGTAAATACCCAAGTGAATAGAAAATCAAAGTACTGTCATACTGTATACTCTGTCAGAGTCAGTCAACAAGTCAATGCATGAACAAATATATACAAATACTATTTATTAACATAAATGATAAAATCAAGCTGTACTACACTAATGTAAGAAGAAAGCGATTAACATCTTCTTCCTGATGTATGTTTCTTTTCATATAAAATGGCTTAAAACAAAAGAATGGAATGTCATATACGCCATTAAAATAAAAATGAGCCTTTGATGTAGTAGCTATGATGTGCAGCGAAGCTATGCAGGCTAGTGTAGTTCAATACATGATACACAGGTAAATATCCTACAGATGACAGATAATCTTGAATATATAGATCAGTCAATGGGAACGCCATGCATCGGTTTCACGCTTGCGGCTACTCTACCTGAGGGGTGTCAGTTTGACTTTGCGGGATGTATAAATACACTGTTACGTCCGTTTTGCTGTGCGTGATACTAGTATATAAAAAAACATAAACACTTCCGGAAAGAAACATTAGCATAAAAGATACATAATTCGTTGTGACTTACCTTGTGATTTGTGTTTGGAGGTTTTGCGTGCTCCAAACCTGGTTCGACCGACTGCTTTCATTTAAAGGTCTGTGTAAAAACTTAGGAATTTGACAGTCAATGGAAAATTTTAAAATGAGGTTCGTTTGAAAAGTTTTTCCTAAAACAGTCAGTATGATGTGCCTTGATGTTTTCGTTATCTATCTTGTATAACGTACATTGATATTAAGAATTGCCAAAAAAAAAACCAAAACTGTACAGCCGAAAATAATAACATAATAGAGTTGTATCCTTAGTTTTTGAAAATTAACCAAATCTATCAACTGTGATTTTATTTTTATAATATTGAATCATTATGTGAAAGTATGACAGAAGTGAGGACGGACACATAGAAGGATATCTAAAATAAATAATTTATTTAAATAATCTTGGAAAGTGGTTAAGTTGTCTTTGTCCGAGTTGACATGCACTTATGATGTACTTACCACGAACAGCATGATGGGTGCAACATGTGGAGCAGAATCTGTCAACCCTTCCGGAGAACATAATATGACCCCCGGTTACGTGGGGTTAATGTTACTCAGTCTTTAGTCTAAGTAGTGTTTTGTCAACTTATTTGTCTTTTCGTTTGTTGTCCTTTTTAGCCATGGCATGTCAGTTTCTCATAGACTTATGATTGTTGAATACCTTGGTATCATTCGGCTCTTTCTTAGCTCTTCATTTCAACTTTAGGTATTTATTCATTGGAATTTTTTATTTAATATTGCTAATTCTTACCGTAATTTGTAAACGTCACCGTAGTAATAATTTGTTTATTTAGTTATGGAGCCGTCCTTGATTTGTATAGAAAAGTGATCAAACCGAATAGTAAATTGATTTCAGGATCTGAACTCATCATGGCGCATGAGATCAACTAGTAACAAGATTTATAATACTTACTATTGATTAGTACAAAATAGCTTATACATAGTCTTTTTTTTTTAGATAAACAAAATATGAATATAAATGATTTACCGGCAGAGATGCTGATTGAGATATTCACTTACCTACGAGAATGTGATTTCCTTAGAAATGTTTGCCATGTCTGTCAATTATGGAATCTCATTTCAACGTCACCGATCCTTCGACAAAATGTGGAGATAAATGAATACATGGATTCATACGCATATCCCATGAAATATTTCTCGACCATACAACTCTATATAAAGAAACTTGTTATGCATTCTACGTATATACAGACATTCGAGAAACATCATCAAGATGCGAAATTTGAAAATCTTAAATCTTTGCACATCACTAGTAAGGTTCAATGTACTTGGTGGCCAAATTCTGTATTCAATAACTTTTTTTCTATGTTCCCAAATGTTCAGATAATCAAGATCACACCTGATTTTTGGAAGGATGCTGAAAATTGTTTATATGCAATGTCTAAATACTCGATCGTTGAATTAGACTTTGGATATTTTGGTAGAAACCTACACGAATTACACTATAGGCTTATACAATTTGTCCAAGGTCAAAGAAGCTTGAAAATCTTAAAAATCAGGGCGTTGCATTACTTTGCGGAAAATACAGTGGCGCAAATTTTGGAAAAATGTCCAACGTTAACATCTTTGAATATATCAGGAGCCTTGATACCATCGGGATCATTTAAAATGTCAACAAATACGTTAGCTTTAACCGAGCTCTATATAGAATCACAAAGCTTATTCAAAGATGGCGACTTGGAAGCGTTATTAAAACGTGCTCAATGTCTAAAAACTCTAAATATTGAAGGTTGTAGGTCGATAACAGAATGTGGCTTTCTCCATATTGCACTTAATTGTTCTCACCTCAAACAATTGTTTATTGGAGATTTGAATTCGGGTAATGTTACTGATATATCTAGTGATGTCATAACCAAAATAGCAATAGCCTGTCCTTATCTGGAATTCCTTTCTGCAATTGGCTGCTCAAAACTTAAGGATGACTGTATAATGGATCTAGCTTTGGCATGCGGAAGTCTTCGGAGTATAAATCTAAACGGTTGTACCAATATTACAGATGTTTCATTATTTGCACTAGCTGACCATTGTCCATTGCTGAAGCGATGCGAAGTACGAAACAGTGCTATATCCATCAAAGGTGCAATGCATTTGATACAAAATTGTAAAGGGCTTACCAAATTGAATATGTCGAACTGCAAAAATATTGATGACAAAAATGTGTCCGTACTTGAAAATATGTTGGATATACAGAGTCAAAACAACCAAACAAAAACAAGTTCGTCAGTCAATAGTGAACTTGATATGTCTAGTTCCAGAATGTCTTGCCTCCACTCTCACTTGAAAGACTTTGATCTAAGTGAAAGCATGCATGTTACAAGAACGTTAGTAACCAAGTTAACTAAAATATTACCAGATTTGATATCTCTTAGGTTGTCAATATCTGCTGATATTGATTCAGATAAAGAATGGTTCCAGGAAATTTTTGAGAACTGTGTTTGTTTGTCCGAATTCAAATTATCTACAACAACAATTCGGAGGCAAGATTACTTGAAGTAAAAAGTGTGGTGTAGGTGTTTTTTTTTAAATGATAAACATTTCAAAGTATCTTGGTATTAGTACTGATAAATACCAAATCGAATGAACACCGAAGTGAATGTCGTGTTGCAGGAATGAAGAAAAGTTGTGTTGTCCCTTTGAGTCGACTTGTTCGTGAATAGAGGACTCAGTTTAATATATATACATGCATTGGTTCTATAATTTCTTTTTAACATTATAATTTCAAGAAACACGTTTTATATGACTTTTAAGAACTGGGAATTTAAAGACAATATGCATCATATAAACCATGCCAGTATCTAAGCTCTGGCTACTGTGATAATGGTCTAACAACTGCTGTAACGACCCAGCGGCAGTGAGATAAACCTAAGATATAATTTTCCTACGCATGATGTATGTTTTTTATAACCTTCTTTAGATATCTATTGTTTTGTAAGACTAAGACATACAACATTTTAGAAGTCGGTAAATTTGAAGTCATTATCTATTGAAGCAAAGTTGCTGTTCCATTCAAGCCCTTTGGTTTTTAAAATTTCCAATATTTTATATTTGGGCTTTCCAAACCTTTGATTACAGCATACCTGATGAAGGTTATTCCCGTACATGTAATATGCATATGTGTTAATACAGTTTTTTGCAACTCTTAAAACGGAAACTGGACAAGTGCTTATAAGTTTTTCACAAAATTTTCAAATGCGAAACTTGATAAATTGATATGTAAAATAAACATTATATAACGTGGTTTTTTTTTTCCTTAGGCATTATTCTGACAGGAAGCTACGAAATCTTTTTTTATTTATTTACGAACGGTTAAAAAATAATTGGGCGTCTTTATAATAAATTACATTTTTTAACCTGTCCGGACTGTCACTAAAGTCAAATTTATTCAGCTAACACGAAAAAAAAAATATTAATTCATGTCAGTATGTAATCAATCTGCCTTATCTTCGAACAATCAATGGTCATCAGATAGTTTCTAAAACCCGATCACATTAATAAATCTATTTAGACACTGAAGCATGCGAGTGTATTCTGTGGTCATAAATCTACTGATCTGAAACTGTTTTATATGTGGTACATGTACAACATAATATAATCATACAGGGCTGGATACAAATAGAAAGAGGATAAGATAGGATAGTTGTTTTTATTTACGAACACTAAATCGTCGGTTAAGGTCAAAGCAGCTAAACATTAACTAGAATAAGGGACATGAATAAAACGAAATGGAATCCACACCATTGAGCCAGCAATCCAGCAAAACACACAAAAAACAACAACAAAAGATATCAATAGCGCAATATATGGTCTTCAACATTAGACAGGTGTTTATATAATAAATTATATTGCCAAGTATCGGTCCGGCAGATGTTAACGGTAATACTTGTATTGCTTATACAACATGCCATGTGTTTTTTTAATTATTAGCTATATAGGTTAGGACATTACATATAAACAAAATGATCCATTTATTAATTTGAGCAATCACTTGTTTTCAAGAAAATGTCGTCAAATATTGCAATTTTCTTGAAAACTACAGATAGTCACATTTAAATTTCACATACTAGTAATACATGTAGACTATGTATGATCATCTTACCAAAGAACATAAACTCATTTCTGTTTAATTAATTTTAAAAATACGTTTGAAATTTGGTCAAGCAACTGTTTTAAATGTGTAAATTCGTACTGCGTACACAGGGAAATTTCACTCACATGAATGTCACGTGAATTTCACCTCAAACGAGCTTATATGTGAAACTCACATGAAATCAGTTAATGTGAGTTTCATGTGAATCTCTTGTAATACTCACGTAAATTTCACGTGAAAATCACATGAATTTTTTTTCACGTGAAATTCACATGAATTCTAAAAATAAAGTTCTTCAAATAACATCTAAATTTTCAAATTTAATTAGGATCATGAAATCTACCAATTTTTTTTTTTTTTGGGGTAAAGTTCACATGAAATTCACATGAACAATTTTACGTGAGATTCATGTGAATCTCAATTCACGTGAAATTCACATGAAAATTTTCACGTGAGTTTCATGTATAAGCTCGTTTGAGGTGAATCTCATTTGAAATTTTTGACGTGAATTTCACGTGAGATTCATGTGAAATTCACGTGAGCAATATTTACCTGTGTAACCGACTTTGTCAGATAAATCTCGTAGCAAATTGGGGTTTCACTTTGAAATTTCACTATATTTAGCAAAACAAAAGACCACAATTTTCATACTTCCAAGCTAGATACTTTTAAATAATTATGATAGGGATTTGGAGTTATTTGAAGCGTGCTAGATTTTTGGGGGTTGATCGTTTTTTATATACCTTATTAACTATAAATCACTCTCTTTTTACCGACATTCATTCTTGACATCGCTACTAAAAACTACGAATAATATAATGATGGTATCCCGTAGAAATTGTTTGTATTGTTGGTTGGGGGTGATTACCTTATAGAACAAAACCAGAAAGCCATTCCACGGTGTAATTTATACATGAATTAAGTGACATTTTACAGGAATAGATAATCATGTGTTCTTATAAATGTTTGTTTCATCGTCATATGAAATGTACCAGGTGAAAAATACAAACTACATTTTTTTCTCTCCAAGAAAAAAAAAAATTGCAAAAAAAATATAAATACAGACAACACTACACATTTGGTGCGTCTGATGCTATTTTGACTAACCTTCACCAACCAAATGTTTTATGAAAACAATGATGCATACAACGTTGAATCAAATGAAAAAAAAAAATTAATTATTCTGAAAATGAAAACTACTCCTCATATGAGTAAACGTCCTTCAATCCCGTTGTATAGTTTCAGTTTTACTGCGTATTGTGATGCTTGTCTAATGATTCCATGAACCTGAAAAAACTTCAAATCGCCGTGCAGAAAAAATTGGTAAGTTGTTTGACGGCAATATAAAATTTCAACAAATTTACCCGGTGTTCGGGACATGCGAGTCCAGGCAAAGTTATAAATTTTTTTTATCATTTCCAAGTAAATAGATATAGGAAGATGTGGTATGAGTGCCAATGCGACAACTCTCCATCCAAGTAACAATTTATAAAAGTATATATGCCTTTTTATTTGTAGTGGAAGTCGAGGAAATTTCTGATCCTCGGCATTATTGATTCAAATTTAGAGTCAGATACAATAAAGCCGATCGCAGTAAGAAGCAACTTGATGTGGAATATAATATTATAAGTTATCTTGGTATAATAAGGGGCATACTGAATTTTACATCGGTGTTGAAATTCATACACCATGAGGTGCAGCTGAAGGATATTGGCATTTCAAACACCGGTGGAAAATTCTGTACACCCATGTATCACCAAGATAACGAATTAATTTCTTATAAATCGTTCCTTCACTTTTTTAGACCAGGGAACCGGGTAATAGATTTTTAAAATTCTTATAAAGAACCTCCAGTACACATTTTTTCAACACTGATATTGCTGCGAATTTTCAAATATGACTATTTTTTTTATTTTGGGAAGGGGGATATTTTTGGAGAATGTTTTTTTTTTTCTCAATTTTGTCAAATTTTTTACGTGAATCCCTGTTCACGCTTATATGTTGGTGAGTTTTGGAAGTGTCTATGGGCCATTCGATATCCTCGGAATCAAGATTCTCGGAACGTCTCGAAAATTTTCGATCATTTATACAGGTAGTTATCTATGTCTTTGATACGGCCCCTCTATCGATAGGCTACCACGTGACATTGTATATTTCAACAATCAAATTAAGTTCATTTGTAGATTGGAAAGTAAATAAAAAAAGACTAGGTTGCAGTCAACTATCGGTTCGCGTTCACACAAATTCCGGATTAAATGGCCAGGAATCAAGAGTCAAAACACTTGAGGTATGTAGTTTGACATCCGAATTCAACTATTGTATTAACATATGTGATGACGCAAATGCGTATTCTTATCCAGTGCGTATGCTTTCTATTTACCATTTCTTGCGAAAAAATACCACGTGCATGTATAAATATTAATTTCGCTCGTGAATGCGAATTTTCGCTTTTCTTATCTAAATTCAGGACACGGCAGTAAGAGCTTGACACGTGACTTTCAAGCACGGTAATCATTACTTACGGTATTCTGACCTCTAGCTGTTTCTTTTTCTTTTCTTTTTTGAGTCACTGTCCTATTATAAACTTCGACATTTTCGAAATGCTAAGGATTTTTTACCCCAGGAATAGATTACTTTAGATGTATTCGGCAAAACCTTTGTTTCGAAATTTTGGGTCCTGAATTCCTTTCAACTTCGAACTTTATTTGGCCTTTTTAACTTTTTTTATTTTTTTTATTCGAGCGTCACTGATGATTCTATGTAGACTTAACTCGCGTCTGACATACAACATTTTAATCCTGGTATCGTTTTATATCTACATATCTTTTTATATAAATTGGTTCTTTAGAGAGTATGTTCAGGTATTCATAAAACTTCTGAAAACAAGATATTCTTCAAAACCAAGTTTTCCTGTAGAATATTTGGATTGATTAAAGTAAGAACAGGAAATCCTTAAAATTTATGAGACCAAAATAAGTCTCTATATAAGAGGAACCAATGAAGCTGGTGTGTTACTCTCAAGAAAAATATACGAAACCTTCTTATAAGTTGCATTCCACAGGGTTTCACTTCACATGGAAATTAGACTTGACATTTATCTATACAACATCTACCATGAGGACAGACAGCTTCAATAACGAGTTGAGAATAATTGAAGGCATCCAGGAAACAAAATATGAAGATATGATAGATAAAATAAATGCATCCAGATTATAAAGCAAACCGAGTGCTTAAATTATTTTGCGATTGGTTTGTTCAATTTGCATTAGACATCCGGTTTGCAGAAACTGGGATTTGCAATAGGATTTTGAAAAAATAATGCACACCCGCAAGTAATAAATAAAATAGTCGAGCCTTAAAATGTATATTCAAATAGTAGCTGTATATATACACTTTTCTATTCACAACTATCCAACATTGCTTTCAACTGACTTGTGCAAGAATCTACACACAATTACATAATTTTAATAAAGGTGTTTTAACATCATCATTATCTTATTTTCTTCACAGTCAATTATTTCAATTCAAAAGCAAACAAAAATTCAGCAACAATTTTTTTGGTGACCAGTCAGCGGTCTTGGGTTCACGTATTGCTTTTCTTTTTTTAAAGAAAGCAACTTTGTTTTATTTTTTTGGTGGAATTACTGTAGCTAAATCTTTTTTTTCTGTCTTATGTTTTATGTGCCGTTTCTCACCGTTCAGAGATTGTCGTCTTTTCATTCCAAGTTAACTTGTGTAGCCCGGAGGAAAAGCGTAAACATAATGTAAAAGCGGCATTACATTTCTTTTTAAAACTTGGGATTTTCCTTTAAAATATTTAAAAAGCCTTTGTATAAATCATAGAATTAAAAGAATAATTCAATAAAATCGGAAAGTAGTTCTTGCTATAATTTGCTGTTGAAGACAACTTTTGATATATTAAGTGTTTTAATATGTAATTTTTGAATCGTTGACATCCGCAACAAAATTCTAATGATGTCCAACGATTTTGACATCAAGCAATTTCTTGGTAAATATTCTTATGCACCGACAATGCATATTTTTGGTTTTGTTCTTCGGACAAACATTTTTTCGACTTCAATAAATATATCTATTTTCTCCCCTTCCTTTCAATGGAAACAGAAAATTATCATATTCCTACCAAAACAAACTAGTTTTTAAGAAATTTGGAATCAAACAATCCATCTTAAAACATCCCCTCCCTCCTCCCCACCCCCCACCCACACGCACGCACGCACGCACGCACGCACGCACGCACGCACGCACACACACACACACACACACACACACACACACACACACACACACACACACACACACACACACACACAGAGGTGTCTTAGCAAAGTTTTATCATATTCACTGCAAGACTACAGAGAACTTAAAATAACCCGAGATTCCGATAGTCATGACGTCCCGTAAAGGTTTTCAGGTATTACCAGATATATTCTGCAAAGTTTACGGATGAGAAATTTCCGCTGCTTTTGGCTATTGTGAATACGAAATTTTCAATTTCATTTTACAACGTTTACGGATGCTGTGTGAATAAGGTCATTACGATCTAGACATTTGTTTGGATGAACGTGAGTTATCAAGAATCTACTTTAGATCCTGCCTATGTGATTTTTTGTTAATTTGTTATCATTCTGAATATGCATGATATATTTACCCCTGAATGTTAAGCAAACAACAATCAATAAACTAATCATCTAGTAAGTTTTACAATTTGCTACATAGTGGTTGTCTTTATGTTGTTCCTAATCTAATATGCATTTTCGACTTGACTTTAGGTCGTTGGTGGTTACTTTTGCTTAACTTTTGACTTTTCTGAAAACTACCTCACGGTATGGGTTTTTACCTAATCATTAATGTTGATGGTCGTGTAGTTACCTGTACATTGTGTACAAAGAAGGAATTCGGGATATCAAAATATCAAGCTGGATTTTTTACCTATTTAGTTGCATTCCAAGCGATATATGAATTTTTTGTCATTTGCACGATGGATTGTGTTTGTCAAACCGGATCTTTTTCATATAAAGACAATAAAACATATCTACATTTTAGTATTTTTCGTCATCAGTTTCATATGGGAACATTAAGTCAAAAACAAACATCTCCATTTTAACTGAAAAGAAAACCAGATAATCAACAAATTGTTTCTATTCAACAATAAGCGTTCTTTTATGGAGTCCATATGTTCATACCGCGTTCTTTCAAGGAGTCCAAATGTTCATACCCTAAACACTTCATTAGTTAGTATTCCGTGTGCACAAGTATTTGATAAAATAGGATATGTTATGGATGTTAAGAAGAAAGCATGTACAAATGCAGAGCACATTACATTGTATAAGCACCGTGCAATGAAAATCAAAACAAGGGGAAACTGTTAATGTAATTTACATATGTGTGTGCATAATAACAATCGTTTACATTGTCTACGAAATGTCTGATCTAAGCAAACATATACAAATGGATTTATAATGTTGTTGATTAAAAAGAATCTAGACAAAATAGAAAATATACTAGTGACGAAACTGTTTGCCGTGTGCTGGCCATTTGAAAGGGCAGCGGTCAGCTTTACAGCTAAGTAAGGTAAATAACTTAAAATGAACGCAATGCTTATGACAAATGCAATTTTTGTCACTTTTATCGATTCCCGATTACTTTTTGTTGTTTTCCTTCGTTTGTGAGTAGATTTTGTACCGAAATGTTTACTTTTCAGTTTCTGTTCGACATTTCTATTACTTGAAACATAACTTTCATTTTCTACCTCAACGGATCCCAGACTTGACTCAACTGAAACATCTGTTGGTGGTTGTGAAGAATTTGTAGACTTAAAATGGCCTCGCCTTCGAAGTTTTTGTCCAATGAATGCATATATCATTATTAATGACGTTACGCATGCTAAAAATCCTACAAGTAACACTATACTGTACACGACGATGTATATTGTGTGCTTATAACTGTCTGCTAAATCACAGTCGTACCCAGTTATGTTGTTTCTTAGTTTTTTCAGGTTTATACCACTTAATTTACCTTCAGGCCAGGAAACTGCTGTAATAGCAAGCCCGACAATGATGACACTAAACAAAGCTTGGCGTGAGGAAAACGGAACTTTTAATGGCCACACAACTCTGTACAGTCGGTTAGCGGACATCATTACCAGTAAAAGTGATGCCATTACAGAAAGATGAACACTTATCATTCTTAAAATTTTACATGCGCTTTCATTATAAAATATTAACTGGTGTGTCTGTTGATAAAATTCAAAAGGAATGACCACTATGCATATTAGAAAATCGACTATAGAAATTGTACGAATAAAAGTCCAATGAGCTCCCTCGAGTTTCCATAACGATCCGAAATAGATCAAAATTACCAAAGTGTTTCCAAATATTCCCATAAACATAACCAATGACAAATAAACTGTTGTCGGAATTCGTTCGATAATTTCCTCCCTATTCAAAATTTCCAATGTAATTGGTGATTCCGATTGATTCATGATGACTATCTTTTTATTCCGTTTTTACTTCCATTTTGAAGAAGGCTTTTAAAGAGAAAATAAAAAAAAAAGGATTATGTATATACATATTAATTTTGCAGTTTTACCAAAAACTTGAATTGTAAACATATATTAATTTTTATAATTAATGATATTAATACAAAATTAAGACAAATAAAAACAATAAATGACCATAACATAACTTTCCTGATTTATATAATACCATTTATATCATAACTTGTACTTTATAAGACATATATAATATAGATGTATGAAAACTTAAACTTCTGCGTAATAATAGACGTGTTAGGAAAGGGGTTTAAATACTGCGCTGATGTTAAATACCAAAACCGATACAAGATTTAAGTGTGGACTTTCTCAAAATGCAATTGCACTGAAAAGTATCCCGGCGTAGTATAATAGTTTACCTTTGTCGTGTTTTTTATACAACATGAAGCGAACAGTTAACGTCGACCACAGATTTTAAGACGTGCATTGGCCTTACGTAGATCTTCATACATTCATACACTAATTTGTATTTGTTTGATTTAAGAGTGCAAAACAAAACTTAACAAAAATATATGTAAGAGTCAAGAATTGGAATGACGGATTTTACGGCCACAAGTCCAAATATATATATGAAGCGACATGATTAGAATATGTTTAATAGTTAAATAACTCAGTTTGTCTCTCCACAATAGATATGTCCTATTTCCGTTGCAAAATATAGTTCGCATGCATTTTGTGTCCAGTGATAAAGGGACGCGTATATATGTGTGGCTTAAACAAATCAGTACTAATCTGAACTCATCGTTATATCTATATATAAAAAAGAAAATAAAAAGTGGAACAAGTGGATACAGTGCTATTTCTATATAAAACTTTAAGAATCAGGGGGCTACAGTAGAAGGTTGTCTTGCTGCATCGTTTTAATGTTCAAGAAAACCACTTTCCATGAGCTATATGTGATTCGTATTGTCTACTACTTTCTGGGTATGAATGCAATGAATGGACAGAGGGACGAAAGAACGGACGGATGGACCAATTCACCTATCACTATATACTGTCCAATTTAGAAAGCGGAGTGTAAAGTGAATCTAAGGCAAAACATATGAAGCAAATCGAAAAAAAAAATGCCCGACATATAATTTAGCAGACTTTGTTTTGAAAGAGGTGAAAATGAATATTCCATTTTCGAAATAACCTCCTGACCCAAAGATACTAACATTAACTTCTCCATATGAAAGTTTAACGCCACTTTCAACAATATCTAAATATAATCGTGGTGTTCTGTTTTGTTGTTGGAGGAAGCCGTGGTAACAAGAAAAAAAAATGTCCAAACGTTGTAATCTTTTAATACTTAATTCGATAACCTCTCTTTTCCGAAAAAACTAACTGATAAAAGTTGATAGAAGGAAAATGGGGCCAAATTTTTTTATGTGAATAAGAATTAATTCATTTAACATTATATAAAATTGTCAGTGACCTTTCTAGATAAAACAAAAATATAAAGATAATCAAATTGAAAACGCTTTTTGTTTCGGTCTTTTTTTTTTTTAATTGTCAAATACACAAATTTCTAGTTTGGTTTATTTTTTAGAATTTTACGCTACTGTGTAACACATTTCTCTATTATAGAAAATGATATAAAATAAGGAGATACGGTAACATTGCCAAAATAGACAACTATCTACCAGAGACCAAATGACGTAAATCTTTGCAACTATAGATCACCATATGACAGACCCCAACACGGAGCAAAACCACTCGCATATAAAAGCTAAGACAGGCCCCGACATGACAATTATTTTTAAATAAATTTCAAATAAACAAACGTTTTGAACAAAGATTGATGTAGAGTAAAAATCGCATTCGAATGTGATTTGATTCCTGTGTTTTTTCTATTCATTAATTTTGATCACTTTGTAGATTTTCCTTGTAGTCGTTTAACAAAAAGTAAGAAATGGGGAACAACGATCTTAAACTTAATCGATCCCTACTATGACACAATGCAAGAATAATGTTCGTGTTGTTTTGCTGGATCCTCGTCTGTGTATTGCGGAATAAATTGTTACTATTTTATTGTTTAAAAATCATCTCAGCATTATCAAACAAACCCATACAGGTAACTATAATGAATGATTATCTGTACTTTTTGAGATGGTCCCCACTATAGCCTGTAGTGGTATTGGTATTTAACATCAGCGTCGAAATCGTATTGACTTTCCTAACACGTCTAATATACTCCCAACATTCGGTGGGGTGTTTACAGTTTGTCATCATGAGTTCATTACAACAACTTACCACAATCGTTCAGTCAGTTTATTTTTTATCCTATATTTACTGCCATTACATAACTTTCTTGATTTCTTTAATACCATTTATATCATAACTTGTACATTATAAGACATGTATGATATCAAGGTATGAAACCTTAAACTTCTGCGTAATAATATACTCCCTACATTCGGTAGGGTGTTTACAGTTGTCATCATAAGTTCATTACAGCAACTTACCACAATTGCTCAGTAAGTTTTATTTTTATCCTATATTTATATCACCATTTGTATCGGTCAAGATTGATTCGTGATAGAAACAGTCACCAATCAATGTATCTAATCAGGAGTAATACGACGTTCATTACAAGTGGAACATTAACTGTATACCATTCCAGAGCGCCTGCATTCTGTCCCGGTTTTTACGGGTTAAAACTTTAGTTTTCTATTATTGTTTTGTGAAGTTTTGTTTGTCTTTTTCATTATTGTATACTCCCGCTCGACAGAGTCGGGGGTATATAGGAATGAATCGTAAGGTCCGTCCGTCACACTTGTGGTTATCTGATTATAAATAGAGAACCGCTTTTTGGAATAAAGTGGAATTCTAATGGAATGCTTTGGATAAATAAAGACAGGTTAAATAACATTTTCGTTGTTCCCTTTTTCCACCCCATAGTAATGGTATTTGATTGTTGGAAAAATTCAAAAAGTTTTGGCTCCGGATAATAAATGGAGAACTTCCGAAATTTGCTTCATACCAATCTATTGAGTTTAGTCATTTTCAACTGATTTTTACAGTTTGCTCTTATATTGTGGTGGTTTACCGCTGTCCCATGTAAAGAGGAGGGTTGGGTCAATCACAAACACGTTCAACACCGCTATATTCTGTATGTGCCTATCCCAAGGCGAGTAGTCTTTGGTTCATGTTAGCTATATTCTTTTTGGTTAATTGTTTCGTTTTTTATCAGGCCGTTGGTTCTCTCGTTTGAATTGTTTCAAATGTTTTATTCTGTCGCATTTTACAGCCGACTACTAATATACGGTATGAGTTTTGCTTATTGTAAAAGGCTGAACGGCGACTAATAGTTGCTTACATCCACGCCATTCTGGAGAATAGCTGTCTCATTCGAAACCAAAGCACATCTCCTTATCTTAAATGGCTGCCAGAAATTACTATTAATTATAATTGATGACTTTTATTTTTAAATTTCTTCTCCTTTGAAGATCAAAGTTTAAATCTTTCAAAACTTTATATAGGAATGAGGATAGAGAGACTCTCAAAATAACGTAAAAATTTATTTGATTTTTTGGATCAAATTGTTGGCTGCATGATTCAATTTTTCATATATTACCGAGTCTTATGGGAAATTAAAAAAAAAATCTGGGAAGTGTAAAACAGGAATACATTAATAACAGAAGGTGTTTTTTTTTTTTAATTTTTTTTTAATTTAATTTCATCATTATCAAAGTACTCCAACCAAAGCAAACATAGATCTCGACTCTTTCTTTTTAAATGCCTGAACCACATTAATTGCTTCCTAACGTAAGGAGAATTAAAATTGATAATTTGATTAAGTGTGTCGACAGTGGTAAAAAGTATAGACCCTTGGGAGCCTTTTTGGTGTTAGAAAAGCTGAAAATTGTCTTCTCACGAGTATCCAACTTATTAATTTTTAAAGTCCTCTCTCTTGATACATTTTGCACAAATAAACAAGTAGAAACGGACGTGAATTATACATTGAAAACAATAATGAAAATATCAATATTTGGAACCTAGATCAACTAATGAGGACTAACGATAATTTTGCAATTTATCTTTAGCTCCATGATTAAAAATTGAAGTCAGTATCCATCTAATTAGCGTGATAGTGAAAAAGTAGGGACTTTATAAAGATAAGAAGATGTGGTGTGATTGCCGATGAGACAACTCTCCAACAGAGACCAAATGACGTAGAAGTTAACAAATATAGGTCACCGTACGGCCTTCACTGAACAATGAGCAAAACCCATACTGCATACATGTAGTAAGCTATAAAGGCCCGAAATGACTAATGACAATTCAAAAGAGAAAACTAACGGCCTGATTTATGTACAAAACAATAAATAAAAAAACAAATATGATATACAGCAACAAACGACAACCACTGAATTACAGGCTCCTGACCTAGGACAGGCACTTACAGAATGTGGTTGGGGTTAAACATGTTTGATGGCACCAAACCCGCCCCATAACCTTGGATAGTGGTGTAACACTACAACATAAGAACAAACAATAAAAAGGGCTTAACTCATCTGATCGATACACTACAAAACTTCAAAATCCCCCAAAAAAAAAAATAACACAAAAAACACCCCAAAATACACAAATTACAGATCTCCGAGTACTCGCAGTTGATGAAAGCTAGTTCAAAGCCAATAACAACTAAAAAAAATCATGTATCTAAGACTAAAATAGTTTTAAGAGCTTGATTAGTGTAAGTACGAAATTATAAAATAATATTGATTTTGTCACACTTTAGAAAATTTTAGTAAAATTTCTGAAATCAATGATCTGTTGAGAAAACTTGATATTTGTGAATTATTTAATTGCAGACAACAGCCCCACTAGCAAACATTGTGGTCCCAAATACCCACCCAAACCTGGGAACAGTATATCTAACATATATGTTCCTGCCCAAACTATTAGTGGTTTTGTTTTAATAAGGGAATACTAATATAACAACCATTATGAACAGTTCAGTGTTCTGAAAAAAAGATATAAAACTAAACTTACCGAACGAATAAGCATGAAAGCTTTTACGTAGAATTGCTTGTAATATGTTGTTAAAAAAATTTTCCTGTTTCAATTTTTTTAAATATTTCCCTGTGAAGGTTTGGTGGTTTTAGATGCAAATAGATACCTTCCTTGTAAACAAAACATAAAGCAATGGTTGATTATATCGTTTGTGCACTCTTAAAAGTAGATGTAAACTATACCCAGGATATGGACTGTTAATGTCGTTCGGTATAATGTTTATTGAAAAGGATATTGTACATGGTAACATGAAATAACGATGAACAAACGATTTTTTTTTTTAAATGCTGAATCCTAGTGTACTCTCTAAATGACTTTAAACATTTGATAAAACCAAATTAAAACAATATTTATTTTTTTCAAAAATGCAAAAATTACAATTACCTTATACCGATAGAAATACGGGGATTCGGAAGCAAGTAGAACTTGTATAAATCCATCTCCCTTAACAAGCTTGGTGGAATCGTTGACGATAATCAAAATGTGCATACCCCCCAAATAGACACAACTATGCAATTATTCTCAATTTACGTTCATGACCGTAACTATTTGTTTGAATAACCTATTGTATTTTGTCCTCGATAATACTTGACTACAAGTTTAGTCCAGAAAAAAAAAACACCTGCCATTGCAGAGCCAATCTCTGAAATGATACGTGCATGTGAAACAACACCCTACAATATTCTCTGGTATCCTCAGCCCAATAGTCATGGTTCAGCGTTGACATGGTTAATAAAAAAAAATTACAGAAATTCCCCTAAGTTGAAGGCTAAATTTGTTAAGGGGTGGAATCAGAAAAAAATAGGCAAAAGTGTGACATTCATGGTCAAAATACAACACTGGTAAATTGCCACAAATTTAAACTCACAATATAACCCATACCATTAGTTTGATAATACCAAACTTTCGACACAAAAGAGAAAGATGCAAAATAGAATGTTTAACAATACATCAAATTTAAGAATTTTAACAGAAACAACCTGTCTTATTAACCGTGTTAGTTTTTATATTGAATGAAATAATTATAGATTGTAATTATTTTAAAATTAAGTCATGACATTTATAAACGTTTTGATATCAAAATTTCTACATTACATGTATATTAATTCTTTTAAAATCAATAAAACAGTTTATTTTAGCCAGATTTTACAACACCTAATAATTAAAGTTTTATTAAAAACACAAATTAATGTTTTTTAACAAATTGTTTTAATATATACATTATGTGTATGTATAAATGATGATAAGCCAAAAAATACTATATTATGTCCAAGGATATTTTTGCAATCCTCGTTTATAAAAACCTTCATTTGTGACTGTGTAGTCACACTCCTGACATTTATGTATACAGTGAAACTTCTCTAAACCGGTCCCTCTGTATACCGGTTCTCCCCCAATACCGGACAAGTCAAGAAGTCCCAGCCGATTTGCATTCAATTAAATGGTCATGTAACCTTATAAAACCGGCCACCCCTTTAAACCGGATACCGGCATGTTTTTTTGAATTTAGTTAATCAACATCAATAAAATTTAACCTCATAAAACCGGCCTTGTCATCTGAAATCACTGATCCGTACATATAATTGTTATGTAAACAAAGAAGAGAATCCGGTCAATCAGGTCATCTGAATGCTGAGTTATTACTGTTTACCTGTCAATTCGATTAAAGGAAAATACATGTTTCACATATACTCAAACACACATATTAAAGGGAAGTAACTCTTGGTGATTTCAATTTTCAACAAACCGGCCACCCACGCAAACCGGCCTTTTTCCGTGGTCCGACCGGACGGGCGGCCGGTTTTGAGAAGTTTCACTGCAATAGGTCAGAATACAAAATTCATGTTATATTGATATTCCTTTTACATTTCATATGTATGCTTTGACAAAACATAACCATTCTGTATAAAAAAATTTTTAATTTTCTATATTTTATAAAATTTTTCAACAACAATGCCAGGAGTGTGACATTCATGGCAATTGACTCTTAATACCTTTCAATTAACTATTTGCAATAGAATATAAAATGATTCCTTTTTATCCTTTTTTAAGTTTTTCTGTGACAAAGATAAGAAAAAAGTTTGATTTCTATGTGTTTATAACACAAAACATGGCTAAAGATTGATTTATTAATGTCAGAAGTTTTACACTTTTTTATAGGAAGCATTTAACATTTCATAATACTGCAATGCTAATGTTTCATGGTTTTATGATTATAATTTAGTTGTAAATAGACAAAACATAATATTTGACTTCTTTTGGTGACTAAATGCCCTTAGTATGCTTATTGAGTTGTTCCATTTGCTTTTTTCGGCTATACACTAACATCAAACATGTTCAATATGTTAAATGAATCAAGCAAAACTTTTCTGAATGGTTATAAAAATACTAAAACTATATCATAAGTCATAGATCTTCTTCCAACACATTTCTTTATCTTAAAAATAATATATTTTTTAGTTTTCCAATGGATATTTCATTCAGTTGGAATTTGTAACACTCTTGACATAACCTATATAACCTAAGAAATGAAGAGGAAAAATAACCATATCCATTTTTTATGAGGTGCCTGAATGAAAACCATGAAGAAACATGTTGTTAAACTGCCAGCTATTAAAAAATCATTAAGAATTCGAGAAGTAAAGTCAATGTCACAGATAAAGACAAGACAATTCAATGAAGAATTTTTAGAAGCTTACAAGACTATATATATTAAACACGGAATGATCATCTCAGAAAGCTTTATAAGTTGCAACAAAGTGATAAAACTAAGAATAAAGCATACAAAGAGCTAACACTCACATTCTTGATGATTTTATGTAGAAAATTGTAATTTCCTAACTGGTGTTTCAAAATTATGTCAGGAGTGTGACATATATAGTTTTAAAATGTAATATTGAGTGAAAACTTAAAAATATCAATTCAAAAGGAGAAAAATGTGTAGCAGGAAGAGATTAATATTCTCTTACATATTCTAATTTAAAACTATCTATAGTAATATTCTTTGTTGGTTTTTTTTTTTTTTTTGTAACTTAAAGCATTTTTTTATGTAAGCATATGCCTTAAAACTGATTGACACCAAATCATAGTAATGCAGTCACGAAACAAAACACAAATAGAACTTATTGTTTACCATAATTCAAATTTCAAACACAAGATGACCAATATATCAAATATTGTGAACTGGAAATAAATGTCTTTAAAGTCATGTCACACTCCTGACATCAATGTTTCAATCTTATAGCTTTGATATGTTGTATGGAACAGTCAATTTAAACTTTTTCCTACTCTTTGGCATGAGGACGTCAAGAAAAAAAGAGAGATGTAACATTTGAATGCATATTATTCATTGGTAGATATTTAGACAGTTGTGACACTCCTGACATTTTTGGGTGCTGGCATATAACTCAATCCAATAGGTCAATAATGCACATCAGGATGTCAATGTAGCTCTTTATGGATTACTAATACATGTATACATAAAATACTAACCAATTTTACACAAAAGTATTCCTTTAAGAAAAACAATAGCACTTAAATTTAGAAATTATCAAATTTTGTCTATATTAAACTTTGGCACAAACCTTTACACAATGCATCTTTATGCAAATGATATTTACGCAATGATAACACAAATCTAAAATCTGCAAAATCTTATATCGAAGAATAATTATGAACTATCTTTATTAGATATAGGAAGATGTGGTGTGAGTGCCAATGAGACAACTCTCCATCCAAATAACAATTTATAAAAGTAAACCATTATAGGTCAATGTACGGCCTTCAACACGGAGCCTTGGCTCACACCGAACAACAAGCTATAAAGGGCCCCAAAAGTACTAGTGTAAAACCATTCAAACGGTAAAACCAACGGTCTAGTCTATATAAAAAAACGAGAAACGAGAAACACGTATAAATTACATAAACAAACGACAACTACTGTACATCAGATTCCTGACTTAGGACAGGTGCAAACATTTGCAGCGGGATTAAACGTTTTAATGGTACCAAACCTTCTCCCTTTTTCTGAAACAATAGTATAACATCACAACATAGAAAACACACGATAAAACATCAATTGGAAGGCTTAACTCAATCAAAACGTAAATTAACACACTATGAACGAATAAATTCGATCTGTGATACCTGAAAGTAAATACATAGTTAATAAATATTAGGGACAAACATTCAAGGCCAAAAAGCAAACAAACAAGTCCAAATAAAGCCATGGCAAGACACCATCGCGAAATATTTAACCCTTAGAAAATAATAACTTTTGAAAAACCGGTTTTCATAATATATACAGGTAAATGAAAAATAACTTTGTCGTTTTAGGTATACTTTTCTGTCTATATAAAATCTTCCAATAATTAGGAATACCAAGAAAGGTCTGTCATATAAATACCTAATTTAACACTAGATACATAAGGGTAAATATCAACAATAAAACTTCCTGTACAGATTAAAGGAGAATAATCTTGATGTTCATACAAATGTAGTATGAAGAAGTGAAAATTAGTAGATATTCCAAATAATCAAAGCTGGTATACAGACAAGATCCATATTAATATAAAATAACAAAAAGTATTAAAATAGTATCAACAGGTAGAATTAACAAAAAGTACGATTTGAGAGTACTGCAGTTACTGACAGCTAGTTAAAAGCCAAAAGCAATTAATGATAAAAATCATGCATCAGAGACTAAAATCAACTAAAACACATCCCAGGGATTTAGTATTTTAACGTCATGAACAGTCAGAGAAGACATGACTTGTGCAATGCCAAAAAAAATGTATCGACAGGTAGTAGGATAGTGAGGAGCTACTTCTTAAGAGATAAAAATTAACGTGTGTGTGTCTCTAAACATCCCGCCTCAAAAGAAGATACAACTTAGTTATGTTTTAATTTGCTAATGACAAAATCGATATTAGTGCCAATGTAAACTATATTCAGAGATCTAATTACAATATTGGTACGATAACCCTTACTTATAAGTTTGTTTAAAGGTTCGATGAGTTTACACGGATCACATAGTGATTTAAGTACAATATTACCGTAAAATTTAGGATGTGAAATACCATTTTTAATAAGTTTTCTACAGGTACAGCTTAGCATGCATTCATCTTTACAATTTTTACAAAACATTAAAAATTTAGTTTTTTTCTTATGTCACGCTAAAAGCGTCACACTCCTGACAGAAAATTTGGCATATTTTTGGAATATAAATTTTTGCTGGTTATAGATATTTTAATGAAATTTGGAAGCAAGTTGGCTGGTATTGTACTGTTTATTTGGACATTTTAAATTTATTATTATCCTACAACTTAATCATAAAAAATATGCAACAATACTTACAAATTTTAATTTTTTTCTGATTCCACCCTAAGATAAATTAAGCTTTTTTATTTTGGTCGTAAAGCTACTAGAGTTGTTACATATTTATACATTCCTGGCTTTCAAATACAAGTATTTAGGTTTGAGTGTTAACGTTCCTGATAAGGTAAATGCAGAAAAGAGGATTGGACGCATGGAAATTATAAAATGTTATTTTCATTTACTTTCAACCAATTAAGATCACTGACACAATTGAAATACAAGAGAACTTTTAAGATCTCTATCACAACAGGAGGCGATTATTCTCGGCATTTTTTTAAAACGCGAAGTTTAAAATAATATATGGCCATCTTGCGCTAAACAAATAAGCTAAATTGAAACACTTAAAATGCTCAATATGACATTATTTTGAAGCGCAACGAACGGACATAGACTATACATCTTGAAGTATCAGAGAGGCGGAAGATACGAAGTGGATATTCAAACTCATAAGTTGAAGAAATACTAACAACGCCACGGCAAAAAAAAAAAAAGACGGGACAAGTCTGCAACACTCGACTTAGAGAACTAAAGACTGAGCAACACAAACCCCACCAAAAATCTGGGGATAAACTCAGGTGCAATGGTCAACCAACTCGTGATGGCGTCCGTAAACCTTCCGGTAATTAATTTAAATAAAAACGCAAAGAAAACTTATCATTGACTATACTTTATATTGTTGATGCCATAAGAGGTACCTTTCTCACTGAAACTAGCATATTTGTGATTTCCATTACTTGTAATTTTCTAGCGTCTTCAGATAAAACATTGGGAAGTTCCAAACGTTTATAAATGTTTTACAATGTATCGAAATCTTTGCTCAATGGGCTCTTGGAAATTTAGACAGC
This sequence comes from Mytilus coruscus, assembly GCA_017311375.1. Classification (NCBI taxonomy): domain Eukaryota; kingdom Metazoa; phylum Mollusca; class Bivalvia; order Mytilida; family Mytilidae; genus Mytilus; species Mytilus coruscus. The sequence goes on along the minus strand of CM029604.1, from coordinate 66,583,358 downwards.
ATGCTTTTACACATCACCAAGTTTATATCAATCAAATACTTATATAATAAAGTGAATTACTTTACATATGCTAAAGCTAGGGAAAAAAGAAGTTTTGTTCAATTTTTTTTTTAATTTTTTTATTTTAAGTTAATAATCACTAATTAACTCCGACTTTTTATGGGCGTACGGCAAGAAATGATGGTGTTACACAAGGGATACAACAACATATACTTATGCAGTCCCTTTCCCTTTTCCATTTTTAAAATTAATTTCGTCAAAATAATAATCAATTTGTTCTCTCTATTTATTTTGTTTTTTTAAAAGTTATGAGCTAAATCATGATTTTACACCTTATTTATTTTTTATCCCCAGAGACCATGTTTTTTTGCTTTTAGCAGCTTTTATGATGCGATAGTTTTAACTTATTCTCAGGAAAATAAGTTCAAACTATCGCGTCATGGATGACACATGTGGAATGGGAATTGATAACCCTTCCGGAGTTTAAGTTTCAAATTTAACAAAAACGTTTACAAAATTTGATAACCAATATTAACATTTGTTCAACGTTCAGTAATTTAAAAAGTTAAATCACAAAAATACTGAACTCCGAGGAAATTCAAAACGGAAAGTCCTTAATCAAATGGCAAAATCAAAAGCACAAACACATCAAACGAATGGACAACAACTGTCATATTCCTGACTTGGTACAGGCATTTTCTTATGTAGAAAATGGTGTATTAAACCTGGTTTTATAGCGCTAAACCTCTCACTTGTATGACAGTCGCAACAAATTCCATCATATTGACAACGATGCGTGAATAAAACAAACAGACATAATAGGTAAAAATGTCAAAATAGGGGTACAGCAGTCAACACCGTGTCACAATCTTAATCACAACAAAAACAAACAAATATTTAACAAAGAAGTACAAAAAAGCATATATCACATTTAACAACCTCGTTCATTGCTTACTTATTTTTGTATTTTATTTATGTATGCCAAATCGACCAATTAAGGATCGAGGGATTTCAAGCACAGGAACCGAATCGTAATTTTAACATTAACTTTGGCGTAGAATCGAGTGTTTGATGTCAGAATGTAAACGTCACACAGGTAGAGATATAAAATAATTTTGTCGTTCAAAGTATGCAAAAAATATAATAGAACAATAACACAATGGCGGGATGTTTAAAGTACGAGACACGTCATATGTATCAAAGAAACATAAAAAGTCACACGGACAAAGCACACAAGTAAAAAATGAAAAATAATACAAATAACACAATGACGGGATGCATAAGTACAGAGCCACGTCAAATGTATATCACCAAAAACAGACCAAACAGTAAAAGTAATATTAATAAAGACAAATAAAAAACACTTTAACACGTTATTAAGATGTAAACAGCGTCAGTACGCAGAATCTATACTTCAAGACCATCATGTATTATTTGTGAAGTTGATACGGAATATTTATCAACAAGGTCTTAGTACCTTCCGATGAATTTTTTAGAAAAAGGACGAGACGTTTTTTGACATACCCCTGGTTCATCAACTTTCTACTCAGACACTGGTGACGTTTTACAAAGTCTAAGTAGGAGCTGCAAGCTCTTGCATACCGAATAAGTTGGAAAATGTATATCCCATATGCAGGTGAAGTTGGTATATTGCTACTAAGGTGGGGGAAATTGATAATTTTAAAATTAAAATCGTCTCGTTTGTCATAGATTCTGGTACTGAGATGACTGTGTATATCAAATTCGAGGTATAAGTCTAAAAATGAGGCGGAGGAAGCCGTGTCTGTTGTTTCATTAATTTCTAGTTCTGGGGGATATATTAATGGAACCCCATCAGAAAAGTTCGGATTGTTAATGGAAAGAACATCATCAATATATCTGAAAGTGAAATTAAATCATCTGGCTTCTTTGATCTTCTTGTTTTTGACAAGTGTCTGAAGGAACTCCGATTCATATGAAAATAAGAAGCGGTCGGCAAGGAGATGCACACAGTTCGTTCCCATAGGAATGCTGACAAATTGTTGAAAAAGTCTACTTCCAAATTCAACAAAAATGTTGTCGATAATAAAACTCCAGCATACTGATCACTTGTTCCTCTGTGTAGCATTTTTTACCCTTTTGTTCGCTATTAACAAAATATGCCTTATGGTATCCCAAAGTAATAAATTTATAGCGTATGCTACCATTTTTATGTTGAAAGGCATTGTGGATTATTTCATTTAGGCGATTTTTCAATTTCACATGGGGAATGGTGGTATACAGGGTTGAAAAATCAGTATTAGTATGATTTTGTTTTGTTTGCTGTTTTTTTTTTTTTTTCTTAATAAAAACTAAAAAGAACTTGCCTCCCGGACTGTAACTTTAGTTTCAGTACTATTACAATTAATGTATAAACTGGGAATTTAAAGACAATATGCATTATTTGAATAGCACTGGCCTCTGGGCTTATGGTACATTTGAGAACTAATTGTCTGTCAACAGCTGTACCGACATAGCGGTAATGAAATAAACCCAAGATACAAATTTTCCAACACACGGGGCATGCTTTAAATTTTATAACCTTTTTCAGATACCTATTTTTTGGAAGACAAATACATTCAAAGTTTGTGAATTTTAGTGTACCAAAGTAACGCTTGTTTGGGGATGCCTCAGAAAGTTACTCTTCTCTTAAAGTCATTTTTCTTTTAAAATCTTGAATGTTTTTTGTTGGTTTTTTTCAAATTTGGTTTAAAGCATATTTAATGGAGGTTATTCCAGAAACTTGTGTTGAACGTATGGTTATAATATCATTCAGTTTTTTTTCTTGCAACACTGACAACGGAAACTGAACGAGTGCATATTTGCTGTAAACAATATTTTATTCAGAAACAAGATTTCACAAAATTTTTATGTGTAATGATAAAATTGAAGATGAAAAACATGTCATATTATCATGCCCGTTACATGCAGATTTGCGTTTTTGTTTAAATAGTGAAGCTATGAAGTATAATGTAGATTTTTATGATTTGTCTGATGATGATAAATTTGTGTATTTATTTCAAAATATTAATTGTTATGATATGGTTGTCATAAATTTACTGATATGAAATTGTTTTGTATGTGGTATCATTTTGAATATCGCATGCAGAGAATGGAAAACTCCCCTATGCGACTTATATTAATTTTATCACCAAATTGTTCAAAAATGAAAAAAAAAAAACACGATAAAATTTCATGCGTCCGAAGCGCTTTTCTGGATTTACCTTCATCCGGAACGCTCAAAGCCGAATATTTGAAAGCCAAGGATGTTCAAGTCATTGAACATATTCTTTTAAAGGATGAATCGGTGACTCAATAATGGACATTTTTCTATAAATAGTGCGTACGTTTTTTATTTTTTAATATACATCTTCCTCGCAACGATAAAAAAACCATCTGAGGTTGAGAAGATTAACAGGTAAGATTAGAACCAGTATAATGGTCAAAATACTATAAACCTGATACAATCGACGACAATTTTTTCGATAATTTTATACCATTATGATTTAATTTAATTTTTATAGAATACAAAGGTATGAGGAAAGTCATTATCATTTTCTTCCTGGTGTATATATATGAATTGGCTTCTAGAATGGAATGCCATATACGTCATTAAAATGATTATGAGCTATAGTAGCTATGGTGTGCATCGTAGATATGCAGGCTAGTCATACTAGTGCAAAATGTCCATTACAGTTCAATGCATGATACACAGGTAAATATCCTGAAGATGACAGACAATCTTGAATATATAGATCAGTCAGTGGGAACGCCATGCATCGGTTCCACGCTTGCGGCTTCTCTTCTTGAGGGGTGTCAGTTTGACCTTGCGGGATGTATAAATACACAGTTACGTCCGTTTTGCTGTGCATGATAAAAAACATAAACACTTCCGGAAAGAAACATACATAATTAATTGTGACTTAAATGCATCCTACATGTTTGGGCGTTTTGCGCACTGTAAAACCTAGTTCGACCATCAGCTTCCAATCCAAGGTCTGTGTAAAAACTTAGGAATTTCACAGTCAATGGAAAATTTTAAAAAGAGTTTTTCCTAAAACAGTCAGTATGATGGACTTTGTAAATGTTTTCATAATCTATCTTGTATGACATTCATTTGATATTAAGAATTACCAAAATAAGACAAAACTGTACATCCAAAAGGGAAAATTGACACCTTGAGCCGAATGTTATCAAAAGAAATTGATTAAATACGGTTGTTACCAAAAAAGTACATGTGAACAAGAACAACTGCAACCTTGGTATTTCTGTCACGTAATGTTGTCAATTTAGCGGTATTTTTAACATTGCCATATAAGCGGGAGGTTTTGCTAGCCATAAAACCAGGTTCAACCCACCATTTTTTCTTAAAATGTCCTGTACCAAGTCAGGAATATGGCACTTGTTATCAAATAGCCCGTTTCTATGTATGTTGGCGTTTGATTTTGTAGCAGTTCAGTGTTTATGTTGTTCCGTTATTTTCCTCTTATAGTTGATGTGTTTCCCTCGGTTTTGGTTTGTGACCCGGATTTGTTGCAGTTAAATCGATTTTATGACTATTGAACAGCGGTATACTACTGTTGCCTTTATTAGGTCAGTAATGCTCGGAGAACATTGTTATTTGTAATTGCAAATTGAAAAGCTGAAAATTAGTCGAAATTAGTCAAAATACGTAATTCATTACTGTCAATGATGTAGTATTTGAATACTGGATGGATATAACCCTAGGCCTAAAATCGTTTAGGTGTAGTTAGGCAAAAATAATCATACAGTGTAAATTTACAGGAGCTACCTAACCAAATAATACCGACAAAAGAATACGGAAACCTTACGAGGTCAACGTTACCTATAATAGATTTGTATCCTTAGTTTTTTTAAAATTAACCAAATTTATCAACTGTTATTTTATTTCTAGAATATTGAATCATTATGTGCAAGTATGACAGAAGTGAGGACAGACACACAGAAGGATATCTAAAATAGATAATTTATTTAAATAATCTTGGAAAGTGGTTAAGTTGTCTTTGTCCGAGTTGACATGCATTTCTTATAAGGAGACTTATCATTAGGATGTACTTACTATGAACAGCATGACGGGTGTCACATGTGGAGCAGAATCCATCTACCCTTCCGGAGTACATGATATGGCCCCCGGTTTTTCGTGGGGATCATGTTACTCAGTCTTTAATTTTCTAAGTAGTGTTTTGTCAACTTATTTGTCTTTTCGTTTGTTGTTCGTTTTTAGCCATGGCATTGTCAGTTTCTTACAGACTTATGATTGTTGAATACCTTGGTATCATTCGCCTCTTTCTTAGCTCTTCGTTTCAACTTTAGGTGTTTATTCATTGAAATTTTTTATTTGATATTGCTTATTCTTACCGTATTTTGTAAACGTCACCGTAGTATTAATTTGTTTATTTAGTTATGGAGCCGTCCTTGATTTGTATAGAAAGTAACCAAACCGAATAGTTAATTGATTTCAGGATCCGAATTCATCATGGCGCATGACATCAACTAGTTACAAGATTAATAATACTTACTATAGTAAAAATAACTTATACGTAGTCTGCTTTATTTTAGATAAAAAAAATATGAATATAAATGATTTACCGGCCGAGATGCTGATAGAGATATTCACTTACCTACCAGAATGTGATTTCCTTAGAAATGCTCGCCATGTCTGTCAATTATGGAATCTTATTTCAACGTCACCGATCCTTCGACAAAATGTGGAGCTAAATAAATACATGGATTCATACACATATCCCCTGAAATATTTCTCGGCCATACAACTCTATTTAAAGAAACTTGTTATGCATTCTACATATATACAGACATTCGAGAAACATCATCAAGATGTGAAATTTGAAAATCTTAAATCATTGCACATCACTAGTTAGGTTCAATGTACTTGGTGGCCAAATTCTGTATTCAATAACTTTTTCTCTATGTTGCCAAACGTTCAGATAATCAAGATCACTCCTGATCTTTGGAGAGACGCTTAACATTGTTTATATGCATTCGTTAAATAATCCAGAGTTCTCTAAATATACTACCGAAATTTACCCAATAGAACTTACTTTAACTAAATCTAACATAAACAGCAGTAGTTGTCCTTTTCTGGACTTGGACATTTCAATCTCTTAAGGAAAACTCCATACGAAAATTTACGACAAAAGAGACGATTTTTCATTCCCTATTGTTAATTTTCCTTTTTTAGACGGCGATGTTCCTTTGGCTCCATCATACGGTGTGTATATATCCCAACTCGTTCGTTATGCCCGTGTGTGTAGTGATGTCATAGATTTTAACGAACGTAATCAATGCATCACTATTAAATTATTAAGTCAGGGATTTCGTTACCATGAATTACGTAAAACTTTTGCTAAGTTCTTTCATAGATACAAAGATTTGATTAGTAAATTTGGCTGTACCTGTAGAAAACTGATTAAAACGGTATTTCACATCCTAAATTTTACGGTAATATTGTACTTAAAGCGCGGAAATCACTATGTGATCCATGTAAACTCATCGAACCTTTAAATAAACTTATTAGTTCAGGTTATCTTACCAATGTTGTAATTAGATCTTTGAATATAGTTTACATTGGCACTAATATCGATTTTGTCATCAGCAAATTAAAACATAACTAAATTTGTATTCTTTTCAAACGGGATGTTTAAAGACACACCCACGTTCATTTTGATCTATAAAGAGGTTAAACTCCTAACTATCCTACTGTCTGTCGATACATTTATTTTGGCATTGCACAAGTCATGTCTTCTTTGACTGTCCATGACGTTAAAATACTAAATCCCTGGGATGTGTTTTAGTTGATTTTAGTCTCTGATGCATGATTTTTATTATTAATTGTTTTGGCTTTTAACTAGCTGTCAGTAACTGCGAGTACTCTCAAATCGTACTTTCTTGTTTATTTGACCTGTTGATACTAGTTGTAATGCTTTTTTGTTATTTACTGTTATTCAGGGTTATATCTGGTCTATATGCCAGCTTTGATAAGTGTTTGGTACTAATATAATTTCCACTTCGTACTATGAACATCAAAATTATTTATTTTGTTAAAATATTTCCTTTCTCTATTGTAACTGTACACGTATACCTAACAACAAACTTATTTTCATTTACCTGTGTTTAAAGTTATTGCAAATGGCTGATATTTTGTTCGAGCATATTGTTTTCTTAAATTGTTTAACATTTCATATCGATATAACATGTTACTTTTATTATTCTTCCTTAGTTTATTTATTTTGAATTTGCATTGTATCATAGGTCAAATTTATTTGTTCAGTGTATGTTCAATGGTGTTAATATGTCCTTTGATTGAGTTAAGCTATTTCAGTTGATATTTTATAGTGTGTCTTTCTATGTTGTGATGTTACACTATTGTTTCAGAAAAAGGGTGAAGGTTTGGTACCATTAAAACGTTTAAACCCGCTGTATTTGTTTGCACCTGTCCTAAGTCAGGAATCTGATGTTCAGTAGTTGTCGTTTGTTGATGTGGTTCATAAGTGTTTCTCGTTTTTATATAGATTAGACCGTTGGTTTTCCCGTTTGAATGGTTTTACACTAGTAACTTTTGGGGCCCTTTATAGCTTACTGTTCGGTGTGAGCCTAGGCTCCGTGTTGAAGACCGTACTTTGACCTATAATGGTTTACTTTTATAAATTTTGACTCGGATGGAGAGTTGTCTCATTGGCACTCATACCACAACTTCTTATATCTATTTTCTAAATTCTCGATCATTGAATTAGACTTTGGATATTATGGTAGCACAGCGTATGGTGGCAACCTACACGATTTGCACTATAGGTTTATACAATTTGTGCAATGTCGAAGAAGTTTGAAAATCTTAAAAATCAGGGCGTCGCATTATTTTGCGGAAAATACAGTGGCGCAAATATTGGAAATATGCCCAACGTTAACATCTTTGAATATTTCAGGAACCTATGTATCAGCGGAATCTTTCAAAATGTCCACAAATGCTTTGGCTTTAACCGAGTTTTATATAAAATCACAAGGCGAGTTTGAAGATGACGACTTGGGGCGTTAACAAAACGTACCCCATGTCTAAAAACTCTCAATATTGAAGGTTGTAGGTCGATAACAGAACGTGGATTTCTCCATATTGCACTTAATTGTACTCATCTCAAGAGTCTGTTTATTGGGGAATTTAATTCGAATTGTGTGACTGATGTATCTAGTGACGTCATCATAAAAATAGCAAAAGCGTGTCCTCATCTGGAATTTTTTTCTGCAATTGGCTGTTCAAAACTGGAAGACGATAGTATTATGGATCTGGCATCGTCATGCGGCTGTCTTCGGGTATAAATCTAAACGGTTGTACCAATATTACAGATGTTTCATTATTTGCATTAGCTGACCATTGTCTATTGCTGAATGTGTGCGAGGTACGAAACAGTGCTATATCCCTCAAAGGTGCAACGCATTTGATACAAAATTGCAAAGAGCTCACCAAATTGAATATGTCGAACTGCAACAATATTGATGACAAAAATGTGTCCGAACTTAAAAATATGTTGGAGACACAGAGTCAAAACAACCAACCAAGAACAAATTCGTCAGTCAATAGTGAACTTGATATGTCTCGTTCCAAAATGTATTGTTTCCACTCTCATTTGAAAGACTTAGATCTAAGTGAAACCATGCGTCTAACAAGAAAGTTAGTAACCAAGTTACCTAAAATATAACCAGATCTGATATCTCTTAAGTTGTCAATATCTTCTGATATTGATTCAGATAAGGAATGGTTCCAGGAAATATTTGAGAACTGTGTTTGTTTGTTCGAATTCAAACTATCAACTGTGCTATAAAAATACTCTAGATAGACATATAACTCAAAATTAAAAAAACCAATAACAACTTAAGTATTCATATCAGAAATATAACCAAATTAAAAAATCTATCAAAATAGAAGCAATTCACAGAATATACAAATTTTACAAAAAATATTAAGATTCAAATATAAAATTTAAAAACTAATAAAAATTTAATTATAATTTAATGTAAACAATATGATTTTCAAACTTTAATATTATAAATATAACATTCTTATTTAAAGTACAAAATAGAACTTTATGTCAACAAAGTAGTCAATATTCAAAATAAATAATTAAAACATTAATCAATCCTATGATATTTGTAAAAATAATAATTTCTAGCATAAGTTGATGTTTGTATCAAAGATTACATAACTTTAAACACAAAATGTCAATTTGTGTGTATACTTAAATATAAGAAACGAATAAATTTAAATATATTCTTCAAACTGCAGTAATTTGTTTGAGATTTTAGTAAGAATAAATAAACTAATGACCTAGTTATGTTGTTCAAAAGTATAAACTTCTAATATATAAATGAAATAGTAAGCAATTAATTTTCATGAATAATGAATGTAAATATATCGTTTATAAATAGTTGTATTGTTACTCTGAAAGTTATTTAAAATTTAAGATTTAATCTAAATAACAATTTTATTTTGTTAAGAATACTTACTATGACTATAAATCATTATTAGACAAAATTTTAAAATCAATTTATATGTTTTTGAATGAAACTTGACTGAATTAGTCGAAATTAACGAACTACACAGCAATTGACTAATTGTAGTCTCATACATTGTGGAACTATGTAACATGTTAAAACTATATGATTTTCAAAATTAGACTAAGTTGAATCAATTTTTAAATACTGAAATGCACGAAATAGTCTGTATAGTTCTACAAATGTAATAAAACACTGGTACACCAAATAACATGAAACTTAATTATGTAAATTCTATGCAAGTATCAATGTATGTATAAGAATTACAAAATTAAGTTCGAAGTAAATTTACTAATCATGTAAAACATTGTGTTTAATGCATACAAATTAAATACTTGCATTAAACACATAAAATTCGACTAATAAATCAAATTACATAATGTTAAAATTAACTATAAACAATTATAAATTTTAATGACCTTTATAAATGTAAATGTATTAATCAATAATTGTAACTATGTTAAATTAATAAGTTAAATTATAAATTATAACTAAATATTTTAATCATGTAATATTAATCTTATATAAAATCTAATTAGTCATATAAATACATTTAAAAATAATTAAAACTGTTTTAATAACCTCGTTATTATACATATGTAAGTTTCAAAATGATAATAAAGTTTTAGCAATGAATTTAATAGAATCATTATTAAAACTTATCAATACATGTATCTAAATATTAACTTTATAACGTTATTATACTCAATAACAGTCCCATCATTTAATAACGTAAATTCAAACTTCATCAAATACCGGTTATCAATACCGATGTATTATCATTGTTTAATGTCAAATATAATTAATAAAACCGCCTCTTAAACCGATCCGGAATATTTGATATTTTAATAAATCATCAATTACCTATAAAACCTGCATCTAAGATGCGTTAATTTTCATTAAACGCTAGAAATCTGTAATAAACTCTAAATATTAATTACAGTATTATCATTAATTCAATTAACATCTTATAACCGATTACTTCAAACTATATATGAATATCGCAAATTTGAATTTCACAATTTATAAATTCAATATTGATTAATTTCATAAAATCGGCAACTGTGCATTAAATCAACCTCAATAGTCAGATTATTCACATTTTAAAAATCTCAATAATCGATTAATTATGTAATTAACTTTAATCATTAGAAATTTAATAATTCAATGATAAAATATCATATTTAAAATCATTTTAATTTCAATCAAAATGATTATCTACGCTTTATTTCAATGACTATTTATAATGATCTATTCCTTTTTAGTACCTTTAAATTTCATGATAAAAGTAGAATTTCATGAATTGTTTATAAATTATAATACATAAATATGTCTTAACTTCAATTTATGTTTATAAACAATCCATTTATCAATTGTACATTTTTATTGTATGAATACATTTCAACTAACATAGTAATTTGAATTCATTTTAAAGACACAAGCCTTTAAATTGCTCTTTGATGAATATAAACATTTTTAATATCTTAATTATATTTTGCATAAATTAATAATAAAATCATTATATTTTTCAATATTAATCTAAATGATTATATTTATAATTATCATTAATTATTCTATTCTTGGAATTAACACTTTACTATATTAACATGTAAAAGGTACAAATAACCAATGATCTCTGTAGACAGATCAAAGTCTGAGTAGATAATGGTCTTTAATATCACATTCTAATATGACTTCCTTATTTCGCTTTGTAAACAAAGCCGTGTTCTAATCAGCACAAAATATGTTTGACACATGCGCACAAACTTACTGTTTACATTCTCGTTATTTTCCTTTTTTCCTAGTAAATTATATATAATTTAGCTGCTTACATAAAAATTTATAAAATATTTTTATTAAAACATCATATACGTTCCCGCTATTAGTTTTAAACTTATTAAATATGAAAATGTAATGTACATAATTCATGAGGAGGAAACGGAACAGCCAAATATTCCTACGGTATTTTCGTACGCTTCGACCTATAAAAATACAGTATGTGTCCTATTGAATTAAAATAATTCCTTCATGTCATGCTCTATGCTCATTTTAACATGGGTAGGCATTGAATTTGACCATATTTTATTCCTCGCTATTGCTCAGTGTAAAATATCGATAAATGTAATGCCTAGCCATGTTAAAATGAGCATAAGCATGACATGAAGGAATTATTTAAGTTTTACATCATGTATTTATTCGCTTTGTTTCTGGGAGCGAATGAAAGATACACGTTAATGTCACAGTGCTCAAAAACGTTATAAGATAAAAAAAATAATAAAAAAAAGAATTCTGTTACAGTAAAGAAATTGACACCAAAAAGGCCTAGTATCTATGCCATACGTCAGGTAAGTCTAACTAAGTCACAAATAAATTAAATATAGTGAGTGACACAAATGTCTTGAACAGCACAGAACGTGATCTTGTGCAATGCCAATAAAACAATGCTGTACAGACTCTATAACAGATGTGTATTATCTGTACTCCTATATGGCTTAGAGTGCTGGAGAATGACTGAGAAAGATATCAACAGACTCTCCAGCTTCCATAAGACACGTCTGAGGAAGATAATGAAAATATTCTGGCCAAACAAAATCTCCAACAAAGACCTACATGAGATAACCAACAACAAGGACATGGAGACTTTGCTGATACAAAAGAGATGGAGGTGGCTTGGTTATGTTCTACGCAAAACATCTGAAGACATGACCAAGGCAGCCCTTAGATGGACACCAGAAGGAAAAAGAAAAAAAGGAAGACCAAAAACAACAAAGAGACGCACTATAGAAAATGATTTAAAGGAAAAAGGATATACCTGGGGCACAGTGGAAAGAAAAGCAAACAACAGAGAAGAGTGGAGGAAACTTGCCCTAGCCCTATGTGCCATAAGGCATAGCAATTACTAAGTAAGTAAGTAAGTAAGTACAGACTTTGATACAAAAAAGTTGAATCTATACAAACAGGTAAGTAATACTTTCTATGTAGTGAAACTTGAAATAAACGTTTATGGTTCAAAGACGTTTGCTTATATTCGCCTATTATATTTTCTGAAATGTTATTGTAACTTAAATGTTTGTTTTTACAATATTTACTTACATTTTTAAGAGCCTCTAAATCTTGTTGCACAGTTTCCATGGTTTTTGTATCGTCCATCTCGGTGATAAAACAGTACTTTACTCTTCCGTTTTTAACACTTATTGCACCTAGTGCCTAAAAGGAAAATCAAGACCACAATATTATTCAACAAAATGAGAGCAGCTCTTTCAGGTGTCATCCTGCATGTAACCAGTGCTCAGATTACTAATTACTAAAATTGAGAATGGAAATCCGGAATGTGTCAAAGACGTTTCTTAAGAATTTCATTTGGTATTACCCTCTAATCAAAATATAGTACTCTTTAAACAGTTCCAAGTTTGGCCCACCATGCAAACGTACATTGTTACGATTTTTGTCATATTCTGTTATTTCTCTATGTATAGAAGATATAAATGTTATTGTATACAGCTTAATACATAGACAACATCACCAGTGCTCAACCTAGGTGGAAATCTCATGTTGTGAACCTTACAAAATGTCCTATATTGTTTTAGGCATACAATGGAATCTTTTATGCTGATAACACAACGAATAACTTGATTTGACAGCATTCTTCGAAAAACGGAGTGAAAATTTAACTTGAATGTGGTATGATCTGGAATGTATTCTGAAAGAAATTCTAATTTGAAAATGTCATTTTGAAGCTAAAATTAAGACAAATCAATTGAAAAAATTAGAAAGAAATTTCTTACCAAATACCGGTTACATCAAGTAATAGATATTTGACATATAATTGCTATGATTATTCAAAATCAGATACTCACCGCTTTAACGTCATATATGAAGAACGACGAATTGTAGCCAATAGCCTCATTGTTCGTGTCACGTGACTTCATAAACACTACATCCAACCCATCACGGTATATTGCGCTTTCTGCTACATCCACATTGTCAACTGTGTTCGTCCATGTTGTATTAATGAAGTTCTAAAACACACAATATTATGAAGAAAATATAAACAAACATTGGAGAATACTGGTAAAAGAATATGTCGTGGATGTACAATAGTCTACAATCTCAATTAATAGTAGGAAAATGGGCGAAAACGCTTTTACTCCTGTTATTCAGTTTGTTAGTCGCGGCGCTAGCTAAACTAGATAAATTATGGAAAAGTGTTAACAGGTAAAAGAGTAGAATATTCGCTGTTGAAACACTTTGAACTTAAAATTTGCTTCCAGTAACTGCCAGCATTCTTTCTTATTCATTATTGTGTATCTGTATTTGTTTTTCTTTATACCGATTTTATAGACTTCACAAACTAGTTTAACCCCCTTCATAAAAATTTGCCTGTCCTAAGAAAAATCGTTTGCTGATATCTTTGGATATATCTTACTGTTTATTACCTTTAGAGAATATTGTGTTGATGGCATATTTTATTAGATTATTCTCAACTTTTCAGCCTCCGAGTTTTTTTTTTTTTTAATTTACATAGTGTGTAGAAACCTGTCTAAATAGACCAGTATGTTATCCTCTAGATGACTTAGGATTTTGTTGTGGTTGGGTTGATTCCAGATTAACACGTATATCCTCAAATACTCTTATATTCGAGAAATAGAAAATTACAATGGCAAACAAAGTATTCTCTATTTTTATAATTGACAAATTAAGAAATCTGCTAATATTGTATTGAATATGGCAATTTTATGTTTTTTTGCAAAAAAAAAGGTTCAAAATTTTTTTCGCCTCGCTCCGATCGGTGAAAGATTTGATTCTACGCCCCTCTTTCAAATATCATAGAAACGGCCCTGCTTTTGGTAAGATAGTTCCTCACGTGTTCCAGTATTTATACATCCTATATTGGCTTTAATTAATTTTTGGGGTTTGAACTTTCCTGACAAACGTAAGTCCAGAAAAGCAGTTCGGACGCACCTAATTTATTAAAAAAAAAATTTTCCATTTAACATAATTATTCATGACTTTGAATGTTAATGTCAAAAACATTGTTTAGAACCAGATACATGTTTTTGATTGAACGAAAATTTAAAAAAAATATTTCAGGAACCTAAATAAATTAACAAGGGTGTAAAATGATTTATAACTTTATTGTTACTGAACTATATAAAGATATATAATTATATCTAATCATTATAGCTAATATTCATCAGTTGTGAAGAATTATTAAAGAGGTAAAATATATCGAATCATGTGAAAATATCTGTGTGTTAAAAGAGATTAAACTAAGTTGAATCAATGAATAGATTTCTCCATATTGCACTTAATTGTACTCATCTCAAGAGTCTGTTTATTGGGAATTTAATTCGAATTGTGTGACTGATGTATCTAGTGACGTCATCATAAAGCAAAAACGTGTCCTCATCTGGAATTTCTTTCTGCAATTGGCTGTTTAAAACTGGAAGACGATAGTATTATGGATCTGGAATCGTCATGCGGCTGCCTTCGGGGTATAAATCTAAACGGTTGTACCAATATTACAGATGTTTCATTATTTGCATTAGCTGACCATTGTCTATTGCTAAATGTGTGCGAGGTACGAAACAGTGCTATGATCCTCAAAGGTGCAACGCATTTGATACAAAATTGCAAAGAGCTCACCAAATTGAATATGTCGAACTGCAACAATATTGATGACAAAAATGTGTCCGAACTTAAAAATATGTTGGAGACACAGAGTCAAAACAACCAACCAAGAACAAATTCGTCAGTCAATAGTGAACTTGATATGTCTCGTTCCAAAATGTATTGTTTCCACTCTCATTTGAAAGACTTAGATCTAAGTGAAACCATGCGTCTAACAAGAAAGTTAGTAACCAAGTTACCTAAAATATAACCAGATCTGATATCTCTTAAGTTGTCAATATCTTCTGATATTGATTCAGATAAGGAATGGTTCCAGGAAATATTTGAGAACTGTGTTTGTTTGTTCGAATTCAAACTATCTACGACAACAATTCGGAGGCAAGATTACTTGAAGTGATAAGTGTAATGTAGGTGGGGTTTTTAATGCTCAATCTTCCAAAGTATGACCTAGATATTAGTAATGAAAATGCCAATAAATCAAAAGAACACCGACGTGAATGTCGTGTAGCAGGAATGAAGAAAACGTTATATTGTGCCTTTGAGTTGACTTGTTCGTGCAGTGTCTTCTTGATATCGGTATTTTCACATTTGTTTTAGTTTTCCATTCAACCTTGATTGCTATACTTGTTGGGTTTTCATAATAATACAGGAAGTTCGGGGGGTTCGCTGCCTGAGTCTTACTTTCATATAATTCACCTAGTCAAATGTATGTCACATTTCGCACATGCAGTTTTTTTTTTTTTTTTCATAAAGCACATGAGTTCTGCCAGGTTTTGTTGGGGTTCATGTTGCTCAATCTATAGTTTTCGGTGTATTGTATTATGTCTTGTAAATTGTTGTTGGTCTTGTAGTCGTGGCCTTTTTTTTTCTATGATATTAACCGTTTTTCTTCTACATTTGATTTTTGATTGCCCATTGGTATTTTTTATCTCCTTTTAACACCATATAGATGATATTTTCTCTGTAGGGAAATCCAGTTTTGTCTTAACACACAAGTCTTTTAAAAATGAGAAGATGTGGTATGATTGTCAATGGTTCAACTATTCACCAGATACCAAAGGACGAGGATGAATGTAAAGAACTACAGGTCACCGTACTGCCTTCAACTATGAAACCCAATCCATAAAGAAAACTTTGAAAAGCCCCTGCATGGCAAAATGTGAAACAAATCAAAAGAGAAAACCAATGGCCTGATTTATGCAAAAACAAATATGAAAAACAATTATGGCAAACAGTTTATTGATGCATACTTTCGAATGGCTTTTTGGTATTTGTAAGAGAATAAGGTCAAGCCTTTCCATTCTATGAAAGGACATATCATTGTATAGAGCATTCTCCTAGCTCAGGACAGTTTGATTCGACGAGTAAACAGTCAGAGGGCAAAAATGTTTCACCACTTAAAAATTCTGCTATATATTTATATCAAAGAACACTAAAAACATTATCCTTCAGTTATTTTTGTCCGATTTGAATGAAACGTTTACCGTTAAACGTAAAAATGTCTGCAATTATTTGCCATCATTTTGATATATGTGTTTGAAAAACGTTAAAGGAAATAACTGTTTAAAGACAAATGTGAATCAGCATGAAAGAAATGTATGGACATAGGAAAAAGATGTATACTTGATTTAATATTTGTATTTATATAAGAATTTTCAGAAATACATGTCATAAAAATATTTCATTGTAACCATAAAAACTGAAGACCTGTAAGAGTTTTTGAAACAGTAAAGTGTCATCAAAATCGAACAGGGGATATGATTTTGGCTTACAAAAAAAATGTTATTTTATATGAAATACACTGTATTCTAATTTTGTTCAGAAACAATTTATTTTAATATTTCATTAGTTTTAATGAAATTTCCTTTTAAAGAACCGTCTAATGAACTTTTTACATTGATTTTTTTCAGATCCAACCGTAGATAAATCACATATTTAGGATATAACTTCGATTTACTCTTGTAGTAGTCAATTGTAAATAAATAAAACATTCGTTCATAATAATTTTAATTATTTTTCTATTATAAATGTATAACAACATGAATGAAATGATTTTGCCTTAAGATAGAAAAAATAAATATAAAATACAAATGACAATAAGCATGAATGAAATTATTTTACCTTAAAGATTAAAAACTAAATTAAAATTATAAATGACAATGAGCGTGAATGAAATTATTTTGCCTTTAAGAATAACAAAAAAAAAAGACAAATGACAATGAGCAGTTGTACAACTAGGCATCTTTCTTCATCCAGTAATTCACCCAGTCTCTACAAAGTTTGTTGCTAGAGTCTGGCTGCATGGACATATTGATTTCATAGTTGTTGTACATTCCAGATGTTTTCCATGTTGTTACTGTTTCTGTAATATATTAAAATATTGTTATACATGTATTTTATATAATACATTAAAAAAATCTGTGAACAGTTTTTTTGTATTTATGGTTTAACAAATGTGACGAGCTTACTATTGGTATATACTTAAATATAGTCGTCTGCTGTACCATTTGCAAAGACGTCAAGTGTTGACTGTGGAGTAAATAACTATGGTTACCCTGAGTTCTACCCGTTAGTAGAGTACCAATGCTAAAGGTTAGCGTCTATTTGGCTGTGCGGGTTGTATAAATACATAGCTACGTCTATTCGGGATATAGACGTTCAATCAGATGCCTTGTAGATCTTACATAGATAGGCTTAATTTCAGATGATATGTATCATCTATAGTGTCTATTTTCTATCTTCATTTCAAGTATATGTTAAATGTTTTGTGGCAGATTATTGAAAATGTTCGTTAAAAAATAACCATGTTCTTAAAGAAATGTTTGGAAATAGATGAAGAATAAGTGTTTTATATGCTAAAACTGTTTAAAAAGAGACAATTCGATGTGTGATTTTGTGATTTGATGTGCTGTTAACTTACCAGCTTGCTGTGAACTCGCCATGAAAGCCCTGTCACAATTGGCTGCTTTAGAACATATGGCACTGATCATACGACTCTTTCCAATAAGCGTTTCCACTGTGGCAGCATCGTTCTGGGAGACGTATATACTCTTTACACCCTTTACTACCTTTCCACCCTAAAACGATTTAAAAGGTACAAATAACCAATGATCTCTGTAGACAGATCAAAGTCTGAGTAGATAATGGTCTTTAATATCACATTCTAATATGACTTCCTTATTTCGCTTTGTAAACAAAGCCGTGTTCTAATCAGCACAAAATATGTTTGACACATGCGCACAAACTTACTGTTTACATTCTCGTTATTTTCCTTTTTTCCTAGTAAATTATATATAATTTAGCTGCTTACATAAAAATTTATAAAATATTTTTATTAAAACATCATATACGTTCCCCGCTATTAGTTTTTAAACTTATTAAATATGAAAATGTAATGTACATAATTCATGAGGAGGAAACGGGAACAGCCAAATATTCCTACGGTATTTTCGTACGCTTCGACCTATAAAAATACAGTATGTGTCCTATTTGAATTAAAATAATTCCTTCATGTCATGCTCTATGCTCATTTTAACATGGGTAGGCATTGAATTTGACCATATTTTATTCCTCGCTATTGCTCAGTGTAAAATATCGATAAATGTAATGCCTAGCCATGTTAAAATGAGCATAGAGCATGACATGAAGGAATTATTTCTTAAGTTTTACATCATGTATTTATTCGCTTTGTTTCTGGGAGCGAATGAAAGATACACGTTAATGTCACAGTGCTCAAAAACGTTATAAGATAAAAAAAAATAATAAAAAAAAGAATTCTGTTACAGTAAAGAAATTGACACCAAAAAGGCCTAGTATCTATGCCATACGTCAGGCAAGTCTAAGTCACAAATAAATTAAATATAGTGAGTGACACAAATGTCTTAAACAGCACAGAACGTGATCTTGTGCAATGCCAATAAAACAATGCTGTACAGACTCTATAACAGATGTGTATTATCTGTACTCCTATATGGCTCAGAGTGCTGGAGAATGACTGAGAAAGATATCAACAGACTCTCCAGCTTCCATAAGACACGTCTGAGGAAGATAATGAAAATATTCTGGCCAAACAAAATCTCCAACAAAGACCTACATGAGATAACCAACAACAAGGACATGGAGACTTTGCTGATACAAAAGAGATGGAGGTGGCTTGGTTATGTTCTACGCAAAACATCTGAAGACATGACCAAGGCAGCCCTTAGATGGACACCAGAAGGAAAAGAAAAAGGAAGACCAAAACAACAAAGAGACGCACTATAGAAAATGATTTAAAGGAAAAAGGATATACCTGGGGCACAGTGGAAAGAAAAGCAAACAACAGAGAAGAGTGGAGGAACTTGCCCTAGCCCTATGTGCCATAAGGCATAGCAATTACTAAGTAAGTAAGTAAGTAAGTACAGACTTTGATACAAAAAGTTGAATCTATACAAACAGGTAAGTAATACTTTCTATGTAGTGAAACTTGAAATAAACGTTTATGGTTCAAAGACGTTTGCTTATATTCGCCTATTATATTTTCTGAAATGTTATTGTAACTTAAATGTTTGTTTTTACAATATTTACTTACATTTTTAAGAGCCTCTAAATCTTGTTGCACAGTTTCCATGGTTTTTGTATCGTCCATCTCGGTGATAAAACAGTACTTTACTCTTCCGTTTTTAACACTTATTGCACCTAGTGCCTAAAAGGAAAATCAAGACCACAATATTATTCAACAAAATGAGAGCAGCTCTTTCAGGTGTCATCCTGCATGTAACCAGTGCTCAGATTACTAATTACTAAAATTGAGAATGGAATCCGGAATGTGTCAAAGACGTTTCTTAAGAATTTCATTTGGTATTACCCTCTAATCAAAATATAGTACTCTTTAAACAGTTCCAAGTTTGGCCCACCATGCAAACGTACATTGTTACGATTTTTGTCATATTCTGTTATTTCTCTATGTATAGAAGATATAAATGTTATTGTATACAGCTTAATACATAGACAACATCACCAGTGCTCAACCTAGGTGGAAATCTCATGTTGTTAACCTTACAAAATGTCCTATATTGTTTTAGGCATACAATGGAATCTTTTATGCTGATAACACAACGAATAACTTGATTTGACAGCATTCTTCGAAAAACGGAGTTAAAATTTAACTTGAATGTGGTATGATCTGGTATGTGTTCTGAAAGAAATTCTAATTTGAAAATGTCATTTTGAAGCTAAAATTAAGACAAATCAATTGAAAAAATTAGAAAAAAATTTCTAACCAAATACCGGTTACATCAAATAATAGATATTTGACATATAATTGCTATGATTATTCAAAATCAGATACTCACCGCTTTAACGTCATATATGAAGAACGACGTATTGTAGCCAATAGCCTCATTGTTCGTGTCACGTGACTTCATAAACACTACATCCAACCCATCACGGTATATTGCGCTTTCTGCTACATCCACATTGTCAACTGTGTTCGTCCATGTTGTATTAATGAAGTTCTAAAACACACAATATTATGAAGAAAATATAAATAAACATTGGAGAATACTGGCAAAAAGAATATGTCGTGGATGTACAATAGTCTATAATCTCAATTAATAGTAGGAAAATGGGCGAAAACGCTTTTACTCCTGTTATTCAGTTTGTTAGTCGCGGGCGCTAGCTAAACTAGATAAATTATGGAAAAGTGTTTACAGGTAAAAGAGTAGAATATTCGCTGTTGAAACACTTTGAACTTAAAATTTGCTTCCAGTAACTGCCAGCATTCTTTCTTATTCATTATTGTGTATCTGTATTTGTGTTTTCTTTATACCGATTTTATAGACTTCACAAACTAGTTTAACCCCGCTTCATAAAAATTTGCCTGTCCTGAGAAAAATCGTTTGCTGATATCTTTGGATATATCTTACTGTTTATTACCTTTAGAGAATATTGTGTTGATGGCATATTTTATTAGATTATTCTCAACTTTTCAGCCTCCGAGTTTTTTTTTTTTTTAAATTTACATAGTGTATAGAAACCTGTCTAAATAGACCAGTATGTTATCCTCTAGATGACTTAGGATTTTGTTGTGGTTGGGTTGCTTCCAGATTAACGTATATCCTCAAATACTCTTATATTCGAGAAGAGAAAATTACAATGGCCACAAACGTATTCTCTATTTGTTATAATTGACAAATTAAGAAATCTGCTAATATTGTATTAAATATGGCAATTTTATGTTTTTTAGCAAAAAAAAGGTCCAAAAATTTTTTCGCCTCGCTCCGATCGGCGAAAGATTTGATTCTACGCCCCTCTTTCAAATATCATAGAAACGGCCCTGCTTTTGGTAAGATAGTTCCTCACGTGTTCCAGTATTTATACATCCTATATTGGCTTTAATAAATTTTTGGGTTTGAACTTTCCTGACAAACGTAAGTCCAGAAAAGCAGTTCGGACGCACCTAATTTATTAAAAAAATTTTCATTTAACATAATTATTCATGACTTTGAATGTTAATGTCAAAACATTGTTTAGAACCAGATACATGTTTTGATTGAACGAAAATTTAAAAAAATATTTCAGGAACCTAAATAAATTAACAAGGGTGTACAATTGATTTATAACTTTATTGTTACTGAAATATATAAAGATATATAATTAAATCTTATCATTATAGCTAATATTCACCAGTTGTGAAGAATTATTAAAGAGGTAAAATATATCGAATCATGTGAAAATATCTGTGTGTTAAAAGAGATTAAACCAAGTTGAATCAATGAATAGAATTCAATAGGCAATAATATATATGCTCTTACCATTCTTCGTGCATAGTTTCTCCATTTATTTTTGTTTCTTCCGCTCCAACTCGCTTGGCAAATAACAATTGCCAAACAACACACAAACAAAAACATCAATTTATTCATCTTGAATTTCGAGTTTCTTTTCCTGATACAAGTTACTGTTTTGACAAACTCTATTTACAACTATGTTCTTATATACCCGTGTACTACATGTGTCATGTTGTCTATTATGCAAAGGTTCATCCGTAGTTCTTACATGATTAGATGTCTTAATTATCCACGTGCTTCATAGTTTCCCTTTGGCTAAAACATCATAGATTCTGATCTTCACATGTTTACTTACTTACAAGAAACAACATGCGCACGTGTTAATGCACGTGGTATCTATATGAAAAGCTTGTGTTTTGTAACGTTACTGACCTTACTATTTGTAAGGTTACTATTCGGACTCCAGATTCCCAAAATAATTTTCAGTGATCCATTTTAATCAGTGTTCAAATGCATTAAAATAATCATTATATTTCAAACAATTACAACTACTTAGCAAAGCACGTCAGACGGCTTATATCCCCTATTTCTTAAAATTTTAATAATAAGTTCTAAAAAAATGTCTCATAAAGATCGTATACTTTTGTTTTTTTTTAGTTGTTTTTTTTTTTAAGATGCATATTTGTTCATCATTATTTTCAATACCAGCAAGTATTAACAGAATGTTAGTGTATGGTCCTTGTAATCAGATTCTTGTAAGGACACTTACTAATCTTTAATGAAGTCCGATCTGGACAAGGTTACAAAGGTAACGGGGCTTTATTCTGTGTGTTTTGTAACTAGTCATTTTTCGGATCTATGTATCCGGGATCGAATAATCCATGTTTTACCCGTTAGCATAGGGAAACAGATATAATGTAATGTTCTCCATTAGCTCACTACAGTCTATAACTTAAGTCTTTTTAATGTTCACATGTTTAATGTTTATAGATCTTCATATAACAGTAATATATATAAAGGTTCACAATTATAATTTCCAATTAATATTCGTGGCGTGCATAAAACTTGTTACTTCAAACTCATCCATAAAACTACTGTTACTTCAAACTCATTTATAGAACAACTGACTAATATAAAGTTAAAAAAAAAAAACGACAAAAAAAGCAAGAACCGAACTGGATTTAAAATAATGTTTTCTTATCAGCAGTTCCTTTTTTAGTTCTTGAAATTTCTGAATAAATAAATGCTAGACATGTATTGGATTAATTAATAACAAAAAAATCCCTCTAGTTTTTCATCCCCTCTGCTATTCACTCTCCTACGTTTCGTTCACTCTCTCTCTCTCTTCCTTTCACCTTTTTTTTCTCTCTCTCAGACTCCTCCGTCCAATTTCTTGTGGTCTCCCTTTAACCTGTCCGGGTATGAAGCTTTAATTTAAAAGAATGTGTATGCAGGTATCCCTCAATTCAAGTATCTTAAAACAGCAAAAAAAATGTTTTGGAATTCATTTTTCTCGGACAAAAACATTGTGTTTAAAATATACCCTATCTTCTGTGATACAGCTAACTTGTTTAGACAATAATTTTCTGAAATTCTTTACAATAGCACCATTTTTTTTTATTCAATAGTAGTTAAAGAATAAAATGCTTTCTTTGGAGGACATTAATATTCACGAAGTAGGTTCAGAAAAGGACAAATTCTAGTAAAACGACGGGATAATTCAGGAATATATTGGAATCATA
This sequence comes from Mytilus coruscus, assembly GCA_017311375.1. Classification (NCBI taxonomy): domain Eukaryota; kingdom Metazoa; phylum Mollusca; class Bivalvia; order Mytilida; family Mytilidae; genus Mytilus; species Mytilus coruscus. Next base: position 66,559,618 of record CM029604.1, on the reverse strand, counting down.
TAACTTCCTTCTTGATTTAAGGAAAACTTGTTTTTCTTATCATGACAAATCTCGCACTAGGATTCGAGTCAGAATTATCTTACAAGAAACTTCCTCCTTGATTTAAGAAAAACTTGTTTTTGTAATTTGACGGGTATGTATACGTCTAGTTTAGCCCTGTAGCTATATGAATAGATAAGATAAATACAATTCTATAGAATATTGAGAAAAAAAAACATGTAAAACTTAAATCGGTAATAATCGAATTTTGAAAAATATAAGCTGGGAGATAATCAGTTGAAATTTTTATATATAAATGGAGTTTTACAACAAAGTACTACAAAAGTTTCTTGATACGTACGGATTATGTATGACTGATACGTATCTAAACGTTTTGGGAGGTGGTATATAATGTGTTCAAACGCAATATACATAAAAGTAAAATGTGAAGACAACAGTGCGCACATAGAATCAATAATTATTTGACGAATTTTAGTTGTAATAAATTTACGATTTCTAAAACACCTATCATAAAAAATTACTTAACATCATTGCCACAAAGAGTTATAAAAACATTTAACTGGTGAATTTTCCTATAACAAGAAAAAAAAAGAATATGTGCAAGACAGCATATTTCTTAATACATCGAAATTTGCAATTATTCGACCGGGGGTCGGAAAACACGTGGTAATAATTTGGTTGTGGTTAGTTTTCGCAGTTGTTATAATTATTGTATATTAGTAACCACTGAATCACACTTTTGCCGAAAAATGTGAATTTTACGAATCTGTAACAGAAACAAAGTGCAATTATTGGATCGACACTAGGCTTTGTCTCTTATTAATATGCAGACTGTTATGACGTCCTAACACTAAATCCGTTGCATGTGTAAAAATTGACACTTTAGTCTGGGAAGTCATGATTTATTTGTAAGTTGTAATTGTCTTTGAGCTAACTTTCAATCTTATATCAGCGTTTGTGTCCATTGTTTTTTTGTTTTTTTTTTAGTTTCACATTTTTCATCTCGGTGCCTTTTATAGCTGATTATACGGTATGTGTTTTTCTCATTGTTGAAGACTGTACGGTGATCTATGATTGCTTTTATCTTCGTCATTTGAACTTTAATGTATATTTGTCTTATTGGCAATCATACCACAGCCCTTTATCTATATATAAGAGACTTATCCTAAGACTTCCGATGTCTGATTTTTACTTTAAATTGTTTTGCTGTTGAACATTGTTGGCGTATAACCCTTTCCACTTATTTATTCATTTAAAACCGATGTCTGATTTTTACTTTAAATTGTTTTGCTGTTGAACATTGTTGGCGTATAACCCTTTCCACTTATTTATTCATTTAAAATACTGAAGAAATATTTTACATGACGAAAAACTAAATGTATTACAACAGCCGATTTAGTATTTATAAATTCAAAAACAGTAGAAAAAATAAAAGAATAAATTAACTGCAATAAACTGTCAGATGGCATAATCGTTGAATCTCATTGGACAATTTACTTAGCTTGTATGATAACGCATTTTGATTGTGTACCTGCAAATTAAAGTTAATTTATACTATATACTACAAATATGGTATAAATGCATTAAATAATCACCGTAAATTCTTGTACAAAGTTCCATGATTATAGTTTTATAATCGTTAATACATTTAAGCCAGTCAATTACAGTTTAAAATGAGTACATGTCGGGTGCCACATTTGGAGCTGGATCTGCAGACCCTTCCGGAGCACCTGAGATGACTCCCATTTTTTGTGGGGTTCATATAAAGATAAGAAGATTTGGTATGACTTCTAATGAGACAACTCTCCTCTAAAGACCAGCTGACGTAGAAGTTACAACTATATATATATATAAACAAGTCTAAATTGAAAACAACGTTCAAACCTATGATTGCGTTGGATAAAACCGTAATTTTATACATGTGCATGCAAAACAAATTTCTTGTTAGAGGGTCTAAATACAACACAAACAACATTTTCCAAAAGACCAAAAAAAGTGAAAAAGTATATTTTAACAAAACGCATTTGACTAACAGGTCGAACAACAACTGTTCTTAAACCCTGCTGACTGCCATTGGCGATTGCCAAATAAACGGATCACCGATGTAATAAATGGATCTTAATTAAAATTTAATACTAAACAGAAATCAATAAACTTGCGGAAAAGATGATATACCGCAAACAAAAGGTGCAAAGGTTTTTGTACACCATATCCGGATTTCGACAATTAATGTCTCTTCAGTGATGTTAGGAATCGAAACGGTATTTGGAAAGCCATACAATTTACCTCAATTTAGGATAGACTCTTGAATTTTGAGGAGTCAAAATAGGATGAACGGATCATATAAACCCGAAGGCAAATATAATACAAGCCCAAACGAAAAATATAAACAAGTCTAAATTGAAAACAACGTTCAAACCTATGATTGCGTTGGATAAAACCGCAATTTTATACATGTGCATGCAAAACAAATTTCTTGTTAGAGGGTCTAAATACAGCACAAACAACATTTTCCAAAAGACCAAAAAGTGAAAAGTATATTTTAACAAAACGCATTTGACTAACAGGTCGAACAACAAATGTTCTTAAACCCTGCTGACTGCCATTGGCGATTGCCAAATAAACGGATCACCGATGTAATAAATGGATCTTAATTAAAATTTAATACTAAACAGAAATCAATAAACTTGCGGAAAAGATGATATACCGCAAACAAAGGTGCAAAGGTTTTGTACACCATATCCGGATTTCGACAATTAATGTCTCTTCAGTGATGTTAGGAATCGAAACGGTATTTGGAAAGCCATACAATTTACCTCAATTTAGGATAGACTATATATATATATATATATATATAGCCGTATATATATATAGCCTAGTTGGTCGAGTGGTCGAGGGCGCTGGACACAGTGCAGGTGGTGTTGCCACGATGTCTCAGATGCAGGGGTTCGAATCCCACTGATGGAAGAACAAAAATTTGCTAACGCAAATTTGCAGATCAACCATTGTTGGGTTAAATTTGAAACGAAGTATATATAAATTATGTTGTTAGCCCTGTCTAACCACAGGTTATCCGATGAAGAACGTCTGTCGTAAAGTTGTCACATATTTAGACGTATATACATATATACATATAGATATCGATATAGATGTAGATATAAATAGCAGTCTATAAAAAGGACCAACCAGCAAATTTAATATGTACCGGATCGTCTAGAATAGACGATACTGCGTAGATAAGGAAAATATTATAAAAGTCTTAAGATTTGCGCAACGGTATTAATATTAGATGGTAATATACGAAGATGATGTTATAAAATCGTTTTGAAAAATATTTCGGCTGAACAAATAGCCTTCGTCAGTGTCAATAATTTTAGATATATATGTATGTTATCAATATGTACTGGTTAATTTCGGGACTTTTGATACAGCCTTTGAATTAAACGGAGGCAAGTTCATATTACTAAATATGACAGCACAAAAACGAATTACAGCATGATTGTCGAAGAACTATTTTATTTTACATTTTGAAGTGTTTTGATAGTCTCGAACTCACGATACAGATTTTAAACCAACCGATTGTTTATTTGTTGTCAAATACATGATAGCTTCTTTTATCATTATGACAAATTTTGCATACTTTTGTCAGATTGATAGGAGAAACTACTAGGTCAGTAAGAATGGGTATCGGTTTGGATTATTGTATAGCGAATTCTCGACATTATTAAACAGCATTTAAATAGCTCCAAATGTCTTATTTCGTTTCTCATTCATTACATGAATGTTATAACTGTTGAAATATCGAATATATTGGGAAAACCAAAACCGAAATTGTGATGTTTGTTGTAATTTAAAGGATTAACTAGAATCTGCAATAAACTAATAGATGTAGATATCAGTGAGGCTACGAAGGAAGAAGAAAGTATTAGCTGTGCGTTTAATTCTAGTGCGATCATAGGGAAAGCTAAAATACAGCCACATATAACATATAACCTGAATATCATTCAAAAGAATACAACAAGGGACTGATTAATTTGGTTTATTCTATCATAGCCTACAGATAAATTATATTTCACACGAAACAAGAAATTAATCTGCAAAAAGTGGCACACAATTCACCTTCACCTTCAAAAAATGTTTGGTAAACCTTTTCGGTGTTATTTACGAATCATTTGCATATAAAACTAGTACTTTGGTATACATTGATAGGTGTCTCAGTGACACAATTCCTTTTTATATATTTTTACACTTTTTCGAGTCATCTTATGGGATCAAAATGTACTACTTATAAAGTTTTCAAGTTTCTCGTGATTTTTTTTTAATTTGTTAACATACCCGAGTATATTACACTCAAAACGTATAGAAGTGGTTAATATCTTATTTTCTTATTTTATTCTCAAATCAATATCATATTTTTTCAAGTTTATTGATTATCTAAAACTATCTGAACTTTGTCTTTCAAAAATGAACGTCTTCTACTCATCCAATCAATGATCCAACTGCAAAAAAGGATTATTAATGTTCATATGTAATATTAAACAATATACAAATTAACAATTTTGATAATGTTTATTTCTGGGTGAGCTTTGAGCTGGTGGCCGTATAGTCACCATCTGCGCAGAAGGCCAAGATTTATTTCTCCAAAGTTTGAATAATATATTTTTTTGTACAAAACTAAAATTTTTATAATAGAAAAACAAAGGATATGGGGTATCCATCCATGACACAAAATCAGTACATGCACAGCAAAATACATGTCTCTCTTTATGTTCTTTTTGATAATAAAATCCATTTCCACTCGTTAAGCCCTTAGCTGTAACAGTCTGTTATGTTCATGACGCCCTTAGCTGTAACAGTCCGTTATATTCATGACGCCCTTAGCTGTAATCGTCTGTTATATGCATGACGTTTTAATTTTGACGTGGTATGTGTTGCTCAATGTTTTCTTTTCTGAGTGCTTTGTAGACTGTTTTTGATTTCTTCTTTTCCTCGTATTTCTTTGTCCATGGTATTTGAACATTCCCTTGATATCTTGTCCTCATTTTCAAAAAATGGTGGATTTAGATCTTGGCATTATGTATAGACACTTGCCTATAACTGCTTTACGTGTATATTTCTTTAGATAATTTGTGTCGTTGGGATGTCGTCCATTTGTCTTTTAACCCACATGTCCTTTTATTTATACGAGATACATAATTAAATCCGAAAAAAAATACAAGAGTTTATTATGGTGTACGCCAGATGCTAACCGTTCTCACAATTAGAACAGCCATAATAATGGCTATTACAAATAACTAGTCATACATTACAATAGAAGAAGTGAAGCATGCAGATATCATTACACATACCCGCCAAGAGCACCTAATATAATTTTAAGTTCCTATTAAGGTTTATATGGCCCAATCCTTTGTTTTCAGTCTTTATTCTTAAAGATCCTTTATCTTGATATATTGCATTAGTTAATTGCTAGGGTTTTTTTTTCTAATTTTAATACATAAATACATTCTACATCAACTTTTATACATTGTGACTTGGATGGAGAGTTGTCTCATTGGCACTCATACCACATCTTCTTATTTATATAGAATTGTTTTACTAACCTGTCTCACAAAGAACACCAGAAATTCCAACGGGGCATTCGCATGTATACACCCGGCCGTCAGGATAACAGGAACCTCCGTGTTGACATGGGTTTGTAGCACATGGATCTTTGATATCTGGAAAACATAGACACTCTCTCGTAAATATATTCTGAAGGCATTGATTTTTTTATGATTTTGTTATGTTTAACGTGTAAGTCTAAGAAATGTCACAATACTACTACAGACATGAACCTCTATGAGCAGGGTTTAGCACAGTCAACCCCGCCACATTATTTATCTTCCTGTCCAAGCATATTGGTTGTCGTTTTAGCCGTTTGCCTTAATTATTTCGGCCTAAGGTAATTATCTTTAGCTCAAGGTTATGATTTAATAGCTCTCCGTTAGTTTACTCTTTAGAAATATATATTCAATTTGGTTCTTAGACTAATGCAGGATATTCAAGTTGCAGATTTATCACGCTACACTTAGCAGTATGGGTTTTGTTCATTGTTACAAGTCGTACGATGACATATGGTTATTTATACCCTTGTCATTTTTTAAAATCTTTTGTAGATTGAAACAAGAGGTTATGTTGGAGAGGATGGCATTTTGCCTTGCAACAGTCCACGTGAATCCCTCAAAGAGTTGTATCTATGGTTCTTCAGCGTGCAATTATCATGACATTTTCCGAACACGTGTCATCGGATTTTAAATTCCTCGTTCTGACCATATGGGGTTGTTATGTACATGTACATCCCGCATACCCAAAATGGACGCAACTATTACGGTCTGTACAAACGAACAGTCAACCCTTGGAGTTAAACATAAAAGTAATTGTAATTTACCTGATTACATTATTATGATAACTTACGGATTACATGTGAATAGCTTTGTCAATGAATATTTGTTTCATTAATTTCATTAAAATATATTATATAATAAATTGTTTTTGTATTTTTTGAAATACATCAAATGATAACATTCCCTAAAATCTTGCATTTCACATTATACCATAATTTGGATTTAACTTCATGCACACTTTTTTCACAAGATTATTCAATCAACCTATTCTTAGTGATGTAGTAACAAATCTTTTTTGTCTTATTGTAGTGTAATTTGATTACTTTATTTAGTAAATAAGCGAGAAAACTAGACGCCGGTATGCACGCGGGCAATGGTGTGACCCCAGTTGTCGATAGATTGCGTCTGTGCTTCACATATTCAGTTATTGAAAATAATGTCAGATGTAAAAACGTGAAAATAAGGATGACAGAAGGAACTCCTATTTCGTTTACTGAATCGCACAGCAAAAAAAGTAATTCTTTTATAGGTCAAACAACGATTTACACATTTTTTTATCTATGATATGAAATCAAACAGAACTAGGAAAATCGGCATTATACTATGGCACGTGCTTATCCGTCAAATTATATTTAAGTTTTTATCAAGGTCACATGTTCATCGACCATCCTCGAAGGTCATATCGATGCTCAACAAGATGACGTCCTTGCCAAAATACGCATGGAACGTCAAAAGTTAAAGACAATTTCAATATCACATCCTATGTTTTTATAACCATCTATTATATCTTAAAAAGGAATTTCGTATTTTATCCTTAACATAAATAAATGAATATTTTCATAAATACAAGCCAGCTGGAATTAAAGCAACTTACCAAACCGGAAACCGATAGCAGCACCAATAACGCCACGTAGATCTTGGTGCAGTGAAATTTCGTAACCACCGCAACCTCCCATATGCATTTCAAATAAGAAATAGAAAGGAGGGTCCATGTATCTGTTTTTCTGGAGAGGTTGTGAATGTGTTGTCCATGCTGTAATTAGTGCTGAAGGACAACATTTTTGGAAATAACCTACAGGATCGGAATTGTTACGGTTAAAAAACAAGGCTAAATAACTATTAGGATTGCTATCACAGTTGGTGAAGGTGTAGTCAGCGCCACCAGCACGATATCCTTGAACGTTTCTGTGACTTGCGGTTGATGTTGGAAGAAATCCCAGATAGATATATGGTCCCAGTTTACCATGATTCTGGGGTTCAGCATACCCATCATGTTTATTGTACTGGAAGGACAAGGGCGTCGTATGATATCGATTTAATTGTGCAACTTCAATCTCCTTTTGAACACCAGAAGTGGTGATATGGCGTACGATAGCACGTGTTCTGTCTGTATACAAATCATTTATATTGATATCTACATGGGATTGGTTGGAAACAAAAGCATAGCCGTAGTTTGTATGGAACTCACACCACACATCGTAGACTTGTTGTTGTTTATTATAAATCCGATATGAGCCTGTCTTACTTTGAGGATTTGAATAGTACACATCTTGACAAGAATCTAAAATTACTTAATGAATTACAATCAAGTACTTAGAATTACATTATGTGAATATGAGTGTATATTTGAAAATTATGTGAAACATAACAAATATTTAAACAACGACGATAAGAAAACATATCAAGAAATTGAATTTCAATCGATAAACACTTCTGAGTTGATATAAGAAAATAAACATTTTTTACTAGTTCATACTCTAAATTATCAATATCCAAATGTCTGAATCGCTATGCTTAAAAAGTTGCGAGTCTGAGACTGTAACGAGCATTCGATAGTCGTAATGACGATCTTACTCATAACCTTGATAAATTAAGAATATTCCTCTGTGAAACTGATCGCCATAATTACAGTAGGATCTAGTATTTCATGTTAATGCGCCATATGTAGAAGCAGATTGTGCGTTACTGTTTAAGAATGGTTAATTGACCATAGGAAAACTGAAATCATAGTCTCGTATCGTAAATTAGTAGATCTTTGTATCTAATAAGCATGAAAACCTGGTTTTCAATTATGTTACGGATGTTTTTTTTTAGCCATTTATTTGTGTGATGTGTGCCGGGGGAGGCTATTTTGTTTTTCATTTAATTTGGAAGGGGTCTACCAACATTTGATTTTTATTGTAAGTTAGGCTTGTCTTTTCAAATGTTTTATTTTCAAACTCGTCTGTGTTTGTTGTTTGTTGTTGTTTGTCTTTGTTTGAATGTCTGAATTTTTTTCGAAGGAGTCAGGTGTTAATGGTTGATGTGGTCTGTTGTAGTGTCCAGTAGTTTTGAAAATCCATGTTATCCTTTATTTCTATAAATAAGAATTATAAAACGATTAACCAAAATTGTTTTAGCTAGCAACACACTATTTCTTTCGTATGATCTTAATTGTGGTGTTCTAAAAAGTTATACATTGAAACAATTAACGGTATTGTTAAAAGATGTACCAATCACTTAGATGTTTCTGGTTGATAATTCTTGTTTCGTTAATAATCATACGACATCTGCACATTTCCATATACCCCCTTTAAATTGCTTAAAGTAATGTTACGGAAGTGTGAACTTGTATTTTGTACTTCAGTGTATAAAATCTCATATAGACATATAGTTTTCTATAGATATGTCAAATAGAAATATGACATGCTTACGCAACACTGCAGCAACAGTGGGAACGATGAAAATAAACACTCCAAGCGACTTCATTTTGAATTATATCTGTAAAAGGAAAAGATCGGATATTGAAATATTGATTTAAATTTAAAAGTGCATAATAAAAGTTATTACAATTACGACTCCGTCAGACAAAGTTGACCATAGACGGGTTTGCATGTTTGTTTATGTGCCTTTTATGTTTCGATGTTATGACACATTGCATGTATAATGATACATTCAATTTAAGGTCTGCATCGTACCGTTGAAGTTTTTATTCTTTCAGAAACTCATGATGTGGCAACAAAAATCAGAGTCGTAGGTTTAAGTTAGGTAAAATATAGCGTTCTATAATATGCACATCTTTTTCCAAATAATGAATAAAAGATATTTACGTAACTAGAGATTTATGGACTGGACGCTGCACTGAAGAATTGATGCACGGAAACTGTAAAACAATTGTCTTTTCATTATTTGCGTACAATATTTATATTATTTTACATCATTGTGATTCATTTCATGTTTATATATTAAGTTTTAAAGTAGCATGGACATATATACAATCGACACCAAAATGCGAAAAAAGACAGTAAACATTAATTAACATGTCACCAAAGACAACCACTGACGAGGATATGAACTTAGATTGGACTTATTTTTACTTCTTATTATAAAAATACCGAACTCCAAGGTAAATTCAAAAAGGCAAAACTATAAAAACTGACAAAACAAAACGCTCTACTATATCACACAACGGAACGACCGGAAAACAACTGTCGTATTCCTGGCTTGGTACAGACGTTTTCTGAAGAAAATGGTGCGTCAAACCTGGTTTTACAGTAAGCTAAATCTTCCACTTGTATTGCAGTTTACTTTAGTTCTGTTATATTGAGAAAAATAGTGTGAGCAACCCATACATATACATTATTGGTTAACGTGACAATAATTGGGATCCAGTAGCCAAAATTGTGTTAACGTCTTTTAAGAATTCAATCGAAGCCCTTTCTACTTAAGTCAGTTGAGTAGAAATATTAAGGTATAAGAACATACAACAAAAATGATTCGAAAAAGCACTCAACTTAATAACTGGTATACAACAGACATCAAAAAGTTCAAGAATCTGTTAATTTTTATTTCAGGGAATTTGTGGTTGATTACATCTTTGATGGTTTCTGTTTAATATTTTCACAATTTTTATAGATTCGCATGATTTAAAACTTGACATATTTAAAAGCCACTTTTCTATACTTGAAGACCGTATTACATTACAGTAAATAATAGGAAAATTGTTATTTTTATTTTGACAACTGACTACTGAGAGGTACACTCTTGGATTGATAGTCTACCATCACCGGTACCCACCCATTCTTAAATTAAACCCGTATGTTATGATTTCCGTGTGTGCTCGTGTTTCCTAGTTAAACATTATTAGGTACGCCCGAAACCAAACATTTATCTGGTGATGTTTTATAGTAACTTAAAAGTTCTTTAGCCCTTTATCCTTAACGAAACAACTGCATATCCTAGAGTTTGGTTATGATATTCTTTAAAATTGCAAATATCTCTGTCTCTCTCTTTTTAAAAAATGTTCACTAATTTGTAAGTAGAACACAAAACATAACTTTTTGTTGCTACAACAGATACAAAACATGTCGATAATCTTCTACGTAAACCCTAGTATAATATGTATTTCTCAGGTTATTGTTCACTGAAATGAAATGTAATATGACAATAGCCATTGGTACATTCATTGGGCTTTTATTATCTTGCCAATAATTTCTTACTTCTAAAAAAAAATTATGATTGATATAACAAGCGGCAAATACCACTTTAAATATATAAAGTTTTGCCAATCGACCAGGTCAACGATATAACCAATCAAGTCAACGAAATAAAAGGCCACAGGCAAGCATGCAGATCGTCCACAAAAAATGAAAACAACACGTTATAAATTGCATGCGTCCGAAGCGTTTTTCTGGATTTACCTTCATCAGGAACGCTCAAAGTCAAATATTTTAAAGCCAAGGATGTATAAGAACCCAAATAGTTGAAGAGCTATATAACCAAAAATGACCTTAAAAATAGACAAATCCATCTAAGGTCAACTTTGTCTGAGGGAGTTGAAACATAACTGAGGAATGTCTATATAGGCCATTAACATTTTTTGGAATTATTCTACTAACTGTTTACCAACCTGTTCACATCAGCAGATAAGATCCAATGATAAGAGTAAAATGAATTAATAATACATGATCGATTTCATATTGACCAAGTTAACACCCACCATAAGATAAGTCACACTAATAATGTACAGAATGACCAACAACTTGTAAATACAAGATAACTACAAGTCTATATATATCCTAAAATTATCCTTTACAAAAATGTTTTCGTAAATATATAGGGTACTACATTGCCTTTCTCTATTTATTGAACATTTGAACTCATATAGAAAGTATTACTTCAGAAAAAAATCGAACCATGCATTTACTGTAATAATCCAAGTTTATGGTAATACTTAAATTCACAGTGAGATCTTTCCGGAAATGATTTTGTATTTTTACATCAAAAAACAAATTTTAATCTGGAACTATTTTTATATATTTAAATACGTAATGTTCTTTATTAGTTATTATTATACAAATATGGACTCAACTGTACCTAAAGTAAATGAATCGAAACAGTCAATACGATCATTTAAATTTTATTAAAAGTGTGGTATTCGTACAAACATAGAAAACACAAGCTCTTTTAGAGTTTTTCTTCGACAATAAAACATATAAATCAACAATGAATTAAGAATGTCATGCTTAATCAGGAACTGAAGCAAAATGGCAGACATATGTTTGTAAAAATATTGTTTAAGAAAAAAATATCAATGCAGTATACTTTATCAAGTATTAAACAATCAATAATTAAGAAAGCTAAAATTAGATTGTTTTTTTTTTTAATTTTTTGTTTACAGCAGGCATATTAGCAGGCATTACCATTTCAATTTAATATAAAATTGTTGATGGACTCTTAAAGCCCCGAGGGTATCTCAAGCCTGGTAGCCAGTAATTCGGTACTGGCATGAAAATACGGATTTTGCGTTATTTAAATTTGCTGTTACATAATTGTAGAAATTATTTCAAATTAAGTAATATATTTCCCTCATGCAAAGCTGTGATTTTCTTTCCGATTTCGGTTATATCTGTCCATTTTGATGTATAAACTCTTCATTTTTTAACAAGCTTTGGATTTTTGGATATTTTGGCCTCGAGCATCACTGAAGAGCTATTTATAGTCGAAATGCGCGCATTTAGTGCTGAAAAAATGGCACCGTTAATGTTTGAATATAATTTGTTTCTTTTCTGAAGTTTTTAGATAGTGGATTCCATAACATGGATTTCACATGCCGAAAATATATGTTTCCAAATGAAGTCATTCTATTCGATTAATTTTACAATAAAATAAGTTTTTCGTTACAGAATCATTCGGACTTGTTGAAACCTTGACCATTTATGATGGTGAAAGACTCTTACGACATCGTTCTAATTTTAAGGGAGGGCTTCTGAGTTATTTCCGTTAACGTATGATAATTTGAACGATACCTTCACTTTGCGTTTGTTATCTTGATTTGTCTTCTTAATAAATTTTAATCCTGGTATCAATGATAAGTTTATTGTGAGCCTTGAACATCGGTGATCTACTTGTTGCCTTAGATTATCCGTCTCAAAGACCTCTTTTAATATTTTATTCACATTTCATTCACTGCAATATGCCATGAAAGAGGACAAAAATCAAAATATGAAAGTGTAAAGGTATAAAATATCTAATAAGGACAAGGTAAAGGTAATTTGTTTTGATTAATTACCATCAATTACTAGTACGTTTAAAACGTGAAATTGTTATGATGCCTTTCGACATGATGTTTTGGACATGAAAATCACAATCTAGTGATAGTCTATATGTATTCAAGAAAGTTTGACAACGTCGTCACGTGCGATGATTCAATCATGGGTATCATTAACAACGGGATTTTAACTTTTGTTTTCCTTACCAATAGCAATCGCCTAAAATCATCATAAGATGTCCAATTATTGAACCTTAGAGTGCCCCATAGGCTGGTAAATAGTTATTTTTGTAACCTGTTTGCCAATTTACTTCATGTTTTTATATGTTGCAGGAAATTTGTACTGTTAAAGCAATTATCATATAGCGTAACCTTTAGTTTTAATATTGAGGTACAACGCAGAGGGGCTAGTTATGTTACTAACAAATATCGTAATACATCATCAGTAGACACCATGATAAAACAACTGGAGTGGCAACAATTAGAAGGGAGAAGATCAACGACAAGGATGTGTATGATGTACAAAATCACTATTGGTCTTGTCAATATAGATGCAACATCTAGGCTAATTCCAATAAGCCGAGCATCAAGACCAGCTCGTACTGGATGCTACCAGGTTCCCCTTTGTAGGACTGACCTAAGGAAAATATCATTCTACTCAAAATCCATACGGGAATGGAATGCCTCACCACTTTCCACTATCACCGCCCCGAGTCTTGAATGCTTCAAGGCTCGGCTTACAAAATAGACAAAAACACTGTTTTTAAAGAGCACCTGTATATAGGATTTTAACTTTCACAGAACTGTATATATTTCAATTTTATTTTGGACATCATGTGCAACACAGTGGCAGAATAATCAGACAGTTGATTTCGGCCGCTTAACTGGAAGAAGAAGAGGTGCAACAAACGAGTACAGTATTGTAAATGTTAAGGTAGAAGTTAATAAGATATAAAACTTAACGCTGCAATGAAAAGTAAATTCTAGACTTGGAAAAGCTACTCTGATAACATAGATTTATGCACAGTAAATTAAAGAATTTAATCCTAGTCTTATCAATTTCTTCGGCGACAAGTTTTCTATATTCAATAAAAATGTTTACGTTTTCAACACCATTTAGTGCCGTTTTATTTAACACGTGTTTGCCTTTAAAGTACCGAAACCTAATGTTATTACATATGTCAAAAGTATGAATTTCTTTGTCTGTGTGTTCATTAATTGGTCTGGAGAAAATTTGTAGTGCATTATAATTATTAAAGTGTGAGAACATCTTAAATGCTGGACTTTTTGATCGATAATATATTTGTTGAGTTTTGAGGATTGATATTTCAACAGACAGTCAGTATTCCAATGGGTACTAATTGTGCACCACTACTGGCCGATTCGTTTTGTACTTGTATGAAGCAGCATTCATTAAGAACCTTCTAAAAGACAAAAAAAAAAGCACCTTGCGAAATTCTTTAATTTTACTTTCAGATATATTGATGATGTCCTATCACTGAATAACCCATAGTTCAGTCAGTACTTACATCTCATATATCCAGTGAACTTAAAATTTAGGATACTACTGATACTAGAAGGACTGCTTCATACCTTGATCTTTTGCTCAGTATTGACACAGATGGTCTACTTCACACTAAAATCTATGACAAACGGAACGATTTCAACTTCCCAATTATCAATTTCCCATTTCTCAGCAGTAACATACCCTCTGCCCCATCGTATGGTGTTTACATATGTCAGTTGATACGTTATGCTCATGTATGTTCACACTATACGGACTTCATATACAGGAGTGTGCTCCTTACGCAGAAACTGCTCCAACAGAGTTATGAGGAGGAAAGATTAAAAATGACACTCCTTAAATTTTATGGACACCATTACGAATTAGTTGATCTATACGATGTGTCTGTGTCTAAACTATCTAACGACATTTTTACCACGTCTTATATTGTGGTTTACCATCTACGTCGTCTGGTCTGCTAAGTACCGAATGTGACCTATTCCCGAATATCACTGTTTTGCCGAGTGTGAATTCGCATTGCTATTAGACGTGTCTCTGTATTTATACATCCAACATGCATGTATTTAGTTATGATGTTTCTTTTGTAAGTTTCGGTTAGATATTGTGTTATGTTTTATCGTTTGTGGTTTGAATTCTATTTTTTTTTCTATATGTATGTAACAGTTAAGATAATTAATCAGCTAGTTCATTTATTCATTTATATGATTTTTAGTTTAAAGCAACTATATGCACAGGATTTATTTGTTTTTACATAGTTTTTATTTAGAAGAAAAACCGACATGGTTACAAAATACAAATAATTACACCATTACTAACACAATTCTATATTAATATTCTTGTAATGGTTAGAAAATACATAAAATAACACCATTACAAACTTAATCCCAATTGTATATTCTATTTTTAGAAATATACTTGTGACGTCACTTTTTGTGGCGTTGATACATTTGTGTGACGCATAGTTCATAATTCTATTGTGGTGTACTGGTGTAGTGTCGTAAATTAATGGAAGTTCGTCCGTTCTTATTCTGTGGTTTACATGTTGTAATGTACTATTATATTATTAATTTATATATTTCTCTGTCCTGAGTGTTCTTGCGTTTATTTGTACTGTATTCCTATTACGTAATGTTGTTATTTTAGCGGTATTTTTAACATTGCCATATAAGCGGGAGGTTTGGCTAGCCATAAAACCAGGTTCTACCCACCATTTTTTCTTAAAATGTCCTGTACCAAGTCTGGATAATGGCAGTTGTTATCAAATAGTCCGTTTCTATGTATGTTAGCGTTTGTTTTTGTAGCAGTTCAGTGTTTCTGTTGTTCCGTTGTTTTCTTCTTATAGTTGATGTGTTTCCCTCGGTTTTTGTTTGTGACCCGGATTTGTTTTCTCTAAATCGATTGATGGCTATTGAACAGCGGTATACTACTGTTGCCTTTATTTAACGGAGTTTATTGGTATGTAAACTTGGCCTTTCTCACTTAAACTTGACATAAACCCTTATTCAGCTTGTGCATTAGTCGACCGAGTTTACACATTAATAAACTCCCTCAAAATAGTTTTTATTACTAAAGTAAAACGACTAAATAATTCTGTATTATATCGGAACCTTACGACTTCCTTCTAGAATGGCGCACTAGATGTTGAGTTTGAATCATCTTTCAAGAAAATTACTCCTTAAAAGTCGTTAAACTTGCTAACTTTCTGTAACATTCGTAAAGGTAAGCCATGAAGCTAGATTCTAGCTCATTCAAATAAGGAGGACCAAACAATATGAGATTGAATAGATGAGATAATACATGTCTACAGAATGATTACAAAAAGTACATGTTAAGCGTTTCTATTTTTTAAAATCATATATATTGGGAGATATTAAGTTGAAATTAATCTATGTTAATCGAGTTTCACAACGCAATTAGTAATACGAAAAATCTCTGACCAAAAGAGTATACTGAAAAACAAGTAGTGCACCAGCTTAATTTGTTTTATTTTATCTGAGCTTACAGATAAACTATATAACATACGACACCAGATGTTTGTCTGCAAAGTGTGACTCAAATTTTAACTTTCTTAAAAAATGCATGCTTGTTGATATCATTTTACGATTCATTTGCACTGAAACTTGCAAAACTTTTTTCGGGTTATCTTATGAGATTGAACTGGAGGTACAACTCAAACTGTTTTTACGTTCTCTTTATCAATTTATTAATATGTCCGAGTATTTAACTCTCAAAACATATATATAAATGGCTGATATTTTATTATATTTTCTAATGAACATCACATAATTGCTAAAATCTCCATTAGGTGAAAATAAAAAACATAAAAACTGATATTCTTCTTCCAAAAATGAACGTCTTCTGCATGCTCATCCAATCAATGATCCAACTGCAAAACACAACATTGTGTTCTTATTTAATATGAAAAAACTCACAAAAAACTTTATTAACAAGAAGTTCAAATGATTTATTGCAAAAGAGGCTTTATACCAAGCTATCTTTAGGCTCTTATTGATTATATAAATACCGCAATATTTGCTCATCTTCGACTTTTGAGTCTTTGTGCTTACAATGTGCAGGAATTTGAAAAGATTATTGTTATATAAAATGTTTTAGTTTTCTTTTCCTTGTTGTTTGATTCTAAATGATGTTGATTGCAGATCTGTGATAGTCTTCGTCATATTCACAATTTAAATGAAAAATGGGTTTGTTTTCTCAATTTTTAGTTTTCAGAGAAGTGTTTGTAGACTGTTGTTAATCATTTTATTTTTTTCTTTGGTCATGGTATTGTCTGTTTTTCTACGACTGAATATTTTTGTCCCTTGACATCTTTTCCACCTTTTCTCGTACTCTGGGCGACGTGAAGCTTAGTATTTTGTATAGACTCTTGTTTATTGTTGAAGACCATTTAACTATTAGATGTCATGTGCATTTGATCGTTTGTGTCGCTGGTTCGCTATCTAGTTTACTTTTTATCCCGCATGTCCTTGTTTTCATGCACAATACCTATATCAATTAAAAAAAATAGAAGAGTGTTTTATCATGTAACCAGATGCTTGTTCAAGCGTTTTCCCAAAGTATTTGCTCAAACGAAACAAGATGAAATCAACGCTTTATATCAATTCTGCGTCCAAAGCGCTTTTCAGGATTTACCTTCATCATGCTCTCTCAAAGCCAAATATCTGAAAGCAAAGGATGCTTAAGAACCGAAACTTACCTGTCTCACAAAGAGCACCAGAAATTCCTAATGGACATTCGCATGCATAAAACGGGTCGCCTGGATAACAAGAACCTCCATTTTGACATGGGTTTTTGGCACATGGATCTTTGATTTCTAAAAGACAATATATTGATAATATATTTGAAGGACATTTTTATTTTGATATGTTGATGGTGTAAGTCTAAGAAATATTGCTTTCTTAGTTCATCTATGAACTTCTTGGTGAAGGTTTGAGCACTCTCAAACATAATAACATCCTCTTCCTTTGGTCTCTAATGGGTAATTGTCTCTTTATTCATACGTACCCCACAATTTTCACTATGTCCTTGTCCCAAGTTCAGAGGTGTCATTTATTGCCATAATTGTTTTTGCTTTAATGCTGTCATCTCTGCTTTGAACACCCGGTAAATTTTCTCTCTTTATTTCTTTTATATTTAGTTATTACGGGTACTTTAACAACTCACAATACATTATAGGTTTTGCTCATTGATACAAGTTATACGGTAACCTCTAGCTGTTAACACTCTGTCCTTTGGTTATTAATGAATAATTGTCTCATTAAAAATCCTATCACGTATTCTTTTTTTTATATTGCATTCTGTATTCCGCAAGCCTTAATTGATTTCATATTTTTACAGTGTTTTTTTTTTTTTATCTTTCATTGATCAACATGAAAGATTTGATCGATTGATGTATCTTGACTTTAAGTCCAGTGGCAAATACCAAACGAAAACTTAACGTGCGATACCTTTGAATTGCTGTCAGTTACTTTTAAATTTGTAATTTGATCTAGTATATATGTTTATCAATTATGGACTCTTGAAGAGGTCAGTACCTTTTACCTGTTCAAATTGTATTGAGCAAGGACAAAGTCCGAGTGTCAATAAAATCTAAGAAGTCCATATATAAGTAATAGACTGAGAGAAAGTCTTTAATTAATATATGTATTATATATGTAAACAGTGTATTATTGAAATGGACTTCAATGTTCTTTTTGTGTATTTTACATTGTATTTTGCAAGATTTTTGATATTGAACGTCAATATATATAAATAAAAACATAGCGTCCATACACTTAAAAATAGAAACAAGGCTTCAGATACATGGAATGCACTTTGAATCACGTGATCGTAATAACCAATGAATAAGAAGAATGCTACACCATATTTAATATATATATACATATTTAGTAGACACCAAATAGTTGATTTTGAGTCAAAATTCTTAATTAAACATAGTTAAAACTTATCAAAAGCTGATATATGTGTTCGATAGACTAATCAGTGGCGCCCGAAGCAAAACAATTGGAAGGCCAATTCAATAACGAAGTTGAAAAGCACTGAAAACCAAATAATTCGACAGGATTGAGGCAAACAAATATGTCTGAGTTAATCTATGCGAGACATTTTGGGAAATTTACTGAAAAAAAAACGTATCAATGATAGTTCATGCCAGCACAGAAGCTCTGACTACTGGCCTAATTAAACCGTCGGGAACAACACGTCCGCCAGCAGTGGCATCATCTTAGTGTTAATTAAACTCGTAATTAACAGGCTTATCATTTACTTCTATAGAAGAGCGTTTCGTCTTCATTATACGCATCATTGGCGTTTGAATTAAGAAAGCCAAACCAATCACTAAGTTTGAAACCAAATATTCCGAAAAAGCTGTGCCTAATCTAGCTAAGGCTAAATATGACATTGGGATAGAAAAAAACATTAGTGTTTCGGTTAATTTAAACATTTAATGAGGAAAATAACAGAAAATCAGACGATGCTCATTCAAAATATTTAGAAAGCCAAATATCAACTTCAATTCAAAGGAGACATGGTATGATTGCCAATGAAACAATTATCCACCAGAGGCAGCAAACAACTGTCCTACAAGTGGAAGGTTTAGCTATCTATAAAACCAGGTTTAATCCACCATTTTTTTTGCAGAAAATGGCTGTACCAAGTTAGGAATATAACAGTAGTTTTCCATTCGTTCCGTTGGTTGATATGGTTAAACGTTTGATTTTGTTACTTTTTATGGACTTCCCCCTTTTTGAATTTTCCTTTGAGTTCGGTAATTTTGTTAATACTTTTTTTCAATATCAAACACTATGAGTATATGCACATTTACCATTATATCTCCATAAATATATTTGTTATTTATCTTTAGAGTGATATAGAGAAATTTTCATATATCACAATCAGTAAACAAAACAAAGCCCCCCAAAAAATTAGGCAACTTACCAAATTTGAAACCGATAGCAGCACCATTGACACCACGTAGATCTTTGTGAAGGGAAATTTCATAGCCACCACAACCACCCATACACATCTCAAATATAAAATAGAAATGAGGGTCCATGTATCTGGTCTTTTGAAGAAGTTTTGAATGTGTCATCCATGCTGTTATTAGTGGTGAAGGGCAGCATTTGTTGTAATAACCGACAGGATTGGCATTTTTACTATTGAAAAAACAAGGCTAAATAACTGTTTGGATTGCTGTCACAATTGGTGAAAGTGTAGTCGGTGCCACCTGCACGGTACCCTTGAACGTTTCTGTTACTTGCGGCAGATTTCGGAAGAAGTCCGAGATAGATATATGGTCCCTGTTGAACATGGTTATAGGGTGTGGCATAACCGTCATTTTTGTTGTACTGGAAGGACAAGGGCGTCGTCTGATATTGATTTATTTGTGCAACTTCGATCTCTTTCTGAACACCGGAAGTGGTAATATGGCGTAAAATAGCACGTGATCTGTCTGTATACAAATCATCTATATTAATATCTACATGGGATAGGTTGGAAACAAAAGCATAGCCATAGTTTTGATGGAACTCGCACCATACATTGTAGACTTCTTGTTGTTTATTATAGATTCGATATGAGCCTGTCTTACTTTGAGGATTTGCAAAGTACACATCTTGACATGAATCTAAAAAAAACGAAATGAAATACTATCAAGTAAGACACCAATTAGAACATCAAAATACATGTATAAGTATATGTGCCTATCTGTAAAGGTCAATAATATTTTAACAAACATTTGGAACATTAACGAAAGTTAAAACAATAATGAAACGTAAAACAAATGAGGTCGTTCTCTAAATCATCAATATCCTATGAGCGATCAAATGACGGTATCATTGTTATATCAAGTTCAGTTATAAACACACTTATATTGGAATGTAAACACTATAAATTACATTCTAAAACGGAACGAGACTTGTAACCCCCTTTGCGATAATAGCGGTTATAATATCAGAATTTAACATGTAGAACTAATCACAAATTATCTCATATCAGATATATATTCAACAATGGTGTTTACGTGATCATGTATCATTCGTTTTTCTATGAATGCAATGGAATGAGTATCAATCAGACAAAGCCATAAAACCAGAATTTTTAGAACTAAAGGGGATGTAACCTTTATATCACGAGCGGACATAATCACGATAATGCCGACCAAAAAAAATCTTGTTGAAGATCTTATTGACCATTATTCCATTGCTCGTAAAATTACGGTTGTATGCTACTTTTCAAGACTGTGATATGGCAAGGAGAAAACTGTTATCATCGCGTTTACATCATCGTAATATTAACAATTAGCTGGATTAAGGATGTTCGCTTGTCATGTTTTGGAATTTTGTCAGATTTTCGGAATCCTCTGGTTTTATCCATGTGAATGCCTTAAAATATTTGGCCCATTGACCCCCATTTTTCTTTTTATAAATCTTTTACATGTATAATTATAAACCATCTGTAAAAGTCTTATAAAATGTTTGTTATTTTTAATAGTTTTTGAGAACTTGAACTTTTCAATGATAAGGTTATGAAAAGTCAAGAGAGAACATTTTCCCGCCAAAATTTAAATGGCTAATATCTCGAAAACAAGCACATTGACCTTTATTTTTGTTGCTCTTTTGTTTCCTTTAATAATCCCCTGTCAATTTATACTAGTGTTATGAAAAGCTTGTTATTTTGAAACTGGGTAGCGAACATCCTTAAAGAACATCACTTTGTTTTACCTTTTTTCAAACTAAAATAGATAATTAAAAAAATTCATGTTTTACTACCAATACAATACTGTTTTGTAATGATATTTATATAGTCCTTATGTATGAGCTGGAGAATCCGATATCGGTGTGAGGAAGAATATTATGGAGAAAAAAACCTGTATCAATCATTTATTGGAAATGTTATGAAAGTATATAATTTTCGTTCTTCGTTGACTTATTTCTTAGATATTTTACTCTAGAAACAAGAAATATATGATGTGCTTACGCAACATTGCTGCAAATGTCGGTACTATGAAAATCAAAACTGCAAGCTCCTTCATTTTACTTATATCTATAAAAGAAAAAAGATCGCCAATTCAGAGGGCAAATAGTCTTTATAAACACGAAAAATGCACTGTTTTTTTAGATTATTTTCCTTTGCTAATATACATTATATGCGAAATGAAAGTTCAAGTATGGTATTTAGTGATCAAAATTAAAGTAATTTTGGTTTTATTCAACAAGTGTCACAAAATCATTAAATTCTGTGTCAATTTTCTTTAATAAGTATATATATATATATATAGATTATTACATTGATACCAGTGGATTATCGGATTTATCCAATCGAGATAGTTAAATTATCAATTTTAAAGTCCGAGCCTCGGCGAGGACTTTAAAATTTATAATTTAACTATCGAGATTGGATAAATCCGATAATCCACGCGTAAATATGTAATAATCTGTTTCTCTAATGATTAAAAGATAAATTTTCCTTTTTTTCTAAACTAAAATCCCCTTCGAGTGCCTTCCACTTTCCACGAAGTTGTCAATTTCATTAACACCTGTTAGAACATTTTGATTCATTCAGTAAGCTGAGAAAGGTTATAACCTTTACACTCAGCCAATCATCTTCTGAGATCACCGGCAACCACACGTTGATTAAATTTTTTTATACAATGGGTTCGGAAAGGGATATATTTCCATAGAATTAGAGAAATATATATATATATATATATATATTTATATATATAGTGTCTAAAAATAGCAACAATCAACATTCAATCTATCTAGGTGTGGATCAGTTTGTAAATAAACTGATGCAGTTACTACATTAAATTATATAAGTGCCTAAGAATGTAACTTTAACACACTAATGAGTGTTATAAAATTAGTTGTTATATTTTATATTATTCACGCAATATTTCACTAAACAAATTAGCTTCATCCGGCGTGTGCATCTCTCAAGGTGAAATCGGATGCATGACAAAAAATATTTTTGTAGCTTGAACTACACAAAATTTGAGTAAAAGTTTAACAAAATTTATTGATGTTCTATAAAAATATATGTTTGTAAATTGTCTAGAATATATAAAATATCTTTGCCGCTTATTGTACATAGCAATTCTTAAATCAAAACAAATAGTTGTTTTAGTTAAATAGAATGAAGTTCAGAATTTATTCCTTTGGTTTTGGGTAGAACTGTTTTTCATCTTTTCTTTTATCTTTGTATTCTAAAAGTTTACTCCTAGGAATTGATTCCGCGTACAGATGCAGCATTTATCAACATTTCACAGTAAGGCAACCGAAAATAACTATAAGATATTTTGCAATGTTACTTGCAAAAGTATGAACGTTATTTACATACTGGAATGTTCGGTTTGTGGCCTCCAATATGTTGGTGAGTCAAAGCAGCCTTTCCACAAACGCCTCAATGGCCATAGGAGTGATATCTCTAAGAAGCCACTACTCCCAGTTTCTCAGCATTTCAGACAATCAGGTCAAAAACTTGATGACTTTAATCGCATGAAAATCCTTGTGATTTAACAGAACATTCACTGGAGTGATACCCAGCGACAGGTTCGGGAAAGCTTTTGGATAAAGGAACTAAATGTACATCATCCAAACGGCATCAATAAGAAATACTAAGTTTTGTTTTTCACTCATTTTGGAATGTAAATATACACAGTCACGTATATTACAGTATCGAGTTTTGTTAATATTATGATGTTCGAGATTATGGATTAAAATCAATAGACTAAAACTTACCTGTATTATTGATCTATTTTTAACCTACAATCAGTATTGTTAAAATCATTGACACCGAAGAAGGCTATTTGTTAAGCCAAAATATTTGTCAACACGATTTAATAACAACATCTTCGTATAATACCATCTTATATTAGTATCGTTGTGCAAATTTTAGACTTATATAATTTTTCCTTATCTGCACAGTATCGTCTATTCTAGACGATCCGGTACATAGTAAATTTGCTGGTTGGTCCTTTTTATAGACTTCTATATTATTTTTCCTGTGAATGACCTGTATTATGTTACTCACATAATCCCAGTGAATTTAAGTTTCTAGCTCCTATAACATGAACACCAATGATTATTTTAAACAACTAAGAGCTATTAAACAAAACAAATTAGAACTGAACACCATTTATCTAATTTAATTCATTATGAGTATAATGAAAGTATTCCTAACGGACTACAAATCAAGATCAAGCCACAAGCACCTGTCAATTTATCCAACACATCACTTCGCAGATGGGATCAAACCCTCTACCATTGTTCCAAGCGGTTAGTGATCCTCCTCAAACAACACTGCGAAGAACATCTCAAAACTCTTACTGGCGAATTTAATACCCTTTTGAATAGCTGCAAAGAGATCTAACATCTGACAATTGTGATGCTATCAATACTCGCTTAAAGACATAACAACTATACAATCCAAAAATTTGAGTGAAAGACAAAAACGAAAATTCCGCAGGGATGGTATCGAATATATCCATCCTTCTTTACCATCTGAAGAAAAGAGAAAACGAATAAGACGCTTTAAACGTAGACCACAAAGGACTGATTCACCCTCCAACATTGTGGTCAATCTTTCCAAACACCAGTTAACGGAATCGGAAACATCTCTTCTCTCGAGGGCCTTAATTTCTGTCCTCTACCTGCCCTGTCAATGAAACTAAATTGTCGGAAGACCTTGACAATTTTGCCAGAAGTCTACGCATTAAGGAATATTTCGCGTCGAAGGAGAATAACAACAAAAGCTCGGATAGTGACTCAGAAATTTCAGAAGACGAGAACAACTACAAATTTATAAAAAAGAGTTCTTGGATCCCTAAACCGAGCAAAATGCTACCTTGGACTCATTTATTGACAACTTTAAGTCGGACATTATTAGAAATACCAGAAATAACAATAAACCTTTGACAATCTTACCAATGAAGAACGGACTGCACTGAAAAACTTACGATCTAATACAATATCGTCATTAAACCTGCAGACAAAGGCAGTGCAGTGGTTGTCATGGATAAATCTGCCTATATTCAAGAGGCTGAACGACAACTTGGCGATGCAAGGTTCTACCAAAACTAGACTCTGATCCTACAACATCTTTTAGCAGAGAAATAACTGATAGCTTGGTAGAAATGCACAACGATGGTTTCATCGATGACAAAACTTGAATATTTGAAACCATAAATCCAAAACCGGGCAGATTTTATCTTTTACCTAAAATTCACAAGGCCAATAACCCCGGAAGACCAATTTTGGTTCAGCGAACGGTCATCCGACGGAAAAAATATCGGAATTCGATGACTTCCATCTTCGTCAACATGTTGAAGACTTACCATCTCACATTAAAGATACAACCGATTATTTTAGAAAATGCAGGCCTTAAATCCACTTCCTCCGACACGACACTTGTTTCTATGGATGTCACCTCCCTACACAAATATTCCACATGCAGATGGCATTGATGCATGTAAAGAAGTTTGGAATTCCAGACCAGTGAAACATCCACCTACTGAATGCCTGGTCAAAATGCTCACGCTGGTACTAAAGAAAAACAACTTCACTTTTGATGGAGATTATTATTTGCAAGTTAATGGAACTGCTATGGGCACCAAAATGGCTCCATCATATGCCAACATATTCATGGGCAAATTAGAAAACAACTTATTGAATCTTCCATCGAAAACCGCTTTCCTGGTTTAGATTTATAGATGATGTGGATATGAAATGGAATAAAAGTGACGAGGATTTAGATACTTTCATCACTCATGCCAACAACATACATCCAAGTATCAAATTTTCTCATGAGAAATCTAAATCCAAAATCGCCTTCCTCGATACTTCCAGCTCGCTCACAGATGGCATCATATCCACAGATCTATATTCTAAACCTACTGACACTCATCTATATCTGTTCCTAAAAGTTGCCATCCTCCTCATCTGACTAAGAGCATCCCGTACAGTCAGGCACTAAGAGTCAAGCGAATATATTCCAACACAGAAACAACCAAAAACAATTACGTCAACTTGAAACCCGCTTGAAGAGAAGGGATACAAACACAGAAATATCAAAAAGTTTTCAGAAAGCGGAATCAATTCCTAGGAGTAAACTTTTAGAATACAAATATAAAAGAAAAATAAAAGGACTCCATGTGTCCTCACTTACCACCCATCCCTCAAAACAGCTTTAGTGTCATTCGTGAGCATTGGAAAACAGTTGAAAAGAATTCCAAACTATCCAAGATTTTTCCTGAGCCTCCCATGATAGCTTTTAGGCAACCCAACAGTCTGCGAAATCTGCTAGTGCGGGCTGAAGTGTCTGATAATAGAAGTTCTTCTGGAGAATGTCGTTCGTGTGAGGAAAAACGCTGCAAATGCTGCCTACAGATGCAGCATTCATCAACATTTCACAATAAGGCAACCGAAAATAACTATAAGATATTTTGCAATGTTACTTGCAAAAGTATGAACGTTATTTACATACTGGAATGTTCGGTTTGTGGCCTCCAATATGTTGGTGAGTCAAAGCAGCCTTTCCGAAAAACGCCTCAATGGCCATAGGAGTGATATCTCTAAGAAGCCACTTCTCCCAGTTTCTCAGCATTTCAGACAATCAGGTCACAAACTTGATGACTTTAATCGCATGAAAATCCTTGTGATTGAACAGAACATTCACTGGAGTGATGCCCAGCGACAGGTTCGGGAAAGCTTTTGGATAAGGAACTAAATGTACATCATCCAAACGGCATCAATAAGAAATACTAAGTTTTGTTTTCACTCATTTTGGAATGTAAATATACACAGTCACGTATATTAGAGTATCGAGTTTTGTTTATATTATGATGTTCGAGATTATGGATTAAAATCAATAGACTAAAACTTACCTGTATTATTGATCTATTTTAACCTACAATCAGTATTGTTAAAATCATTGACACCGAAGAAGGCTATTTGTTAAGCCAAAATATTTGTCAACACGATTTAATAACAACATCTTCGTATAATACCATCTTATATTAGTATCGTTGTGCAAATTTTAGACTTATATAATTTTTTCCTTATCTGCACAGTATCGTCTATTCTAGACGATCCGGTACATAGTAAATTTGCTGGTTGGTCCTTTTATAGACTTCTATATTATTTTTCCTGTGAATGACCTGTATTATGTTACTCACATAATCCCAGTGAATTTAAGTTTCTAGCTCCTATAACATGAACACCAATGATTATTTTAAACAACTAAGAGCTATTAACCAAAACAAATTAGAACTGAACACCATTTATCTAATTTAATTCATTATGAGTATAATGAAAGTATTCCTAACGGACTACAAATCAAGATCAAGCCACAAGCACCTGGCAATTTATCCAACACATCACTTCGCAGATGGGATCAAACCCTCTACCATTGTTCCAAGCGGTTAGTGGTCCTCCTCAAACAACACTGCGAAGAACATCTCAAAACTCTTACTGGCGAATTTAATACCCTTTTGAATAGCTGCAAAAGAGATCTAACATCTGACAATTGTGATGCTATCAATACTCGCCTTAAAGACATAACAACTATACAATCCAAAAATTTGAGTGAAAGACAAAAACGAAAATTCCGCAGGGATGGTATCGAATATATCCATCCTTCTTTACCATCTGAGGAAAAGAGAAAACGAATAAGACGCTTTAAACGTAGACCACAAAGGACTGATTCACCCTCCAACATTGTGGTCAATCTTTCCAAACACCAGTTGACGGAATCGGAAACATCTCTTCTCTCGAGAGGCCTTAATTTCTGTCCTCTACCTGCCCCTGTCAATGAAACTAAATTGTCGGAAGACCTTGACAATTTTGCCAGAAGTCTACGCATTAAGGAATATTTCACGTCGAAGGAGAATAACAACAAAAGCTCGGATAGTGACTCAGAAATTTCAGAAGACGAGAACAACTACAAATTTATAAAAAGAGATCTTGGATCCCTAAACCGAGCAAAATGCAACCTTGGACTCATTTATTGACAACTTTAAGTTGGACATTATTAGAAATACCAGAAATAACAATAAACCTTTTGACAATCTTACCAATGAAGAACGGACTGCACTGAAAACTTACGATCTAATACAATATCGTCATTAAACCTGCAGACAAAGGCAGTGCAGTGGTTGTCATGGATAAATCTGCCTATATTCAAGAGGCTGAACGACAACTTGGCGATGCAAGGTTCTACCAAAACTAGACTCTGATCCTACAACATCTTTTAGCAGAGAAATAACTGATAGCTTGGTAGAAATGCACAACGATGGTTTCATCGATGACAAAACTTGAATATTTGAAACCATAAATCCAAAACCGGGCAGATTTTATCTTTTACCTAAAATTCACAAGGCCAATAACCCCGGAAGACCAATTTTGGTTCAGCGAACGGTCATCCGACGGAAAAATATCGGAATTCGATGACTTCCATCTTCGTCAACATGTTGAAGACTTACCATCTCACATTAAAGATACAACCGATTATCTTAGAAAATGCAGGCCTTAAATCCACTTCCTCCGACACGACACTTGTTTCTATGGATGTCACCTCCTCTACACAAATATTCCACATGCAGATGGCATTGATGCATGTAAAGAAGTTTGAATTCCAGACCAGTGAAACATCCACCTACTGAATGCCTGTTCAAAATGCTCACGCTGGTACTAAAGAAAAACAACTTCACTTTTGATGGAGATCATTATTTGCAAGTTAATGGAACTGCTATGGGCACAAAAATGGCTCCATCATATGCCAACATATTCATGGGCAAATTAGAAAACAACTTATTGAATCTTCCATCGAAAACCGCTTTCCTGGTTTAGATTTATAGATGATGTGGATATGAAATGGAATAAAAGTGACGAGGATTTAGATACTTTCATCACTCATGCCAACAACATACATCCAAGTATCAAATTTTTTCATGAGAAATCTAAATCCAAAATCGCCTTCCTCGATACTTCCAGCTCGCTCACAGATGGCATCATATCCACAGATCTATATTCTAAACCTACTGACACTCATCAATATCTGTCCCTAAAAGTTGCCATCCTCCTCATCTGACTTAGAGCATCCCGTACAGTCAGGCACTAAGAATCAAGCGAATATGTTCCAACACAGAAACAACCAAAAACAATTACGTCAACGTGAAACCCGCTTGAAGAGAAGGGATACAAACACAGAAATATCAAAAAGTTTTCAGAAAGAGGAATCAATTCCTAGGAGTAAACTTTTAGAATACAAATATAAAAGAAAATAAAAGGACTCCATGTGTCCTCACTTACCACCCATCCCTCAAAAACAGCTTTAGTGTCATTCGTGAGCATTGGAAAACAGTTGAAAAGAATTCCAAACTATCCAAGATTTTTCCTGAGCCTCCCATGATAGCTTTTAGGCAACCCAACAGTCTGCGAAATCTGCTAGTGCGGGCTGAAGTGTCTGATAATAGAAGTTCTTCTGGAGAATGTCGTTCGTGTGAGAAAAACGCTGCAAATGCTGCCTACAGATGCAGCATTCATCAACATTTCACAGTAAGGCAACCGAAAATAACTATAAGATATTTTGCAATGTTACTTGCAAAAGTATGAACGTTATTTACATACTGGAATGTTCGGTTTGTGGCCTCCAATATGTTGGTGAGTCAAAGCAGCCTTTCCACAAACGCCTCAATGGCCATAGGAGTGATATCTCTAAGAAGCCACTTCTCCCAGTTTCTCAGCATTTCAGACAATCAGGTCACAAACTTGATGACATTAATCGCATGAAAATCCTAGTGATTGAACAGAACATTCACTGGAGTGATGCCCAGCGACAGGTTCGGGAAAGCTTTTGGATAAAGGAACTAAATGTACATCATCCAAACAGCATCAATAAGAAATACTTAGTTTTGTTTTTCACTCATTTTGGAATGTAAATATACACAGTCACGTATATTACAGTATCGAGTTTTGTTTATATTATGATGTTCGAGATTATGGATTAAAATCAATAGACTAAAACTTACCTGTATTATTGATCTATTTTAACCTACAATCAGTATTGTTAAAATCATTGACACCGAAGAAGGCTATTTGTTAAGCCGAAATATTTGTCAACACGATTTAATAACAACATCTTCGTATAATACCATCTTATATTAGTATCGTTGTGCAAATTTTTAGACTTATATATATATATATATATAAAGGTAACAATACATCCTTGAAGATCTGTTAAACAGTGTAACCGGTGGGATACTATGGAGGATACTATGAAGAACATTATGAACAATTTATATTGTAATAGACAAAATGTGAATATTCATATTGAATACAAATATTTGGTGCATTTTCAGCCTTATTAATTTTTTTTCCTATATATATATATATATATGTATGTATATATATAAGTACGTCTGAACCAGTGACAACTCTACGACAGATTTTATCCATCGGATCACCAGTGATGTTGATACAAGGCTGAAAACACATTCTGTATATATAATTCGTCTAAATAACAGCCCAATAATGTTAGATCTGTAAATTTGCGGAAGCAAACATTGTTGGGCAGTGACAACTCTACGACGGATTTTATCCATCGGATCACCAGTGATGGTGATACAAGGCTGAAAACACATTCTGTATATATAATTCGTCTAAATAACAGCCCAACAATGTTAGATCTGTAAATTTGCGGAAGCAAATTTTTGTTCTTCCTGGCCGGGATTCGAACTCATGCATTGAGATATTGTGGCACCAAATCGCCTTGCACTATGCCCGACGCGTTAGACCACTCGACCACCTAGGCTCGATAAAATCAAGCTTTCGGTGGCCGGGTGTTACCTTTCCTCGTCAGTTTTTATCTAGCGTCGTAACACAGTACATGATATATAAGGCATGAAGATGGAATATTACAGATCAGCTAAATTATCTATCATAGAGGATCTTACAAATTAATGTAGGATACAGTCACAGAAATAATTATATTATAAGTACGTCTGAACCAGTGACAACTCTACGACAGATTTTATCCATCGGATCACCAGTGATGGTGATACAAGGCTGAAAACACATTCTGTATATATAATTCGTCTAAATAACAGCCCAACAATGTTAGATCTGTAAATTTGCGGAAGCAAATTTTGTTCTTCCCTGGCCGGGATTCGAACTCATGCTACTGAGATATCGTGGCACCAAATTGCCTTGCACTATGCCCAGCGCGCTAGACCACTCGACCACATAGGTTCGATCAAAAACAAGCTTTCGGTGGCCGGGTGTTACCTTTCCTCGTCAGTTTTTATCTAGCGTCGTAATACGTATATATATATGATTTTTTTATAGTTTATATATTATGAGCCAACCGATCCTTACAAACAACAGGGAATCTCACAAATCATAATATTACAGAAGAATGTCTATATTATTTACTAAAAAAATTCTGTAAACTGGTTACAAACCTGTTTATGTCAGTAGATAAGATCCAATGACAACCGTGAAATGAAATACCAGTACATAATAGTCTCTATGACGCAGTTGCAAACATTAGATTAGACGCACAAATATTTAAAGTATATTTATCCAATAACCAACACCTCATAAATACAATTTACCTTGACAATCTCTTTTTTCATAAACCTATGAATGACTGCAGATAATTCACACCAATTGAAAAAAGGTTGCCTGATGGAGAACTTCTGTCGTTAGACGTATACAATAAATTTGATAATTTTTGCGGTACATAAAAACAGCAGATCTACTTGACACTATACATCATGTACTGTTTTACAACCTGTGATACAGCTGACGAGGAAAGACATTACTCGATTCACGAAAACTATTTTTATACAGCCTAGTTGATCGAGTGGTATAGGGCGATGGACTCAGTGCAGGCGGTGTTGCCACGATATCAAAGATGTAGGAGTACGGATCCCGCTGACGCAAGAAACAAAAATTTGTATAACAAAAATAAGCAGATCTAACACTGTTGGGCTACATTTCAAACGAAGTACATATAAATTATGTAAGCCATGTATAATCCGAGGTATAATCATAGGTAATACGATGGAAAACGTCTGTCGTAAAAGCATTTACATGTATACATGCTTTATAAATATATTAAAGGTCCAAGGATAACCGAACTATTTAAGATATTATTAATAAGGTTTCACCAAGTTAAGATTCAAAAGGATTATATTTTTCTCTGAAATTAATTCTATCAAACCCTTTGATTTTTCAACCCTTTATACCACAATGCTTTTCAATATAAAATGGTAGCATACGCTATAAACGTATTGCTTTGGGACACCATACGACATATTTTGTTAGAAGTGAACAAAAGGTATTTAGTTTATTTATTTTGTATTTGCATTGTGTCATAGGTCAAATTTATTTGTTCAGTGTATGTTCAATGGTGTTAATATGTCCTTTGATTGAGTTAAGCTATTTCAGTTGATATTTTATAGTGTGTCTTTCTATGTTGTGATGTTACACTATTGTTTCAGAAAAGGGTGAAGGTTTGGTACCATTAAAACGTTTAAACCCGCTGCATTTGTTTGCACCTGTCCTAAGTCAGGAATCTGATGTTCAGTAGTTGTCGTTTGTTGATGTGGTTCATAAGTGTTTCTCGTTTCTCGTTTTTATATAGATTAGACCGTTGGTTTTCCCGTTTGAATGGTTTTACACTAGTAATTTTGGGGCCCTTTATAGCTTACTGTTCGGTGTGAGCCAAGGCTCCGTGTTGAAGACCGTACTTTGACCTATAATGGTTTACTTTTATAAATTTTGCCTTGGATGGAGAGTTGTCTCATTGGTACTCATACCACATCTTCTTATATCTATACACCGAGGAACAATAGACCACTTTCGAGTTACGTCCTTCACTGGAAAATTTTGTCAATTATGGGCGTCTTCATGAAGTCATTTACCAGATAGAAGGGGTTGCCTGTATCCCTGCACTATCAAAGTGCATCAAGCGTCTTCGTGATTGTCATTATGACGGATAAAATAGAAATTATGTGTGTTCCGTAGGTACTTAATCACAATTCCCTGATTTCAGCAGTGCTGATTATCAATTATAAGAATTTAATTTGCCAATGATTCATGCAATACAGCTTTATATTTTTTTGAACCACTTGCTGAACATGGGAAGGAAGTGACGATGCCCCTAAACGCATGAATGATGTTCACTAAAACCAAAGCTTTTGACGGAAATGCATAGAACTCGAAAGTTGTCTATTGATCAGTATGCTGAAGTTTCTTATTGACAACATATTTGTTGAGTTTGGAGGAAGAATTTTTAACAAATTGTCAGCTATGCTATGGGAACAAACTGTGCGCCTCTCCTTCCCGGATTCTTCTCATTTTCATATGAGTCGGAGTTCCTTCAGACACTTGTCAAAAACTAGAAACCAGATCATTTAATTTCACATTCAGATATATTGATGATGTTTTTTTTCCATTAACAATCCAAACTTTTCTGATTTTGTTCCATTAATATATCCTCCAGAACAAGAAATTAAAGAAACAACAGACATCATTTTTAGACTTATAATCTATGTATTACTGGTAAATTATTAAGTCAAGGATTTGGTTACCACAAATTACTTAAAACCTTAACTAATTCTTCCATAGATATAAAGATTTGGTTTTGAAGTTTGGTTGTACCTGTAGAAAACCTATTTCAAACGGGATAGCACATCCTAATTGTTACGGAGATGTGGTTTACCGAGCCCGGACATTTAGATACGATCCGGGTAAACTTATTGATCCTTTAAATAAACTTATTCTAAAAGGTTACCAATTCAACACTATAATTAGATCTTTGAATATTGTTTTTATTGGTAGCAGTAAACTAAAATCAAAGTAAATATCATTTTTATATACATGTCGATACCTGGCATTGCACATGGTCATGTTTTTCTCTGACTGTTAATGACGTCTATTTACTAAGTCCATTGGATTTTGGATGTGTACTGATTGATATTTTAGTCTTAGATGCATGATTTTTTTATTAGTTGTTATTAGCTTTGAATTAGCGGTCAGTAACTACGAGTACTCTCAGATCTGTACTTAGTGTCTTTTTGTTAGATGTATTTCTGTTTGTATCCATCTGATGAGTTAAGCCCTTTTCAACTGATTTTTATAGTTTTTTCTTATGTTGTACTGTTACACCATTGTCCCAGGTGAGGGGAGGGTTAGCACCTCCAAACTAGTTTAACCCCGCCACATTCTGTATGTATTTGTACGACTTCGATACAGATATTTCAATTTAGTATAAGATAAATCGTTCACAAAGAATTTGACCAAGATTTCTGATAATGAATAAGGTCAGTGATCTTTAATATCATTTACACATAACAGAACCGCTTTTATGACTGAATGTAGGTAATTATTGTTTTCCTTTTTCCTTACTTTGTATGACCTAGGAGCAATGGCTTATATGTTACAAATGTGAAGATGACATATGCATACTTTCACTTAAACTAAACATTGTTCACATGTCTTTTGGTATAAAGATACTGTCATTGACAATCATATCACGTCTGCTTTTTCAAATTGTAACGTTATTCATGTACTTCTGCTTGTATGCAAGGTTTTACACTACCGTTGAATTGCTTCTAATGATCTAGGCGTATAACACTGTAATGTGATTCAATATTTGATGGAAATGTCTTCCAACTTTTAGCTTTACTTTGTGAAAACAATTTAATAGGTCTGTGAAGGGCAACCAACTGATTATTCCTAGCAGGCAAACGGGTATAGAATTATTACTTCTTATGCATGTTAATGCAGTATGAATATGAAACCTGCTTTCGACACGCTAAACTGGCTTTTCACGTGCTAGATCAAAACAAGATAACAATCTTCATGAAGAGATGTCATCCTACTCATACAGATCATTCTGACTCCGAGTCGACCAGTATTTGCTTTTAATCCCAAATGCCGCGTGTTTAGCTGAGAATAAGTAAATACCAATTTTCAAATCTTTATATCAGTTGACAGTCAAATCTGAGAGTAGGTTAATCAGGATATCCATGGCAAAAGGTGAAATCATGTTCACATCATATATCAGTTTATCTTCTTAAACAGCTTATACACAGAAAAAGTATATTTCTAAATATCAT
This sequence comes from Mytilus coruscus, assembly GCA_017311375.1. NCBI lineage: Eukaryota > Metazoa > Mollusca > Bivalvia > Mytilida > Mytilidae > Mytilus > Mytilus coruscus. The sequence goes on along the minus strand of CM029604.1, from coordinate 66,524,540 downwards.
TGATTCAATTTTTCACAATTTGTAAAAAATGAGTAGTATCAGATTGTTGTAATGACAAGTGTATCATAAATATCACTTTCCATAACCGTAAACGAATAGAGTATCAAGTCAAAATATCTAGCAAACTAATTTCATATTCGAACTTCAATTACTGGATATAACGGTGTTCCTTCCAGTTTATATGTTTTGTGCTTCAACTGGTTACAGACATACAATGAAGACATGAAAGAAAATAATAAAAACTAACATTTTTATTAAATGCTTTTAACGTAAAAATCATGGCACAAAGGTTGATATTGTTTGGCTTTCACTAATTATTGCACTCGGATTAATTATCAAACTGATATAATGCTATCAAAACTTAATATAAAACTAAACCAAACAGCAAGTAAATATATTTTGATTTTCTCAACAAATCACAACCTATCAAAGCTTTATATTAGTAGATAAATATACTCTTATAATGGGATATGTTATCTGTATACAAAGATATAATTGTATTCCCAGCTCACTAACCAATTGATGCTACACATTAATAGTCTAAATACACTGCTTACTTGATTGTTACACAAAAACTATGCAAATTATATATAAACAACTGTTTATCACAGACCTAAACAGAACGAATATATAATTTTGACTTCGGTGGGACTTCCATTAAGCCTATACATTAAAACATTCCTGTGTAATTTTGAATAAAATGATGAATATAGTTGTTTACATGTACAGTTTATGATGTATATATTTCAGTTATTCTTTTGACAAAACAACTGCCTTTTCAGAATATAAAATATTGATAGACAAATATGTAAATGACGTAAATGTACAGTTGCCATTTTGAAAACATATTAATAATGCTTTAATACATTTAAAAAAAATAAAACAAAGAGATAATACATTATGTTTCATTTTCTGCATAGTAACCAAATACATGGATATCTTTGATAAAAGAATTAAAGAAGTCAAATTTCAGATATATAATGGAAAAGAAAGAATATTGTGTAACGTTTTATGTAACAAAATATCTACACACGATTGCAAAAAAGCATTAGCCAAGGAACAGTTACCTTGAGCATATAATTATCTTCAAACGTGCAAGGTTTAACATTGTGATACATAAAACATGCATAACGGAACAAATTCATAACTATTTAACTGATGTTAAAAAGTGTATTTCAATATTTTCATCAACTGTTTACAGGCCAATCAAAATGCAATATTTTCAAATATAATAATATAAAAGAACAAAGAATAATAAATTAAGGAATTGCACTTTTATAATTGGCAAGATTTGGCTTATGCTGTGTATCTTGTACAATGCTGTTAACTTTTCAAAATAAAACATTCACAATTTTAATTTGTAAATCCCTTTATATCACTCTTTATAAATGAACATGTTCTATTGGGAAGCTCTATTTCCTTTGATGATTTTGTAGAAGTACATATATTACACAAATTGCTTATCAACATCCTAATCAATAATCAACTCTGCCTGCAGAGTAAAGATGGTTGCTAAAGGAAAATACAAGGGGAATGTGTCCATGGGACACAGATATGCCCCGCTTGCATATAACGTTATAAAGGGACATAACTCAAGAACGGTAAAAGTGACGATACCCAAGTTCGTACTTGATATGTGTTTTGTGGTAATAAGTATTGTGTGTAAGTTTCATAACATTTGGTTGGGGCAAATTTAAGTTAGAGAACGGAAACGAAAAATTCAGCACTTTTTCCATTTGTAAATGGGCATTACTATAGAAATGTGAAAGTGACGCCACCAAAATTCAAATTTCATCTGTGTTTTGTGGTAATAAGCATTGTGTATAAGTTTCATAACATTTGATTAAGGCAAACTTAAGTTAGAGAACGGAAACGAAAAATTCAGCAATGTTACCATATGTAAAGGGGCATAACTCTAGAACGGTAAAAGTGACGACATCAAAATTCGAACTTGATCTTTGTTTTGTGGTAATAAGCATTGTGTATAAGTTTCATAACATTTGGTTGAGGCAAACTTAAGTTTGAGAACGGAAACTAATTTCGGGACGTACGGACGTACGGACTGACGGACGTACAGACGGACAAGGGTAAACGTAATGCCCCCTCCGCTACGGTGATGGCATAAAAACAGTGCAAATGTATACACAATCAGCTGTGCATCATATATATAACTTTTTTTTTTGTTTTTTGTTTGAAACAAAGGAATGATATTATAGGCATTCAATGAAATAAAATAGTTACTAATTAAAAGAGTGAAGATACAAATTAAAATTGTAAGGTATTTACAAGAAATCTTACAATATATATCATAGAATTAAAATGAATATAACAAAAATATGGAAATGAAAAACTCCAATATGTTATGTTAGAATTATGCTATATATCTGAAACATGAATTTAAGCACCAGAAGTGCTAACTTCGAGGATAATCATATAAAAATAACACAACTTAAAGTAAATACTTTTCTCACATATTCGAAATTCATGATTTTTATATGACTATCTTATACAATATCTACAGAGAGATGTACCAGTAGAGGAGCCGTTTTTTATAAAGCTGTATTTATTTTCTAGTTAAAGTATATCGGGGCTGCGCCATTTTGAATTGTAAAGCAATCATTCAAAACTTTAAATAAAACATGTACATTAAGACAGAAATGCAATTCATTCGTTAGACTTTTCATATGAATGAAGAAAATGATTCGTTTCATTCTAAAATTACAACTATATTTTACAAATATAGAATATTTTTGTGTTTGGTTAAAAAAAAAAGCCAAACTCATTCATATAGATATCAATTCTTTAAAGAAATGTAGTTATAATTTACATTTTTTGTTTGGTAGTAAGAAAACAAGTACAGTGACCCCATTTGTTTTTTCCAAAAGTCTTTTATAAGAGCTTTCGTCTCATATTTTATTTTAATATTCTATCGTTTAGTTTAAGTTCTTTATACCCAAAAATATTTTTGCATATAAAATCTATACAGAATCTTACAATTTTGCACAACCTGTAGCTTGAAAAAATCCTGTGACCCATATTTTTATCATATTTTTTAAAGTAGCATGATATAAATCATAGGTTAGCTGAAACATGAAATATTCTATCGTTTTTAATTTTACACCTTTTAGATCTACCTTAAACTATATGAATAATAATTTCGACACCGTTTAGATCTACCTTAAACTATATAAACAATGATATCAAAATGTTATTGTTCATATCTGTAGCTGGTAATCTTCTTTCGCTGATGTTGTAGAAGTGCTCGTAATGTTTTACCAGCATTACCAAAGTCTTCTTCAGAGGCTAAAACAAAACAAACAGAAATTTGTGATATCTTTTATTTCATTTCTTTAATTAACTAAGGGTTCTTATACAGTTACTTAATTGAAGTATCTTACCTTTGTCAGCAAGTCAATATACAAACATGGATAACGTTTGCATTTGAATTAAATCTAGAGTGAAAGTTTAAGATATAATTGTGACTCACTCGTAGAGAATTCCGAAGAATTGCTCTAGTTAAATATGTTTACTTTTACATCTGCGAGTAGACGTCAACATCTTTTTCATGCATAATAAGTTATATTTATTTATCCTTTGCTGAGTAAAGAATTTACAAATGAATTAATATAGCACCATCATATTCTAAAAAGATGTTATTTTTTTTAAATATGAATGATTGTAACATATGTTTAACAATTTCATGCAACTGTGTGCCCTATTTAGCGTAATAGAAAATGTGGACATCCTGCAAATATACTATGATGTTGACTAAAGCAGATGTTCATATAGGATATCAGTCACCATGTCATAACCAACATATTGGTATAAAGTAACAACATCATTTTTATATTATACTAGATTAGGTGATTCTACTAACAACAGGGTTGTATTTTAACGTTAATTTAAATAATAACAAAAAGCTTTCTTGAAAAAAAATAAATATCAATGCGTATTCCGTTTTCATAGGAGAAAGATTTGATTTATTTGAAACTGTTCTAGTTCATTCAGGACGCCAGAAAACAGTAGCCCATGGTGTCAGTCCTTAAATTAAGGCAACAGTAGTTTACGGATTTCAAATTTCGTAAATTGATTAAGAAAGCAAATCAAGGTAACGAACAAAAACTGAGGGAAATGCATGAACTTAAATAGGAGCGAGACCAGGTACATCGACAAGTTAATCGTCTTCAGATGCATCACCCGCCACGCAAATACACTTAGTCAAAATGTCACAATCGGGACACATTATTTGGCAGGATGCCATTTCACAACAATTTATAATACGCATTAAAATGAATGGCATCCAGACAGGCACATGTACAATCATAGAATAAGTGAATTCAAACAGAAAATGCACTATAATGTATCTTTAGTATAATACACCTGCAAAATTAAACGAAGTACCGAATTCAATCATCACACAATTAGTAATACATGCAGAATATATTAGTAATTTACTACTAGCGCAAGATTAAGTACATACAAATATGCAAGCTGCAAGATACAAATAGAATCACTTCACTACTATACTTGCCAGGATCGACAACAAAACGATCATATGCCTAATACGACTTTTAAATTTAAAACATGATGAGTGACACTTAAACAAAGAAAGTTATCTTTTCCTTTAAAATGTCAAGTTTCCGTTTCTCGTTCTTTATTTGACCGTTTAACAATCTTTGTTTGGGCGTTACTGATGAGTTCTTTGTAGACAAAACAGGCGTCTGACATACTAAATTTGAAGCCTGGTATCTTTGATGAGATTTTTTATTACAGTATACAGTATATCTGTACTTGCAGCACAAAGGGCAAAATAAATAACGAAGGTACTAAAATATAATAGGCAGTGTCTGCGGGACCCCGCATGCGGGGACGAGTAGCCAAATTGGCATTCGTACCTACAACCGGTTTTATAATAGACTGTCATCGGATCGGGAATAAAACGTGAAATAAACGCGGAAATTATCGCAATTAGTGAATAAATTGATTACTCACAGAGATGAGAAACGTCCCTGGTTATTTTTAAATATTTTTTCCTTTAAGTATTAACTATAATTATTGATATAATGGAATCTATGACAGACAAATTTAAATGATAATCAAATTAAAAAGCATTACAATCAAGTGAGAAAAACAAAACAAAATAAGAACAGTTTAAGTTCTTAAAATAAATATATAAATAAAATAGATTATCTATACATATATATAACACATAATTAATTCAAATTAATTTATTCATCATACATAACATTGTTCATTTTAACCTATAATATATGAACACCTGAAATATTTTATTATATTTCAGGTGCAACAGTAGAAGTAGTAAACGATGAATCCAGAGTTCTGAATGGATATATAATTATCAAATGCATCTATTTTTATACATATGTAATTTGATCTTATTACTTGTTTCTTTAATTTATGTATGCACTAAAGCTTTATTTGTAGTCGTTTTAGATATTTTTTGCACACTCGAGTTCTTACATAGCTTTTTTTCAAATTCAGTATAATTTTATTCTTTTAAAATGTGCATTTACATTTAATTTCTAATTTTATCATGTTTTCTTTACAGGGACTGTACAGTTTTATTCCTTTAGTGTGCATCTAATTTGCAATGTTTATTATGTATTTTTGAGTAATAAATTTTTATTTGCCATTCTCTTCACTGAGTTCACAAATCCGCGAAATACCGATAATTTCCGTGTATATTTCACGTTTTATTCCCGATCCGATGACATTTAATTATAAAACCGGATGTGGGTACGCGTAGCCTACGAATGACAATTTGGCTACTCGTCCCCGGATGCGTGGTTGCGCAGACACTGCCAATATAATAACTGGTTTATTATTAATGCAATAAACTGTTGATTTAAAAACATGCTAGATAACTTATTTGTAATGTCTGTTGACTTTGCATTCATTATTTCATGTGTTTCATGTGAATCATGAAGAAAACGGGAAAAACATAAAAACAAATATTACATGTGAAGAGATTAAAGAACCAATTTAACAAAAAAAAAAAACAAAAGATTTCAAAGTTAAATGTTCATTCTGTTTACAAGTAAAAGTCACAAAATTTATACTGTAGAAACATAAACCAATGTCTTTACTTATCTTTGGTACCTGAATTATATGTTATACATTATTAATCGAAAATTTTGAACAAAAAGATCTAAATGAAAGTTGGTTTTTCAAAGCTGTCAGATCTTTAAAAAAAACACTCCCTATTCAAACAATAAAATTGTTTCATTTTAACCAATATCAAATCAACTTTAAAATAATATTACTTTTATCAAATTGTGTCAATCTACAAATAAGAAGAATGTATACTATTGTTTACAAATTGTACACATATCGAAATGCTAGTTTCATCATAAATATTAAAAAATGGAAATTGAAAAAAAATTACTTTCACTGTATCTCCTAAGAATAATTGTTATACAATATGGAGTAATAATATTTGTTAGATTAAGCAAATGATATAGAAAGAATACAATTTAAAGCAGAACACGTGTATATTGGTGAACAGAAAATTACCATTTAATAATTGCTAAGCATATTGTCTAAATCATCTGTAATTCCTTGGACTGTAAATAAAATATAATAATACACAGTATCCATTTCATAAAGTTTATTCTTTAAAATAGCTATATTTAATCATTGTAATCTATATATACATCATAACCCTTCTTTCATAAAACTTTATTTTACAAATGTGAATGTCTGCATATTTTTGCATTTTACATTACATAATTCTACTATCAAGTAAAATCATTATCATATTACGTATATGTAAACAGTAAAAGAATATACGTTTCTCGAATATATAAAACCATGTGTTTATAACAACCTTCTTCTTTAAAAATTATTCCAGTAAAAATTTAATGTTGTTTTATGAACACTTCAAACATATCAAATTGTATGGCTGATAATTATATCAGCAATGTGAAAAGGTCCTACTATGAATGTGCTTTACAAGTGATGCAGAAAATATCGATTGTGAATACTAGCTGAAATTAGCAATCTATGCTAAAAAAAAATTCCAGGATAAATAAAAATATTACCATTATATTTTATCATCTCGCATTTTGAAAAGCTGAAGCAAGATTTAATATTATTTATCTAAAGCTAAGAAAGCAAGCACCTTACCTTCAGAATTATCATCAGAATAATCAGGTGAATCTGGGGCAAAACTAGGTGGTCGACCAACATCATCATCGTGCGTGTCTGCCTTCTGTTTCCTTTGCTGTAATATTGCCTGCAGTTCTTTTGGACCCTGTGTTTTATACTGTGTATATATTTGATAAAATAATTAGTCAAGGCTGAAAAAAACCGCTAATTAAATTTAAAAAGAAAGTAAAATTATTATCCCTCTGGTTTGAATTGACATTTTGTATTACTCAAAACAATTTCAAAACTCAATATAAAAAGAGCATTCAACTAAACCTGTGAGCTCTGCAATAAAAAATGAAAATAACACTTCAAGATTTCATGCGTCCAAAGCCCTTTTCTGGATTTACATTCATTAGGAACACTCAAAACCAAATATGTGAAAGCCAAGGATTTATATGAACATGAGCTATATGACCGAAAGGGATAAAAAAAATAATAGCCAATTCTATCTAAGGTTATCTTTGCCTTAGGGAATTGGAACCTAGTTCCTAATAAATTTTACTAAATTTATAAACGGACAATTTAAGAAAGATATGTTTTGAACCATGCCAATACCAAAGCACTGACTACTGAGCAATAACTTACACTGAGAAATTGTCCTGTCAATTTTTTAATGAGAATATATGTATATTACATATTTCATTTAAACAGGGTTAATTTACATGAACCTGTACTACATCATATACCACCAGAATCAAAAAGCATGACATGTTTACATTGTTTTTCACCTTTAAATATATAAATACATACTCCTGACATATTTTTCTGAAGTGTGAGATGACCATCTAATCTTTGTGCTTCATCGTGACTTATCAACCTTTCCAGATCCTTCATCTTCATCCTAAGTAAATCATGGCCATTATATCCTCTTAACACATCAATGCACCTAAAATGTAAAAAACAAATATATCAGGTTATACAGCACTAAGACCTGGAGCTAAAAGTAGAATCTCACAATATGTTAAATTGTCCACTGCAAGAGACCATAGACAGGTAAGACAATGAATTCTAGGAATGTATTGTCATAGATTGAACCAAGAAAATATCTCGTTGTGACTATACAACTTCTTTTCTTTGAAATTTTTGATACAGTTAAAGATTATGAAGCGTTGACACATTAATGAAAGAGAACAAATGTCAGTTTTTACAAATAAGACATATAAACATACTTTTGAGAAAAGGATTTCGAATATAACCATTCGACGACTTCTTTGGCTGATGATTTTGTAGACAGATACACGTTCTGATTTTGGGGTTTACTCTTTATGGATGGCTTTCCAGCTAGTCTCTGGGACAATTCATTGTGTAACTGGTCTTGTTGTCGTTTGTTTGCTGTAAAACAAATATAGCTGTGTACATGTGGAAACTGTACTACACATTAAACCTAAGAGACAAGAGTTTACACTTGATCGGATTTCTTTATTTAAATATTACAAAATGTAACCTTCTCGAATAATGTGATTGTTTTAGGAAAGAAACAGGAGATTTTGTGACGCGAGACATGCAAAGATAATCTATAATAAACAGAAAATTAAGTTTTAGTTTGAACGGTGCATGCCGCATGCTTTTTGGTGGAGTTCGTGTTCCTCAATCTTCAATTTTTCTGCGAACTGTTTTGTTATAAATGTTTGTCTTTTCGTTGTTTTTATGGACTGATTATTATTTTTCCTCCTTGGTTTCTTCTCTCTTTTTATCATACGAAACACAGGGACTTTCAACACGAAAACAGGTGATAATAAAATGCTCCGCAGGGCGCAGCTTGATACGACCGCAGAGGTCGAACCCTGAACAGTTGGGGCAAGTATGGACACAACATTCAAGCTTGATACAGCTCTGAATTTGGATTGTGATTAAATATTTGACACAGCATAGGTTTCTGACACAGAATGAATGTGGTCTAAGAACTTAAAAATTTTAAATTGGACATTCACCTATTATGGTCCAATATCCAAAATCTAAATACATGGTTAGATTCAGCATATCAAAGAACCCCAATATTTCAATTTTTGATGAAATCAAACAAAGTTTAATTTTGGACCCTTTTGACCTCAATGTGGACAAAGTTGATAACGGGGCCCAAAAATCAAAATCTAAATACATGGTTAGATTCAGCATATCAAAGAACCCCATATATTCAATTTTGTTGAAATCAAACAAAGTTTAATTTTGGACCCCGATTTGGACCAACTTGAAAACTGGGATCTAAATACATGTTAAGATTCAGCATATCAAAGAACCCTAAGAATTCAATTCTTGTTAAAATCAAACTAAGTTTAATTTTGGACCCTTTGGACCTTAATGTAGACCAATTTGAAAACGGGACCATAAATTAAGAATCTAAATACATGGTTAGATTCAGCATATCAAAGAACCCCATATATTCAATTTTGTTGAAATCAAACAAAGTTTAATTTTGGACCCCGATTTGGACCAACTTGAAAACTGGGCCCATAATCAAAAATCTAAATACATGTTTAGATCCAGCATATCAAAGAACCCTAAGAATTCAATTTTGTTAAAATCAAACTAAGTTTAATTTTGGACCCTTTGGACCTTAATTTAGACCAATTTGAAAACAGAACCAAAAATTAAGAATCTAAATACACAGTTAGATTCGGCATATCAAAGAACCCCAATAATTCAATTTTGATGAAATCAAACAAAAGTTTAATTTTGAACCCTTTGGACCTCAATGTGGACCAATTTAAAACGGGGCCCAAAATCAAAAACTTAATACACGGTTAGATTCAGCATATTAAAGAACCCCAAGAATTCAAGAATAAAACCCCATTGAAATTGGTCAAGAAATAAGCAATTTATACAAAGTATCTTCTTTTGCACAATACTGTGCAATTGAATATTTCTTGCAATTGTGCAATACTGTGCAATTGAATATTTCTTGCTATTGCGCAATACTGTACAATTGACAATTTCTTGCTATTGTGCAATATTGTGCTATTGGATATTTCTTGCTATTGCGCAATACTGTGCAATTTAAGATTTCTTGCTATTGCGCAATACTGTGCAATTGAAAATTTCTTGCTATTGCACAATACTTATTATATAATAATTTACACATCCTGTTTGGTGTGTATCCCTGTCATATCATTATTATTTGCTTTTAAATATAAATCAGAAATAACCAACTTAAAATGGAAAATTTTAAAAGAAAAAAAAAGGAAAAAAGGAAAAAAGGAAAATAAAAATCCCCCAAATTTTTGAACCCCTTATGATTCATCACCCCAAACTCAATCCCAGCCTTCCTTTGAGGTATGGTACCTTGCAGTACAATTTCAGAAAGATCCATATACTTGAACACAAGTTATTGTCTGGAAACTAGAAAATACTTATTTTTGGCTCCTTTTGGCCCTAATTCCTAAACGTTTAGGGCAATTACCCCAAACTCAATTCCAGCTTTCCTTTGTGATATGGAACCTTGTAGTAAAATTTCAGACAGATCCATACACTTACACACAAGTTATTGTCCTGAAACTAGAAAAATGCTTATTTTTGCCCTTTTTGGCCCCTAATTCCTAAAATTTTGAGGCAATTACCCCAAAATCAATCCCAGCATTCCCTTTGTGATATGGAACCTTGTGGTACAATGTCAGAGAGATCCATACACTTACACACAAGTTATTGTCTGGAAGTTACAAAATGCTTATTTTTGGCCCCTTTTGGCCCCTAATTACTTAACTGTTGGTACCATAACCCCAAAATCAATCCCAACCTTCCTTTTGTGGTATTGAACCTTATGGTAACATTTCCTAGAGATCCATTCACTTAAACTAAAGTTAGAGTGCGAAAACCAATGTGTCTTCGGACGACGACGACGTCGGACGACGACGACGACGACGACGCCAACGTCATACCAATATCCGACCGCAAAACTTTTGCGGTCGTATAAAACTGATAAAGGCAATAAGATATCTTATAGCTGCAAAAGTCCAGGATGAATATTAAATATTGTCTGAGAGTGTACTGAGTATATTTATATTTAAGTACATATCAATTAGTTACTTCGCTTTACCATTTTACTATTTCCATAACAGTACAGCATTTCATTCTTGTCAAGCTATATCAATTTTCTTAATAGATACGTTTCTATTATTATAATCCATAAGTGAGAAAGGTTAGATATCAAAATATTTTAAAAGTTTCAATACAATAGACAATTACTTTCATTCCGCAATTATCTTCTATTTTTAAGCAATGGTGGCCATGCTGTTTGATTATCAGAGATATAAAACACAAATCTAATGCTACATACCATAGACCATTCAGGCCAAGTTTAGTTGAAATTGCTTCAGTGGTTTCATAAAAGAATACTTTTTAAAAGTTAACGACGATGAACGCCAAGTGAAAACAATAGCTTGCAAGGTTGGTCAATTGGACCAGGTGAACTAAAAAAATAAATACGATGTAACTATCAACAGAGAGACCCCGACATAAATAGTTATATATCGTATAACCAGTTGAAAGGAAAATTCATCCTATAAAAGCAATTTTAACAATTTAAACTTAACTCTATATGTTTCTGACCATCTAAAGAAGTGTAAAATGTAATGTTTATGATCACCAATACATCACACATATGTAGGATTTAATAATGTCCCCATGAAATAATGTCCAGCGGACATTATTTCATAGTAAATACTGTCCGTGGACAATATTTACTTATTTAAATGTGTCCCGGACACAATTTCACATGAAAATATGTCCTCAGGTATGAAAAAGTGTCCATGAACATGGACATTATTTAATACTATAATTCTGTCCAGGTGGACATTTTTTCACAGGACATTATGTCCGACAGAAAATTTTTTGATATTAAAGTATTAAAAAATATCCATTGCCTTATTATTACTGGACGTATTTTAACCTATAATTGTGAACTTTAATACATTGTTACTTTGACAGAGAGATGTCTCATTGGCACTCATACCATCCTTATTTATATTTTAATATATATACATGTATAATGATTTAAATTCAAACAAGTAACAGATGCTTTTCAGTATTATTTTCCTTGGAGCACACAGTTTATTAACAATGACTACGAAAAATTGTCCTGTGTAGGTGGACCATATTTCATAACTGTTGCTGTAAAATGCTGTCCACTTAGGGACAAGATTTCATGGCAATGGACATTATTTAATACCAAAATTCTATATTTTCTTTTGCCTTCTATTCATAATAAATATAGTAAAGTTCGTCACATTTGATATTATACTTTACACACTTCCTTCTTATTGTCATTAGCATTAGCTGGGTATTTCTTAGAACTTAAATGTATCTATATTCACTTCCATCCATTATTTGTTTGTTTAAATTTGTATAATAATCAATTTCTAATCAATCGTTCAGATTTTATTAAAAGTTAAGTATAATTAAACTTTTAATGACCTTTGTATTACTTCCCTTGGAGAACACAATTAATAGCAACTACTATGAAAACTTGTCCTGTGGGTGGATACTCTTTCATAACTTTTGCAGTAAAAATCTGTCCACTAGGGCGACAATATTTCATGGTAATGGACATTATTTAATACCAAAATTCTATGAAAAACTGTCCAGATGGACACTTTTTCACAGGACACTATTATGTCTTACACATACACCACATATTAATAAAACTAAAGGTATATAAGATTGGAGCACATTTGATCCCTATATGTATATTGAAACTTTATATTTTACCTTGGCCAGTTGGGTGATACTTTTCCCAGCCGATGGTGGTCTATTTTCTGGTGGCGGAGGCGGGACAAATGATGGTGGTGGAGGCGGAGTTCTGGTTCTGTGGCGATTTGGTTCTTCTTCAAAACTACGATTTTGATATCCTCTGGATTCGCCTGCCCGTTTTAATTCACTACTGTTCCTATTTTTGACTCCCGGTTTATAGTTTGTCGGACGCTCGTTCCTTCTATTATTAGATCGACGTCCTTCAACTTTGTCCTCAATGCTTCCATCATAACTACCTGAAAAATTATCCGCATCACTACTATCAGGCGTGTCATCACGGCTTCCATAGGGATCACTAGAACTCGATCTTTTGTCCTGTCGTCTGCCTTGGCGATTACGGTCACTCCCATCACTGTCATTTCTTTGATGGCGGGATGGTTTTATTTCACGTACAAACTCCTCTTCTTCTGAAAAGTTAATTAGGATTAGACATAGCTTTTATTGATATGCATATAAGGAGTTATGACGGTTCTTAATAGCTCTACAACTTATTCATAAGAAAGAGCCGAAAGGTACCACAGGGACTCTCAAAAGTCGAAGAGAAACTGACAACGCCACGGTAAAAATCCAAACAAACACGAAAAGACAAATAATTCAACAAAACACTACACAGAAAACTAAAGACTGAGCAACACGACCCCCATAGTCCAGTCGATTTGTGAAACAATTGTTCAGAAGGTGGTAAAAGCATCAAACTTTGCAGTGTTATAGTATAGGTCATAGCAAACATTTATAGCTATGGACCCATTTCAGAAAATCAAAATGGCTGCTCTGGGCGGGTATTCTAAAATGGCCGCCAGAAAATTATTAAAAATCAAGAAAAATAAATGGCTTTACCAATTTTTATAAAACTTGGTATAGTTATCACTAATGACAAGTACTATCATCTGAGGACTTCAGATATTAAAGTCCTGGCGGCCATCTTGAATGTTGACCATTTTGAAACCAATAATTTCCAAGATATCATTATTTGCAATTTTGCTATTTGCATTCATACTAATGTTTTGATGCATTTACAATTAGTTTGGCAACTCATTGTTATAGGAATGTTGCTATTTATAACTATCACTCACTGAGTGGTCAAATAAGTCATGCACATGTTGACGAAATGAAGGTATCTTATGCATAATTTCTTTTGCTTATATATTTTCATAAATAACTTTTTACAACAGAAAATTACGTAATATATGATCACACTATGTCGAAAAGAATGTGTGATATTCCAAGACAGGACAAGTGAGGATTTACATTGCCCTGCAAATAACAAAAGAATAGACATAGCATTGGTTTCGGGTTAAACGTTATAACTTTGAACGGTTGAATGGAGGCCATGGAATTGCAAACACATTCTAATATCACTTATCAAAATGGCACAAACTTTTCGAAACAAATGACAGAAGAGTACGTGAATATGAAAGTGAACTTGAACTACAAGACATTGTAACCAAACTAAAGGCTGAAGATTAAATATAACTGGAAGCCAAGCAGTATGCCAAATATTTGATAAAATTTAACAACAAGGCAAGTAGACAGTATTCAAAGACAAAAAAAGAAAGCCATAAATCTGTTATCCATGGAACTGTGCTTGTTGAATTAATATAGTACATGGACGGCTCACGACCTGGAACAGATATTGCGTTAATCTTCAAGCTTGCTGGTCTTGTTTAATTATACGGAAAACGTTGTGCGCAACTCGGAGTTGTCATGGAAGGAATGATTAATATAATGCATCTGAACAATTGGATACTAGCTGCCATAGCAGATCTGCAAGCACACAAGCAAGGTAGATTTGTTATCCTCAAAGAAGATGTTGGGGAAGTTCTAAAAGATATTCTTGACGATGAAGGCATCATCATAGCCTAAGCAGCTACAATCATTTGAAGAGATATGCTTGATACTAAGAATAGCTTTACATGGACATTCAATTACAGCTGTCAACATGAATCAGTTCCACAGCCTTTTTTTCCTAAGAATGATACTTAGTTGGCCAAACATCGAGACAAATGACTCTCTATCTCAGGACTGATAAGTTGAAATTGTATCCTTTTGACGACGAATTGCGCAATAGAACTGTAAAAGCTGAGAAATGGTTAGTGTTGTCTACTACTCAACGATATTACTAGATTGTATCTAGATGATTGGAAAATTAATGTCTCTGGAACTGATTCATGTTGACAGCTGTCATTGAATGTCCTGTAAAGCTTTTCTTAGTATAAGGTATATCTCTTCAAACTGTTTTTGCTGCTTTTGGCTATGATGATACCTTTATCTTCACGACTATAAGATCATCCACATCATCTCTGAAAATGAGGTGGACATCTCTACCTTTCTTGTGTTCTTGCAGATCTGCTATGGTGGCTAGTATCCAGGTTTTTAGATGTTTGTATTAATCATTCCTTCCATGACACCTCCGAGTACCTCAAGGCGTTTACTGTATAATTTAGCGGGATCGGCATGCTTGAAGATTGGCACAATACCTGTTCGAGACCATGAGCCGTCGATGTATTCTATTAATTTGGCAAGCACATTTTCATGGATAACAGATTCCTGGCTTTCTTTCTTTGACTTTTGATTCTGCATAGTTGCCATGTTGTAAAGTTTTATCAAACATTTACCATGATATTTGGCCTGCTGTGATTATTCTCCAGCACTTAGTTTGGTTAAGAGAAGAGTGTCTTGTAGTTCAAGTTCACAGTCAAGTAACCTTTTGTCGATCATAAATGTCGATGCATAGTGACGATTCTGAGATACATCACCACATAAAAAAAAAACACCAGTCACTGTTTTTGTTTATTCTTTCCAATCTATAAGTTCATTAGGTATTCAGCTCCAGTGTTTTCGATATCTACAATTTTGATTCTTTTAGACACAGTGTGGTCATATATTACGCAATTTTCTGCTGGTAAAATGTTATTTAGGCAAACCTGCAAGTAAATGAAATTATGTATTAGATACCTTCATTTCGTCAACATTTGCATGACTTATTTGAGCAATCGATGAATATCCTACACAAATCATTTGCAAAACTAGTTGTAAATGCATCAAAACATTAGAATAAATGCAAATAGCAAAAAAAATGTTAAAAGCCAATAATAATATACATCACATATACATGTATTGGATATTTTTGTTTTCAAAATGGTAACCATTCAAGATGGCCGCCAGTACTTCAATATCTGAAGTCCTCAGATATTAGTCCCTGTGATTTGTGATAAATATACGAAGTTTTATAAATAAAAAAAATTGTTAAAGGAGACATGACACGATTTTCAATTTGTGTTTCAAAATGTTTATTTATACTTAACTTTCCCCAAAAATACACCGATAGCAATATCATTGTCAAATATTTGGTAAAATATGTATTTTAATGCGATTTTAATGCAACGATTTATCGACCTTTCAAATATGCATATTTCCATCCTGGAAGTCACTCAGAACGAGGCTACTACGTCAGTGGTTACATTCATTCATATTGACATATGGGTACAGCACAAATTTAGTTTCGATTATTATCCAACAAAACGCATGACAGTGATAAACAATGATTATGTGTGATGCCGATGGATTCAACAATATGATAAAAAAGAATATTGACATGATATTTTCTGTTTTTCGAATGACACGCAGACTTAGAAGGTGTAAAGATTGGACTTTTTAACAAGCCCACTTTCATAAGGAATCCAGAGTTGGGGTCTTTGGTGCCATGCCATGAGTTCATCATAGGTCACAGGTGTACGGTACAGGTGATTGAGTTTCGCAATTTCAGGTCTCGTTTGAAGTTGCAAGCTTCAGGTGTCACGCCACATGGGGGATTGATAGGACATAGTTATTACGCAATATTACTTCATAAGCTCTTTGTGTACATCCTGGATGTTGGTTTTGCCTAGGGCACAGGTGAGATTGGAATATATTATTGTTACAGTAATACAGGTACAACTACCTGATCATATGTTTAATGAATACCTGTAGTACGACCATACAATTAATATCCTATGCACCACCAATTAAATACCCTAACCAGTGTTGATAATTAATAGACAACCTGTATAAAGATCTTATTTTTATTGCTTTAAAGAATATGCAGATATAAAAAGGTTTATAACAGATGCATTTTTTAAATTGACTTCTTGAGATGGAAAAGTAATATTCATGTATGCTTGCGAGTCTATAACTTCAGAAGAAATTGTTAGGCAAAAAGCATAAAAAGCAAACAAGGAAATGATACGAGAATGTGAATTATAAGTCTTTTACATTCTTATACTGAACATCGAATATAGTCATTGACAACTTTTTAGTTGGTAAAAATTCAGATGATGAAAAACATTTCTTTTTAAAATGGAAACCTTATAATAAATGAAGAAAGTGTCATTAACCGTACGGCCTCCAACAATGAGTAAACCCCATACCGTATATTCGGCTATAAAAGTTCTCAACATGAAAATGTGAAACAATTTTAACGAGAAAACTAACTTATTTATAACAAAATAATTTCCGCAGAAAAAATTTGACAGACATGAACCAACGACAACCACTGATCTGTATGCTCCTGATTTAAGACAGGCACATTCAAAATGTGTCGGTGGTATATGTTTGTGAGCGCCTACCCCCTTTCCCCAACGTGTGATAGTTGTACATAAGAACTATAAAAAACAGTCTAACTCAAAAGATCGGTACGAAGTAGAGAAACCACTAACGCTAAAACAATAGAGACAACGCACAATTACTGTTAGCTAGATCAAAGCCAAGTACAGCTAATACACAACTCATGTTCTCGAAGACTGAAGTATGTTACATGTAAACATTTTCCTGTTCAGTCCGATTGAAAATCCAACATTTATTCAAATGACCCCTTTTAGAATAAATATTTGGAAAAAGAACATTATGTGTTGCGAATATTTTCCTGAACTCAAGCGTTTTGCTGGTAGCAATAAACAAATTGATTGCTAAATGATATTTGGAAGAGAGGGCTAGAAATAAGTGAATTTGAATTTACTTTGTGGTATTCTTTAAATTTGAAGTTAGATTTATAAGAGTCTGGATGGAATAGTATACTTTAGAAGTGTAGTATAACTCATACTTTAGAAGTGTAGTATAACTATATTAATTATTTCACACTAAGATAGTTTTTTCTTAAAAATGTATGGTTTTAAAAGGTAAATAACATAACACGTGACTAAATCACACTACAGGTGCCTTCTCACCTTTCACCTGGTCAAGTAGGCTATAGGTGTCAAAATTTAATTACTAAAGGTTGCACTTTGTAAATACACCTGTTTCTCAAACCACGCCTCTTTTGGGGAGATTTAGAATATTCATAGAAAATTAATTTTGTTTACATACTGGTTCCCAGTTATGCTCTCTGTGTTCTATCTCATAGAGACATAACTTGGAAATGTTACCAGTAAATATACATGTGCATATTGTTTACATTGAAATCTGTGGTAACCCTTCATTCGAGGTAGGGGCAGTTAAGAAAATTAGTGTTAGTTTAAACTCTGAAAAGTTCAGGGCATACAAACATTGAAAATATGCCGCACAGCCCTATATTTTGACCTTTGAAAAAAATTGTAGTGCATATGAACTTTCAATTCTAGGATAAGATTTTTTTCAAAACTTCATAGTAAAAGTGGTACAGTTTTAGCCGTAAAGGGAGTTCCTATGGGAAATTGCATTGTCAATATTTACAGAAATGCAACCTATAACAACAGCCTCAATAAATAATTTGTATTGTGTAATTTTGAACAGATATATCATGTTAAGGAGGGTATTTGCGAAAATACCAGTCGAGAGAATGTTAAATTTCGCGAGCCGTAAGGCGAAATTCATTCTCAAGACTGGTATTTTCGCAAATACCCTCAAGAACATGCTATATCTGTTTAATTACACCGAATGTTAACGTACAAAACGCATTGATGATCGTGACATTACAAGCGTCCAGTCGGATAGAGTATTTTTGGCAAATACCACGGCAGAGAGGGTAAAAGGGCATATCCTTTTGCATATACCCCAGCTCTGTTTAAAATGAACGATATTCATTTGATAAAAGTAAATTGGTGAAAATACACCGGCTATCAACCAATCAAAACCCAGGATTCTTACATAAGGTGTAATTATATACATAAGGTGAGACGTAAATAAAATATTGAATTGAATTGTTTGCCTAAAAGGGGGTAATAAAATTGTTAATTGAATATCCTAATGCAGAAATAGTGTGATAAAGGATTTTTCACTCTACAAATCCTTTAAATTGTGTGAGGTATGGTTTCCAACCAAAAAAAAATATAAGCATAACTTTTGGTGATAATTTATACCTATTAAAAGTCTCTACCTAGCAAAACAAAAAAAAACAAAAACAAAAATAAAACGTACATTTGCGAACGCCTAATTTGACTTTTACAATCGTTTTTTTTTTTTTTCTGCTTCTGGTGCACACATAATTATAACATTACCGTAACAGGGAGAAAAAAAAGAACAATTTGATCATCAATAATTAGAAATTATATTTTCAATCATGACTAAAAGTAGTTTTATTTAAATAAAAAAAAAAAACAAGAATGTGTCCCCAGTACACGGATGCCCCATCCGCACTATCATTTTCTATGTTCAGTGGACCGGGAAAATGGGGGAAATCTCTAATTTGGCATAAAAATTTGAAAGATCATATCATAGGGAACATGTATTCTAAGTTTCAAGTTGATTGGACTTCAACTTCATCAAAAACTACCTCGAACAAAAACTTTAACCTGAAGCGGGACGATTGGACGAACGGACGAACAGACGAACGAACGAACGGACGGACGGACGCACAGACCAGAAAACATAATGCCCATAAATGGGCCATAAAAATGCAGAAAGCGGTTTATTAAATGTATTCATCAGACAAACCAAATATGTATGGTAACAATCCGATCGGTATTGTCTGAAAAATCGTCGTTGTTGTACTCTTCGCATGAAGAATTAATATCCTTTTCTTGGTTATTTTCCACACTCAATGGCTCAAATTGATGAGGTCAATTGTCTTTATAGTTTGCCAGTAATTGGGAAAAGTGCTGTCAATACCGTCCATAGTGTATCGATATCGTCCAGTTAGAGACATTTTCCCAGCTTGTAACCACTGACGTAAGCACGATCACGTGATCGTTATCTAATTAAAAATCACTCATTATGACAAGCGCTGGATTCTTTGATCAGAAAATGCCGATTGATCAGGTTTTGACCATCAAAATTGGGTTTATTCCCGATTGTCCCACTTTTTAAAATTTTAGAGTTCTGATTGTCCCACATGAAAAGTTCTGATTGTCCCATATTATTTTATTATGTAAATTTTTGTAAATAAACAAGGTAGTTGTTGTTTGTTTTGCTAAATAAACAAGAATTAATTATTGCATGTTCAAACTAATTATTTGATATCAATCTTATAACTGTATAAAATATGATTTTTAAATCATCAGATTAAAGCACTTTTGATGAAATGATATAAAATTTCTGAGTTATAAAATATAATGTTACTCTTATTTGTAAAACAATTATCAGTATTGTATTTTAATTACATTTTTAAAAAGTTTTAAATAAATTAAAAATACATGCAATTAAAAAGTCTTAACATATTAAGATTCTTTACATTACTAAAGACTGCTTGCACCCAACGTTCATTAAATGCAGACTTAAGTAAGATAAAATGTAGAGAATGATTCTAAATGCTCCTGCGGTTCTCCCGTTGAAGATGCCATCCATTACTTTCTAGAATGCCAATTATATTATAACCAAAGAATATCTCTGGTTAATGATCTTATAAATATGAACATACACATTGATATTGAAACGCTATTGTTTGGAAAAGATGCAGATAATTACGAAACTAACTCTAAAATTTTTGATAATGTTCGTTATTTCATTAAACAGTCAAACAGATTTTAACGTTCTAAGTCAGCAGCTTTCTTTTTTCTCTCTGTCCTATTTGCCTTTTTTGTTGCCATGCCAATGTGTGACTCCTTCCTCTATTTTCTATAACTATCGCTATATTATGTATGTGTTTGCTGTCATCATACATGTGTATTGTATATGTAAGGAGAGGACTTGATATAAGTTGTAATAACTTGTGTCCAATCCTATTGCTTGATTAATGCAATAAAATATTATTAAATCAGAATTAAATTAAAACGTCAGATTAACCTGAATCCAACAACTTTCTTCATTGTTTACGAAGCTGCTGTTCAGAATTCTGCCAGAGCATCCTTTCCTGGAAAAACTATTGAAGGATATTTTTTTTCACTATACTCAGTGTATTTGGCGAAAAGTGCAGTAAACAAGACTCGTCTCTTAACTATAAAGGAGAACCAGACATTCATCAACTTATACGCTCGTACAGAAATAGACGACGTCTGGTTCCATGCACTTGAAGACCTGGAAAATTCGGACTCAACAGCAAATACCACTTCGTTAACGGATAACGTCACAACACACTAGGTTGAAAGCAACAGGTAGCTATGGAACCATTACCAACCGAAGGACCAAGGACGACAAACCATCTCGATGGATGGCACAGCAGCTTCAAGAAGATGATCTAAGTACCACACCCAAACATATTATACAAGCTACTGAACTATCTTTAAGAAGAGTAGGTAGCAAACGAAATGACTATCATTCAGTACCAAGATTGGGGTGTAGGACCAACATATAGAACAAAATACAAACAAGTCAATCAATGCCTACAGGAACTCAGACCATCTTCAGAATAGCGAAGTTATTGTGTTTCAGTATGCTGACATTGCTTGTAACTTATTTGTTACATTTTGACTAAGTTTGTTGCAATTATATGATGTGTTGTTATGTTTAAGTTATGAATCATGTGTCCTTTATTGTGCTATAAATGTTGGCTACGACCTAAACTAAAGCTCTGCAAAGTTTGATAATATTACCACCATCTGAATAATTGCTTCACAAATCAAATGGACAATATGGGAACCCTTCTGGACATGTCTGCAGCAATCGTCGGAGTCCTGCGCTAAACTATTAACATGTGAATGTAAAAGTGAAAATGGTTTCCAAGGAAGATGCAAATGTGTAAAGGCAGCATTAAGTTGTACTACTCTGTGTAAATGTGGGCATTAAATGTGATAGGATATAATAGAGAAGGCCGATTTGTATGATTTGAGAAAACATGTACTACTAATGTTTTGTTTGATATTTATAGTGTCAATTGCGAACATTTTAGCAGATAATTTCCTTATGAAATTACTTGTATGATATGATACTCATTATCTCTGCATTCAATAGAGATTTTTTGAAAGTTATTTTCAGATGAACAATATCAACCAAACAATTTATTTTCATCAAATTTTGAATTTGGAGCTCCACCTATTTTAGCTTAAAAATTTCAAGATTTTTTAAAGATGGCCGCCATTCAATATGAGTATCAATTTCATTAATTTTGTTCAATATAGCAATTGTTGTGAGCACTGTCACTCTATTCACAAGATTTGATGTCAACTTAACTAATATAATTTTCAAGAATTTTTAAAGTATTTTACAGAAATCAAACGTCCACCATTTTAAAAATGGCCACCTTTCCCGCCAATTTCGACTTTCAAAATGGGTCCATAGCTGAAAATGTTGTCCATGACCTATACTACTATTATGCAAAATTTCATGCTTTTACCACAATCTGAGCAATTTTGCTTAAAATCTGCACTAATCGACTGGACTTCCAACCAAAAGCCGGGAATGACCTCAGGTGCTTCGGAAGAGCACGCAGATCCTTCTCCATATATACCAGCTGTCCTGTAGCTCATGATAAGTATACATTCGGTGATTTCACAATCATAAGAGGTTTAAATTGTTTGTTTTTTTTTTTTTTACGTAGCAGGAGAGGGAAGATTTTCCATGTTTGAAAACATGTGCTGTTAAGATGTTAAGTTATAAGGTCTTGTTCCTAAACATATTGCACATCAACGTATGAAGCAAACAGTAATATAATAAAATGAATCGTTTAATTTTGTGCTTTGAATTACTACAAAAACTGTAGCTCTTAAGTGTAAATTCAATGCATCCAAAACACAGCAACACTAAGTTTTACTGGCAATTGTTTTCATAACCTTTTTAATATTATGTTGGCATTTACATTCAGGGGAAATATTTTAAAAGAAGAAAACCACGGTTAAATTCGTAAAATTAAGCTATGCAGTTCATTACATATGAAATAACATGTTTTCAATAATTCCTTTCGTTTTGAGTTAGTAATGCTAATACTTTAAAGCCTTTAACCTTTTAAAACTTTAAAAGCATTTTTATAACTTTAATGGATACTTCCATTAATCTGCATTTATATTCAACAATAAACAATCTCTCTCATTGTGTTTTCAAGAGTGGTCTTTCGTTATCCATATCTTTAAAATTAGACACTTTATTAAAATATATCCAATAATAAACACCACTTGCTTTAAAATTTCCTCAAACACTTCAAATGTATCTAAATAACAGGATACAACCCTCATAGAAGTAATTAAATATCCCAAATATCTTATGATTAAACCACCTGGTTATCAAAAGCGTAAGTCAATTTTGTCATGATTTTTCAAATATGGTTAACTTATGGTTAAAATGTGATTACTTGTTTTAAGGATAATGCTCGACGAAATCTTCGACAAAGCAGTAAATCAGCATGGGCTTCTTTTGCATTAGCATAAAAGGCTCTGCAAACGTTACGGTGTAGTACACGAGCCTTTTGCAAAAGATCATTCTCAAGTTATGACCAAAATAGAAAGAAAACATCAATACTAATGTAATGTGAATAAAGAAATTCAACAGCCGTGAACAACATATTTTCTATTTCTATTCTGTATACAAGCCTTTAGGAAATTTGTAATTCGTTGCACACTTCAATTCGAAGTTCACCTTTATTAACATAAGCACTTGTTGTTTGTTTCTGAATCCTATTTGTGAATGTGAATATAAATTGTAATTTGTAGATTTCAAAATAAAATATTGTGTACACCAAAGTGAGTACCACGCAGATAATGAGAATCCACAATATTGTAAGCTTTCGGAAACAAAATCAAGAAAAACAATTCAGTATAGCAATAGTTAACAAATGAATTAAGACACGAATGAATTGTTTCTTTAATTGGCATGCAAATACGGCTGTTTGTCACTTGTTATTTCGTACTGTATAGACATCTTACTACAATATATTTTCTTATGAGAAAAACATCAAAACTGAAATTAATAAGGGTAACATTGAGGGCATTTTTTGTTCCTTTTGAAGAGACATTGATTGTCGAAATACACATCTAGTGCCAAAAATGGTACCGTTGATGTTATTATTCCTCTACAGCAAGACAATCATAACCTCTTGATGTTGTTGCTTAACTGACAATTATGTGAGGCCCCGAAGGAGATTTAACTTATGTTGTAGTACATTAAATTAAACTAAATGAAATGGAGACAAAACATATATTAGTTCTCCTGATTCACCCATGCGCAAAAGTAAATAGAATGACTGACAAGCTAATGGACTGACCGGTAATAGGATCCCATTGTTCATATTAGTCCATAGAGAAATAAATCAGGAACGAGCGACCGATTTGTAAAACGAAATACACACCTACGCAGCAACTGTGTAGAATTTAATTCATACAGTGGTAGGACGAACAAAGTTAAACTATAAGGCACCCAAATAAATACATCAAACTAGATCTCTAATAAGACAATAAAAATTACACGTGAAAACATTCTGCTATAAGTGACCTCACAGAATGATATTTCGCAATTATTATTCTTTATCATGTCAGTCCAAATATCTCCGCTTAATAGATGTTCGTTGAAACTGTTTTTCTCGTCCTTTTTCTAAACAAAGTTCATCGGAAGATACCAGGACCTTGTTGATAAATATTCCGTATCAACTTCACAACTTGATAATATATGATGGTCTTGAAGTATAGATTCTAGGTACTGACATTGTTATCATCTTAATTATGTGTTATAGTGTTCTTTTTATTTGTTTTTGTATATTTTTAACCTTTACTGTTTAGTCCATTTTTTGTAATATACTTTCGGGGTGGCTCGGTATTTATATATCCCGCCATTGTGTTATGTGCTAGGGTCATTTTTTGTATTCTTGTCTTTCATTTTTGTTTATGTGCTTTGTCTATAGAGTGTCCATATGCTATTTTGTTTTTTCTTTGTTTTATAGTGATTAAGATTATAACACAATGTTGACTACTGAACCCAAATTTTGACATCTTTACCGATTATGTCTTTTTGTTTTGTTCCCACATTGTTGTCAATATAATTGAATTCTATGCGACTGTCATACAAGTGAGAGGTTAAGCTAGCTATAAAACCAGGTTTAATCCATCATTGTCTACATAAGGAAGTGCCTGTACCTAGTGAGAAATATGACAGTTGTTTTCCATTCGTTTGATGTGTTTGAGCTTTTGATGTTGCCCTTTGATAAAGGACTTTTCGATTTGAATTTTCCTTTTAGAGTTCGGTATTTTTGTTATTTTACTATATGATAATTGCACCTATTTATATAGTGTATTCCAGTGTGAGAAATGTATACATACCACTAATACTTCGTTTGTTAGAGGGAAAAATTCAATGGGGAATGTGTCCATGGGACACAGATGATGCCCCCGCTTGTCTATCATATAAAGTTATAAAGGGACATAACTGAAGAACGGTAAGAGTGACGCTACCCAAATTTGTACTTGATCTTAGTGTTGTAGTTATAACAATTGTGTATGAGTTTCATAACATTTGATCGAGACAAACTTAAGTTAGAGAATGGAAACGAAAAATTCAGCAATTTTTCCATTTGTAAAGGGGCATAACTCTAGAACAATAAGAGAGACACCCCCAAAAAACAAACTTGATCTGTATTTTGTGGTAATAAGCATTGTGTATAAGTTTCATAACATTTGGTTGAGGCTAATATAAGTTAGAAAACGGACACAAAAAATTCAGCAATTTTTCCATTTGTAAAGGGGCATAACTCTAGAACGGTTGAAGTGACGACACCAAAATTCAAACTTGATCTGTATTTTGTGGTAATAAGCAGAGTAAAGATGGTTGCTAAAGGAAAATACAAGGGGAATGTGTCCACGGGACACAGATATGCCCCACTTGCATATAACGTTATAAAGGGACATAACTCAAGAACGGTAAAAGTGACGATACCCAAGTTCGTACTTGATATGTGTTTTGTGGTAATAAGTATTGTGTGTAAGTTTCATAACATTTGGTTGGGGCAAATTTAAGTTAGAGAACGGAAACGAAAAATTCAGCATTTTTTCCATTTGTAAATGGGTATTACTATAGAAATGTGAAAATGACGCCACCAAAATTCAAATTTCATCTGTGTTTTGTGGTAATAATCATTGTGTATAAGTTTCATAACATTTGGTTAAGGCAAACTTCAGTTAGAGAATGGAAACGAAAAATTCAGCAATGTTACCATATGTAAAGGGGCATAACTCTAGAACGGTAAAAGTGACGACATCAAAATTCGAACTTGATCTTTGTTTTGTGGTAATAAGCATTGTGTATAAGTTTCATAACATTTGGTTGAGGCTAATATAAGTTAGAAAACGGACACAAAAACTTCAGCAATTTTTCCATTTGTAAAGGGGCATAACTCTAGAACGGTTGAAGTGACGACACCGAAATTCAGACTTGATCTGTATTTTGTGGTAATAAGCATTGTGTATAAGTTTCATAGCATTTGGTTGAGGCAAACTAAAGTTAGAGAACGGAAACGAAAAATTCAGCAATTTTTCTATTTGTAAAGGGGCATAACTCTAGAACAATAAAAGTGACACCCCAAAATTCAAACGTGATCTCTATTTTGTGGTAATATGCATTGTGTTTCATAACATTTGGTTGAGGCAATTTAAAGTTAGAGAACGGAAACCAACTTTGGGACGTACGGACGGACGGACGGACAAGGGTAAAACTTAATGCCCCCCTCCGCTACGGCGGGGGCATAAAAAGGGGGAGAGTAAAAATTCAATGATAATTAGGTGACGAAGCACATACAAGGTAAAGAGGAATACTTTATCTCTCTAATTTCTAACATTCTATAAGAAACTTAGCAGAAGCCGTTAACTTATTTATACAGTTCTTGGAAACAATATATTTCTTTCGTAAAGTCAAGCAAAAGTC
The DNA here is from genome assembly GCA_017311375.1 of Mytilus coruscus. NCBI lineage: Eukaryota > Metazoa > Mollusca > Bivalvia > Mytilida > Mytilidae > Mytilus > Mytilus coruscus. Next base: position 66,497,465 of record CM029604.1, on the reverse strand, counting down.
ACAATTGTACTTCTTGTATTGCATAAAATCGAAAATATATAATGATCCATGTCAAATCAGACAATTTTGCTAATAGTAAGGGGCAACAATGTTTACCGATATCAAAATCTCGTGAAGCTATTTAGAATAAACATATCAAGGTTGTGTAAACCATTATTAAAGTACACTTGAAAAAATGTTAAACTTGAAATTAATTTTAGGTATTTTTAAAAGACATTTCCAACTATTACCTCTCTATCTTTTATTTCTATAAATGAATGTTTATAGTAAAGTGCATATGTAATTGACTATTTCAATTTATATTACTGTTTATAATCTTTTACAGACAGTGCAGAATAAAGAAATGATGGAACAAACTTCGTTAACTCAGTTTATATTGATCCTGTCGTTGAGCAGCGTATACTGTTTAGGTATCACAAGAAGTAATATGAGCAATAGTAAACTGACTTTGCCATGTGCAAAATTTTACACAAAAGGAAAGTTGCATATTGAGTGTTCACATAAGAACCTGACGAAAATCCCTGATTTACCATCAAACGCTGTTTATATCGATTTTGAGGATAACTTAATCAAAGAAATACCAAATGGAACATTTGAACATTTGAAAAATCTGACTTTTTTGGATATATCATTTAACAGATTGAAGTCTATTAACAGACAAATATTTGTTGGAATTCAAAATCTGCGGCACCTTAAACTCAATGATAACTTTATAGTATCAATACCGAACAACACCTTTGAAGATATGACCAGTCTTACAGTTTTGGATCTATCAAACAACATATTACTCCCAAGGATAAGGAATAAATCTTTTAAAGGACTTATTAACCTAAGGCATCTTAAACTTAACAGAAATATTCCTATCATCAGCATCTCTAATGAAATACCAAATAATACATTTGAATATTTAACTACTCTTTCAGTACTGGATCTATCATTCAACCACCTGAAATCAATAAATGAGCAGACCTTTACAGGACTAGAAAACCTACGGTATCTCAACCTCAACAAAAACAGCCTGAGTTATAATACTCGGCAAGTTCCTCCTGGATGTTTTAAACCTCTGAAATCACTAAGAAAGTTGTCTATTCAAAACAACAATGTGTATTCCCATCCCCGTATTTGCATTTTTCCAGATTCGACAATTGTGGATTTAGTTAATCTAGAAAAAATAGAACTTGATGTTGATGTTGGAAGACGTGTTTTCAAAAATGTACAATATCTGGGACCAGGATATGCTTCACTTCAAAACCTACAGTCAATAAAGTTTGATACGTGTGGCCACCTTCCTCTTTTCAACGATTCCTTTAAATACACACCTTATTTAACTCATATATATATACAAAAATGTGTTGTAATCAACGTTAAATCTGGTGCATTTTCTCAACTTCCAAAGTTGAAAGTATTAAAACTAGATCTTAGTGGTTTTTCTGAATATAAACTTGACCAGTTTATGATATTTGATATGGTTTTGAGTTTGGCAATGACACAAATCGAGGTTTTAGACATGAAGGATGTTTGGGAAACAGCTCAAACTGTGAATACTTTTCCATGGGAAGAAGTTAATGAAATGTTGTTAAATACGTCTATACGTGAACTACGTTTACAAACAATGTTAATGTAGTATTTCCGACTGGAAGATCAGTTCCATCACCGCAAAGTCTTCAAATACTCAATCTTAGTATGAATTCCTTAAATGAGATATTGCTGAATCTAACGCATGTTAAATACCTCAACTTACAAGGTAATGCTCTCGGTAAATACCTAGGAAATAACAGCTACATGATAAAAAGTGAAAGTAAACTTGAATATGTATGTCTAGCTAACAATTCAATTTCAAATCTTAATACAGCAATATTCAACGAGCAACCGTATCTACGAATTATTGACATAAGTTATAACAGCCTGAAAGAGGTAGATTTTGACCTGTCCCTTTGGTGAAGTTGCATATTTTGAACCTTTCATTCAACGCAATAAACCATTTAGACCACAAGTCTATTACAAACTTAGACAGAATTCTTACGAAAAGCGACAACATATTACAAATTGATCTCAATTACAACCCGCTTCATTGTAACTGTTATACACTTTCATTTTAACGTGGATGCAGCGTAGGCGCGAACATTTCATAACATTTTCTCACTTTAAATGTAAATACCTGAATGGGAGCATTTCACCTTCAAATTTATTTGAAGAAGTAGTGCTATATCTTGAGAGGAATGTATGGATTATTCGTATTTGATGGTAATCGCGTCTATTGCTGTTTTGCATTTATAGCAATATTATTAACAGCAGTCATTTATAGACATCGATGGAAACTTCGATACATTTTCTACAGCAAAACTAAAATATGTCAAAAATAAATCAGATGAAGAATTGACTGAGTATGTTTATGATGCCTTCATATCATATTCTGATAAAGACCGAGAATTTGTAATTAACGACTGCATTGAAAATCTCGAACAAGGTGTCTTAAAGCTATGCATACACCAGCGCGATTTCGTGCCCGGAGAAGATATCACAGATAATATTATAAATGCTATCCAGAACAGCCGAAAAACAATCTGCATAATAACTAGATCCAGCGTATACTGTTTAGGTATCACAAGAAGTAATATGAGCAATAGTAAACTGACTTTGCCATGTGCAAAATTTTACACAAAAGGAAAGTTGCATATTGAGTGTTCACATAAGAAAATCCCTGATTTACCATCAAACGCTGTTTATATCGATTTTGAGGATAACTTAATCAAAGAAATACCAAATGGAACATTTGAACATTTGAAAAATCTGACTTTTTTGGATATATCATTTAACAGATTGAAGTCTATTAACAGACAAATATTTGTTGGAATTCAAAATCTGCGGCACTTAAACTCAATGATAACTTTATAGTATCAATACCGAACAACACCTTTGAAGATATGACCAGTCTTACAGTTTTGGATCTATCAAACAACATATTACTCCCAAGGATAAGGAATAAATCTTTTAAAGGACTTATTAACCTAAGGCATCTTAAACTTAACAGAAATATTCCTATCATCAGCATCTCTAATGAAATACCAAATAATACATTTGAATATTTAACTACTCTTTCAGTACTGGATCTATCATTCAACCACCTGAAATCAATAAATGAGCAGACCTTTACAGGACTAGAAAACCTACGGTATCTCAACCTCAACAAAAACAGCCTGAGTTATAATACTCGGCAAGTTCCTCCTGGATGTTTTAAACCTCTGAAATCACTAAGAAAGTTGTCTATTCAAAACAACAATGTGTATTCCATCCCGTATTTGCATTTTTCCAGATTCGACAATTGTGGATTTAGTTAATCTAGAAAAAATAGAACTTGATGTTGATGTTGGAAGACGTGTTTTCAAAAATGTACAATATCTGGGACCAGGATATGCTTCACTTCAAAACCTACAGTCAATAAAGTTTGATACGTGTGGCCACCTTCCTCTTTTCAACGATTCCTTTAAATACACACCTTATTTAACTCATATATATATACAAAAATGTGTTGTAATCAACGTTAAATCTGGTGCATTTTCTCAACTTCCAAAGTTGAAAGTATTAAAACTAGATCTTAGTGGTTTTTCTGAATATAAACTTGACCAGTTTATGATATTTGATATGGTTTTGAGTTTGGCAATGACACAAATCGAGGTTTTAGACATGAAGGATGTTTGGGAAACAGCTCAAACTGTGAATACTTTTCCATGGGAAGAAGTTAATGAAATGTTGTTAAATACGTCTATACGTGAACTACGTTTTACAAACAATGTTAATGTAGTATTTCCGACTGGAAGATCAGTTCCATCACCGCAAAGTCTTCAAATACTCAATCTTAGTATGAATTCCTTAAATGAGATATTGCTGAATCTAACGCATGTTAAATACCTCAACTTACAAGGTAATGCTCTCGGTAAATACCTAGGAAATAACAGCTACATGATAAAAAGTGAAAGTAAACTTGAATATGTATGTCTAGCTAACAATTCAATTTCAAATCTTAATACAGCAATATTCAACGAGCAACCGTATCTACGAATTATTGACATAAGTTATAACAGCCTGAAAGAGGTAGATTTTGACCTGTCCCCTTTGGTGAAGTTGCATATTTTGAACCTTTCATTCAACGCAATAAACCATTTAGACCACAAGTCTATTACAAACTTAGACAGAATTCTTACGAAAAGCGACAACATATTACAAATTGATCTCAATTACAACCCGCTTCATTGTAACTGTTATACACTTTCATTTTTAACGTGGATGCAGCGTAGGCGCGAACATTTCATAACATTTTCTCACTTTAAATGTAAATACCTGAATGGGAGCATTTCACCTTCAAATTTATTTGAAGAAGTAGTGCTATATCTTGAGAGGGAATGTATGGATTATTCGTATTTGATGGTAATCGCGTCTATTGCTGTTTTTGCATTTATAGCAATATTATTAACAGCAGTCATTTATAGACATCGATGGAAACTTCGATACATTTTCTACACAGCAAAACTAAAATATGTCAAAAATAAATCAGATGAAGAATTGACTGAGTATGTTTATGATGCCTTCATATCATATTCTGATAAAGACCGAGAATTTGTAATTAACGACTGCATTGAAAATCTCGAACAAGGTGTCTTAAAGCTATGCATACACCAGCGCGATTTCGTGCCCGGAGAAGATATCACAGATAATATTATAAATGCTATCCAGAACAGCCGAAAAACAATCTGCATAATAACTAGATCATTTCTGGACTCTTATTACTGCATGTTTGAATTCAACATGGCCAGAATGGAAAGTATCCATTCAAGAAATGGTAAAAATACTTTGTTTTTGGTATTTTACGAGAAAATTTTACCAGAAGAGTTGCCGTTAGTTTTATATGAACTTATTCAGAATCAATCATATATTGAATATCCGAATGACGAACAGGGAGATGTAATTTTCTGGCAGAAAATCAAAGATGCTATTCATACGTAGGGTTTTTGTACAGCTTACTTATTTTCTTTTAAAAAATAAACTTCAGGAAATACAATAACAATTTTTCCATAGGAGAAAGTTTATAATAAGTATCAACCGGAAATATATAATAAAAACAAATGGGTTGCACTTAAAAGTCAATTGGGCTCTTTATGGTAATTTCTGGAAAACGCTTTTGAGTTACATATTTCTGAAGTGATGAAAATTGATACATAACTGCAATGTATCAAATTTGATTGATTGATTGATTGATTGGTGTTATATGCCACTTTTAGCACTATTGTACTATTTCGAGGCGGTCAGTTTTTATTAGTGGAGGAAGCCGGAGTGCCCGGATATCAAATTTGAAAACCAATCTAAACTGTCTTGGCAGTGAGTTTGTTTTCTACGTACATCTAAGATTTTAAAAGCTGATGAGTAAAAATACCAATAAACGAATCACCTTTCATGAATAAACTTCAATGTGAAAGAAGTGTACCAAAGTTACTTAAAATCTTGGAACACATGAATGGAAAAGGATAAATGACATGAATTACAGAAAGAGTAAAAATGATTTCAATTTAAAATCGACCTTTATCTTTAATTTCGAGTTCATCATCATAGATATCAATCTTTATTATAATGTATCAGTCTGAATACTAAACAGCAATGATATCAAACTAGCAAGCAAACTGACAAAACAAATCACAAACATACTGTAAATTAAATAGACAAGAAGTCATTTCATTTGTATTCTAGTACTTAGATCAGCGGCATTACAGTATTAAAAGTAATGTAAAATATGATAGTAGTATTGATTGAAAGAGGATTTGAACGCCACCTTTAATTTTAAATGGATCGACAAATTCATTTGAAGCAGTACTATATCTGGAGCGGTAATGTATGAATTATTAATAATTGTTTATTATCTTTATTTTGGGATTTATAGCAATATTATTTACAGCAGTCACTTAAAGACATTGACGGAAATTTCGATACCTTTTCTACAGAGCAAAACTAATTCTCATGAAAAATGGAAAAGTCAGAAGACAAAAATTCATAAGGGGTTCCGCAGAACCCTGTGTCTCGCCTGCGATTGCTGCTGTCAGTGTTAATGTGTTATGTTGACTTAAAAAGTTAGTCCATTTATCAGTAAAATACAGAATTAAAAAGAAAAACATTTTCTTTAGATGCTATTTTTTGGTCTTGAAGATGAGCTTCTGTACAAGTTTCATAACAATCCATGAAGGTTCACAAATTTATCATGTAAAACATTTTTTATTCCAGCTAGACTGTCTTTAAATGTTAATTGTAAAAAATGAAGTCCATATATCAGAAAAATATTCAACAAAGGACACTCTCCAACATTGTAGACGAGAATAGAATTCATGACAAAAATCTGTTTTGTTGATCTTGTATTGCTGATCATTTAATCTGTTTAGTTTCTCTCTATCTTCTTTAGTTTTTGCTCAAAACGCAATAGAGAGTAAATAAATTCTCATTTAAGGGCAATCACGCCTATAAAGAGTGACAGTCTACTAACTATATCGGCTAAACTTGACTTGTTAGTAGATCTTGACTTGCTGATCATTTTTGTGACTTATAGTGTATATTTATCTATTATAATTTTTTATCATATATGGCAAAACGAAAAAAAATGGTGAAAATCGTCTTTAAAAGGGCAATAACTCCAATAAGGAGTCGTCGGACGATTTCCGCCATAATTGTCTTAATTGTAGATCTTGTCTTGCAGATCATTTTTGCTTATTTTAGTTTCTATCTATCTATTATAATTTTTGAGATATAAGGCAATAATGAAAAAATGGTAAAATTTGTCATTTAAGGGCAAAAACTCCTATAAGAAGTCATCTAACAGTTTTGACGTATAGGACAATTGGTAAAGCTTAACGTTCTGAACATTTTTGCCCTTGTCAGATTTTCTCTTTTTATAACATTTTCAAATTAATAACAAAACTTGCATTTTACCCCTATGTTCTTTTTTTTTAGCTATGTCAGCCTTCTTGGTTGGTAGGCCGGGTCAACGGACACATTCTTTAAACTAGATACCCCAATGATGATTGTGGCCAAGTTTGGTTAAACTTGACCCAGTATTTTGAGAGAAGATGATTTTTGTAAAAGTTAACAGACAATGGAAAATCGTCATTAAAGGGCAATAACTCAAATAAGGAGTAGTCAGACGATTTCCTCCATTCAGTCTTAATTGTAGATCTTGTCTTGCTGATCATTTTTGCTAATTTAAGTTTCTATCTATCAATTATGATGTTTAAGGTATAAGGCAAAAACACAAAAAAATGGTAAAAATCATCATTAAAGGGCAATAACTCTAATAAGGAATTGACTGACCATTTCAAACATGAGACTTATTTGTAGAAATTGTCTTGCTGATCATTTTTGCCATTTAAATTTTCTCTTTATCTATTATAGTTTTCAAGATAGTAAGCAAAAATTAAAAAAAAATAAAAAATGATAAAATTTGTCATTTAAGGGCAATAACTCTTATAAGAAGTCGTCTGACAGTTTTGACGTATATGGACAATTGGTAGAGCTCAACATTCTGAACATTTTTGCCCCTGTCAGATTTTCTCTATAACGGTTTTCAAAACAAGACAAAACTTGCATTTTACCCCTATGTTCTATTTTTAGCCATGTCGTCCATCTTGGTTGGCAGGGGGGTCATCTTTTTTCAAAACAAGATACCCCTAAGATGATTGTGGCCACGTTTGGTTAAATTTGACCCAGTAGTTTCAGAGGAGAAGATTTTTGTAAAAGTTAACGACGACGGACGACAACGACAAGCAATCTGACAAAACAAATCACATACATACTGTTAATATATATATATAGACCAGAAGCAATTTATTGGCATTTTCAGTACTTAAATGAGTGCTGCAACAACAAAAATAGCTAATAAAAATGTTGGTAGTATTGACCTGAAAGAGGATTTTAAGTCGGGTAGCAATACACATTTCGAACTGTGGTTTCGCATGTTGGCCCGGTGGATTTTTTAAATATGATAGTTATTGAGCAATAAAATTATTTTTTTAGACAGCTGATGACTTATTAAACCTTACAGTGGGTTAATATGAAAAAAAATCAAGATTGTTTTTATATGTTTTAAGGGCTATTTTCTGATTGACAGTCCATATTTTCATATTCCGATCAATCATAGGTCCAGAAATTATTGTAATATTTACAAATACTTTTTTAAACAAGAACTTTTGATGCAATTTTGCGATAAAAAGGACATGAAAAAAATATGGTCTTGAATATTTTGATAGATACATGTAAATAGTTTCAGAAAATGTATCACTCCAAGGGATTGAAATTCTACTTCTGGCAAAATTTTGGGGAAATATGTGACATCTTGGCACCCCTTATTCTATATCAAATAAATGCAGATTGTTGCCATCGATACACCTAAAATAAATGATATTTTACCATTTTAACTACTGCAAATCAGTTCTAGGGAAGATACTGACTACATACATATGCAAATACATGACACAAACAGTAGGCTTAATTTGTAAGAAAGCTTGGAAAAAGGGATAGTAAAATTTATAAGGGTTAATTTCATTTTTCCCCTAACTATATACTGCTACCTAAACCTTGGTCTTTAATTAAAAGTTGCTCATCAAATTCATTTTAAGCAGTAGTACTTTATCTTGAGCGGTAATGTATGAATCATTTGCAATCCTTTTTGCAATATTTTATAGCAAATAAATGCAGATTGTTGCCTTGGATACACCAAAAATATAATATTCACGAACACTTTTTTATACAAGAACTTTTTGATGCAATTTTGCGAAAAAATGAGATGAAAGACATATGATCTTGAATTTTTTTGATACATACATGATAATAGTTTCAGAAAATATATCACTCCAAGGGATTGAAATTCTACTTTTGGCAAAATTTTGGGGAAATATGTGACATCTTGGCACCCCTTATTCTATATCAAATAAATGCAGATTGTTGCCATCGATACACCTAAAATAAATTATACTTAACCATTTTAACTACTGGAAATCAAATATATGGAAGATACGGATTACAAACATATGCACAAATATGACACAAACAGTAAGCCTAATTTGTGAGAAAGCTAGGAAAAAGGGATGGTAAAATTTATGACGGGTCAATTTCATTTTTTTTCCCTAACCGTGTATTGCTACCTCAACCTTATAAATTGATCATCAAATTCATTATAAGGAGTAGTACTATATCTTGAGCGGTAATGTATGAATCATTCCTATTTGATCATTATCTTCATTTTGGGATTTATAGCAATATTATTAACAGCAGTCAGTTAAAGACAATGCTTGAAATGTCTATACCTTTTCTACACACTAAAACTAATAAAAACCATGAAAAAATGGAAAAGTCAGAAGACACCAGTTCTATATAAAAAGGGTCACACATTGTCTACTGCTTAGTTGATATCCTAGGGGACAGATAAAGGAATGACCTAGAATTATTTGCAAGCAAATACAAAACACTCTGAAATGTCAGCACATGAAAAAATTCATAGCTGTTCCCTTATTCTACAAGGTCTCTATCAAGCTGCAAATTGGGTTAATATAATTACAGTCAATCATGCTTTATAGGTCACCTCTTTCAAGCAAAAACCTGTACTGTCAGGTCACCCTCTTCTTGTCCCTATGTATTTTGAACCTCCGTCCAAAGGTCATCTCTCTTCAAGGTCACTTTTCTTTGGTCCCAAGGGTGACTTTTATATACAGGTTTGACTGTAAAAGGTATGTATGAGATCACTGAAATTATTTTTAAATCAGCAGCCCAACAACCCAAATCAAAGAGCTGAAGAGCTCTGAGGGGAAAGACGGCCATTGTTTCTTTTTTTTTTTTTTTGGGGGGGGGGGTATCTTTTCATGAATAAATAGGTTTAAACTACAAAATGCAACATTTTTAATTATTTTTTTTTTTACCATTACAATGATTATGTTGGTACACAAAATTTAGTTTTAATGGAAGACTATTAATCATATACTAAATGTCACATTTTAAGTGTTCTGATACATTAATTTTTATTTTAGTGGATTATTACTCATCAATTGAGGTGCTCCTGTATTGGAGGAAGATTCTCAAAACAGAATTTTACAGAAAAAATGAAAACTGTCGTTTCTCTCCCCAATCTCATGTGTCCCCACGGCCATTGTTAACTGTGAAAGTTACAAGTTGACCTACAAATTAAAGCATTGCCTGTTGATGTTTGAAACATTTACAGCAAACATAATTATGTTCAAATTGAACAAATATCAATTTAAATTAGTACACGAACTCTGAGAATGATTTAAATAATCAGTAAAGGATATCCCTGCTTCTACGTAGTGACTAGTGTGGCATTCCAACAATGACGTCACTATAATGTAGGTTGGATATATTTAGAATATCTCGTCATTCTGATTTTTCCGGATTGTAAAAGAAACGTAAATAGTGTAAGGGAGAGCTGAAGATACGATAATTTCGTGAGAAACAGAAGGGAAATGTGTTAAAAAGTGTTTAAAGTCAATCTATTCATTTGTGTGTCTCCTTCTCATCAATCTCAGTAAGATTTTTTGGGGGTGTTTTCCACACTATAAAAACAAAATGAATGACGTGAGGGGATGTCAGTCTGGTCAACCACATAGGGGATTGACGACTTGAAGCCGTCTTTCCCCAAAAAATCCATTTCAATTTTAAACTGTTAAACATAACAAAGTGTGCATGCTGAAATTTCAAACCTGCTTCACTGAGTATATTATATATTGAAATTCTTTGGGTCCAAGGTCAGATGAATTTTGCCAGAGAGACTTGTACACCTTACAATATTTCTATACACAAAACATAGTTGCCTACAATTCTGCAACATTTGTCACATGTGAGCCCAAAACAAACATTCAGAGGAAAACATTTCAGTCATTAAAAAGAAATAAGCTGTTGAACTGATAGCTAACCTGCTTTTCTGTATTTTGAAGGTAATATTTGTTGAAATTAAGAGGGCAGCTAGTATGAATGAAATTGATGTATTCTAATGTTTGGCACTTTCAGGCTTCTTTAACCTGCCACGTTCTGTGTCTATTTTCCGATCTATAAAGAATTATATGTCTTGATATTCACTTGACCATCCAGTTTATCATCAGTAACAGCATATTAAAATTTGAAAAGCATTGACTGAACAGTTCATAATTTATTGAACAGAACAACACAAAGTGCTATTTTCCAATCTATCAAGGACCATAAATCTTGAACTGCAAAAGTGGAAATTGTTACTATCAAATGTAACCTCCATTTAGTTATCAGTAACAACATTTCAAAATATGAAAAGCATTGGATGAATGCATATGGTTCATAGGTTATTGCACGGAAACTTCAGAAAAAGCCATTTTCCAATCTACTAAGGACCTCAATTCCTGATCAGGAAAAGTTAAAATCATCAATATCAAATTTGACAAATATTTTATCATCAGTATTAACATGATAAAATTTGAAAAGCATTGGTTTGACATTTCATAACTTATTGCACAGAAACGACATAAAGTGCCATTTACCAATCTATCAAGGACCATTACTCCTAAACGTTAAAAGTGAAAAATGTCAATATCAAACTTGACCTCCATTGTGTAATCAGTAATCAGTGACAGCATACATTTTGTATTAAAATTTGAAAAGCATTGGTTTGAAGTTTCATAATTTATTGCATGGAAACTTTTTCTGAATAATTTATTAATACAATTATGTCTACCCAGTATGTAATTTCAATAATTCAATGCAAATGTGGAAATAATAATGGAAGTTTAATATACAAATGTTTCATAGTCAATGAATCAAGTATGAGTGAGTAGGAGCAAATAATCTACATAGAAATGAAATTTGCTTTTGCTAATACAACTGCAAATCAAATATCATTGACTTAACAGTTCCCCTTAAAGTTATCTAATCACAATCTTTGACAAATTGTTGACATTGCCAACTCCTAAGTCACCGCTATTGCATGAAACAGCAAACCTTAGTCAGCTTCTGCAACTTAGTCAGCAGTCTGAGCTGAATTATATCACAGAAACACCTAAAACTTTATCGTCTCAAAATCTGTCCACCAGATCATTAACTAAATGAAGGATTTTAATTAGAACGAGTGTTCACTCACAAAAGAATATCCCTCTTTAAAATACTATTAGTAAATTTATTATCTCCCCTTTCATGTATAAAAGGGAAAATATTCCATTATGCACATTCTCAGGTAGTGATGTCCTATTGTGTAAATAATCATCAATATCAGACAAGCTGTTTAGGAGGAGTGGCAAGACAGTCAGACTTTTACCACACATTGTAAGATTGATGTAAGGAAATTCAATTATCTGCCCTTTGACATGTAAGACTGGGATCACATCCTCAGGTAGTGTTTTACAACTGTTTTAAGTTCTGTCAATGTCCCTTTGCCCGTTTCGAAGAAGCTAAGCTTTCAAGACTTTTATTTTATACTGTAAATTCTGAAAATATTGAAAGGTTTTTATTAGTGCTAATAATGCATCTGGGCGAGTCTCACAGTAATGAGAACTCACATTCTGATATCTGATACATATTTCTAAATGCAGCTTCTCCTGAAATCGCAATAATTTATCTGACATTTTTGTTGATTCATAAAATCCCAAAAATAATTGCACACAATAATTTCTGAATTTACAGTATTGTAATATTGAAGTAAGTATATTTGATTATCTCCCCTTTGACCTGAAGGACTGGGATTATAATCCTTTAGCCATAAGCACATCTGTAATGTCTTACAATTAGGAAAAGTTTCATCAATATCCTTGTCATTTAGGAGTTGCACTTACAAGTCACATGGACAGACAGAGGGGCAGAGGGCAGATGGGACAATATCCCTAATGCGCCTTGAAATGAGGAACTCAAAAGTCACGTGTAAACAAAAAATCTCTGTGTAGTGATAGTTGACACATTTCTATGATAAACAAATGACTGAGCTGAACCATTTGTGTTAATTTAGAAAGTAGGGGAACACAGAATAAATGTGTAAAAACTATGGAGCTATTAAATGTGTTCAAAGTATTAAACTTTCAAAGAACTTATTGTGTTAAAAATGGGATTTTTTACCACGAGGAGCCGCATCACAAAAGGATACTCGGGGTTTGCTAATTTATGGAAAAAGTAATCTCACTGCACTCGAAAATTTAACCACATATGTGAAAATGTCTCAGCTTGAAACGAGCCATCATACATATCCAAGTTAACGATATGGACTGAGCAACAGAAGAAAACGTTACCATTACCGCCTATGGAGAAACTAATACGCATCTTGACCCATCTTCTAAGAATAATTCCAGAGATATCTTAAGATAATTTCACCTTGTACACCACAGAAAATTGTGAAAATGATGGTAAGTAGTTTTTTATTTATACCTAGTTATCAGAAATGGTTTAAGATAAATATTATTGATAAAGATCAGCAAAACTCAATGAAATTTTCGCTTTTAAAATGCATTACTGGCACGGGCTGAACACTTTTTTTAGGCACAATCATAACTTTGTTTACCTCCGAGACATCCGAAAGGAATTGTTTATTTAATTGAAAAAGGCAAGAAATAACTTAATATTATTAAATTGTAAGTAAACATGACACAATATAGTCTTTGTTATGTAATTATCACTCTGGTCTACAGGAATAACTGATAATCAAGGAGATAACACACTTCATACGAGTAAAGTGAGATACATCATCACATGTGCTTTTATCCTATGATTTGACCCCTAGTCAGTAGATTTTAATATGCAAATAAACAGAAAAAACATGTACATGTATTAATAAAATCATGAATTATTATTTTTAATGCACATGAGCAAAACACAAGATATTGTCATTTCTCAGTGAAAAAGGGGGAGGGTCAAACCTTTTGAAAACAATATTCCTGCACCTATTCAACTATTAAGCTAGTTAGCTACTACTCATTGCTTCTAATATAAAAGGTTTAAATGAAGGTGGCTTAGCCACAAGGGAGAAGCATTTTTCTTTCTTTGTGATAAAACTTTCAAGAATTAGATTTTCTCTCTCAATAATACTTATGTATTTAAATTAAATGATAACACAGCCTGAGTAAATTTTTTGTCTTATTTCAGTTCCAGACATATCATTACTTTTTAACATGAGATGGCAAACTAGAGGTTTAAAAAGTCCTGAATAACTGATAAGCATTTTGTTTTATTAGGCAAGCTCTAAATTGTTTATTTATGGTATTTATGCAATTGAAATTACAGTCGGTATGTTAGAAATATGCTAATATGAAAACTGTTGCTATGGTCTTGATATTAAATGAAAATACTTAGTTACTGACCTTTTCGACTAAATATTTCGAGTTAAATCTTGCGCAACTGTTTCTCATGTAACACTGCAAACTATAATTAGCACTATTTTGATCTGTCGTTATTTAATGACGCCATAATACATGTGATGTCACAATGTTTCCTTTAATACCTCATGTGGATTTCTCACTGATTAAAGGTTTTCACTGAAATCCATGTAAAAACCTTTTTCTCAAATAGAATTATGTGAAAGGACAAGTTTTGAAAATTTGCACTTCATTGCACTGTAATTATATGATAAGAATGACTTTCCCAGTAGTTTAGAGTGGTTTCCACAGTATTATATACCAGATTTCCACTAGTAAGAATAATTATTTTGGTGTTGTTTTTTTATAAAATCTACATTTTGCATAATTTCTCTGTCAAAATGCACTTTTAGGCACAAGAAAATTTTATAGAATGCTTTAACAGGGCCTGTGTATTGTAATTTAAGGTTATCATCAAGTTTTGTCCTTGTTTTGACTAGTGAAGGTATACTGGAAGAAATTAATTATACATACACATTGTATTCAAAATAAATCAATATAGCGATAAAAGTGTCATTGCCTTATAGTGCCTAAACAACTTTATTTTTTTCAGAAATGGACAAAATGCACAGATTTATTCAGAATGTCATACCGATGAAGATCACATAAAAATATTTGGAAAAATCAGAACTATGGATTTCAATATGGGACAATATCCCTAATGCGCCTTGAAATGAGGAACTCAAAAGTCACGTGTAAACAAAAAATCTCTGTGTAGTGATAGTTGACACATTTCTATGATAAACAAATGACTGAGCTGAACCATTTGTGTTAATTTAGAAAGTAGGGGAACACAGAATAAATGTGTAAAAACTATGGAGCTATTAAATGTGTTCAAAGTATTAAACTTTCAAAGAACTTATTGTGTTAAAAATGGGATTTTTTACCACGAGGAGCCGCATCACAAAAGGATACTCGGGGTTTGCTAATTATGGAAAAAGTAATCTCACTGCACCCGAAAATTTAACCACATATGTGAAAATGTCTCAGCTTGAACGAGCCATCATACATATCCAAGTTAACGATATGGACTGAGCAACAGAAGAAAACGTTACCATTACCGCCTATGGAGAAACTAATACGCATCTTGACCCAGATGGACAGACAGAATGATTCCTATATATATCTTTGCTATAAGTATTCAGTAAACAGGAAGTTGATAAGCAATGGATGTGAAAACACATGACACAGTTTAACATATTCAAATGGAGCTTGATCGATACCTAATTTTAGGAAGCTTGGATTTATAGTTCAAGAGAAAATACGACAAAATTTCAATGACCATTAAATGTATGAATACATAAGTGTTCGGTTAACAGGAATGTGATGAGCGATAAATAGAAAAATGCATCACACTATATAGATTGCTCACATGATACTTGCTACCAAATTTCAGTAAGCTGTAATTTGTACATCCTGACAAAAATTTCAAGGGGAAAGTAAACCAGTATAATCCCCTCCTTCAGAGCAAGGGTATTGTAATTCATCCAACCATAGCATCTTTTACCATACCACAGCAAACAAGAGTAAAGACATGCATGATGTCTTTGTCACATCAGCAAAGTTTTATGAGAAACTTTTATTTAGGGAATACTTATTATCAACATCTCTTCCAATGGCTTATGAAAAAGAACTATAAAACATGTTTCTTCCATACATATTATATTTTAATTCATGGTAAAATAATGTATTACAAATATATGAATAAATGTGAAATAAATATACAATAACATTTCACAACCATTTACAGCAATAATTCACAGGAAAGTGAAGAGGAATGCTGGGTAATATATCCCATAAGTCTTTGTAACTGGCAGGAAGTGGCATAACCAGAATAGGGGCAGTAAGCATGCAAAATTTATCAAACTGAAAGAGTAGAGAAATCAAAATTTTATGCTGAATCTTTTTCGAAATGCTTGCATATAAGTCAGTTAATAGATTCTTTAATTCATATGCATTAATGTAACCTTTAACTGTTGTCTTCCAAGTTTTGTTTGTAACATGTAAGCTAAAATTTGGTGCCAATATCTAAATCTGCTAAGAACAGAAGTCAAGACTAAATTATTTGATTTTGTAAAACATTAACCATATATATGTAAATATATGTGTGCAAATAAGATCACTAAAACAGTGCATTACCCATTTCCAATGTTAATAAAGATTTAAGAAGTGCGAGAAATAATCCAGAAAGGTTAATAAACAGTAAAGAATATGGTATATGTATTATTATTTAACACTAAAGAATGTCAATTCTGTAATGTCTAACATTGTCTAATACACATTTTAGATCATTACAGAAATGACATCAAATATTGCAAGCAATTGTCTAAAGTGTATACTGTGCGACATGCAAATAAGAGGCTGCTGCATAAAATATTTTTTCAAGATAAGTTCAATGAAACATATTACAAGTTATTCACAACTTAAAATTAGATAGGCAATAACTTGATCATTTTTTCCCCACTCTTTTATGGAAAATGTAAATAATGCAATAATAAAATAAAACATTAAATGATATGCAACAGCCTCTGTGTTTTTGAGGTAGTTTCCTTGCCATCTATGAATGTGACAACCAATCTCTTCTGTGAGCAATGCAACACTAAAATTATGATGTTTCTGACATCATATTCTTACTAATTTTCACTGTCAAGAGCAAAACAAAACTGTTTCAATATTATCTCTATTTCTTTTAATGAGTAAAAGATAAATTATGTTGTCACACTCATAGTTTAATCATGTCTAATATTCTTGCAATAATTCTAACAGAATAATTTTTTTAAGAACTATCAGACATGATATTACATACAAATTTGCTGTAATTGGTTGTTATATATGTTTAATATTAGTAAAGGACAAAAAGTGCTATAATTTGAAACTGTATGTAGAAGGACAAAATTTTGTTCCAATTTTTTTTTTTTTTTTTTTTTCAATGTAGTCAACCTCAGGTGAGCATATCAACATAAAGTTTTGTCCTTTCAATATATTTCCAAAGTATATTTACTTCACAAATTCATACTTGTAAGACTATATATAAACCAAAATATATAAATTTTTCGGAAATTTTGTTATTCTGTTCATTAGTACTGGAATTTAAAGGTATTGTTAGTATGTCACCTACAAACCCAAGTGTATAACTGGCCAAATACCCAGTGGTGTATTATTAGTTCCTTTTTTAAAGGAAAACTAAAATATGTAAAATTTGGAGAATACAGAGGGAAAACTATATTGGTGCAAGAATTTTTACAGTGTACAACAGTTAGTATATCTGAAAAAAACTTTTAAAAAGAAATCTCTAATAAGCTCCAATTGAAATAGATCATCAAAAGTTTTCCTTTGCATTTTTGTATAGAAGTTTGAATCAATGACTTATTGAATTTCACTAATAATAAGTCTTAATGACCTATAGGGCATCACACATCAATGACTTCTATCTAGGGGTTTTATCAAAAAGACTCAATAACTTATGGGGTATCTCAAACATAACCTCTTCACCAACCTTCACAAATTAATAAACTCTTGTTTTGCTCAATCTGGTTGTGCAAATTTAACAATAATATTATATTTTGTTATATAATATGAATATGCATATATTAGTATCTATAGAGACAAATACATATATACAAACGGTTTCATATATATATATATATATATAACTTTTCATCTTTGGAAAGATTCAGTTTACTTGACTGGAATTTAGTTTATTCTTTGGGTGTTTAAAAAAAAAATGTTACAATTACCTGCAATTAACAATTTTGTAAGAAAACTTTAATCTTCTTTAAACGCTTGTCTTAATATTTATTTAAATCTTTATTTCTTATAATTCATTTAAATGTATTTATCTCAAAACCAAATAAATATGAGAATCTCACATTCATCAAACGTGCCTAGAAACATCAAAATCAATATTTCTTCCAATGAAAAATGTACAAATGATTTCTGAATAACAGACAACTATATAAAATTCATCTAAATCTCAAACAGAACTACTAACAAAAATATCACAGTGTGTGAGAATCCCTGTAACCCTCATTGGAGTAATTATTACAATAATTACAATGTCCGATATAATCATTTTGTGTTATAAATTGGAAATTATAGACACAGTATAAACTTGTACTAGCTTAATTTTTTATAAAATCATGATAATTTGCTGCGGCTATTATTACTATAACATTAGCACTATCAAATCCCTCACTTGGGATGCTTTCTACGTCAAGAATGTTATACAATATAATTTCATGTTTATTTACAGTATATCCTTTTTACATGTTATCCATAATTATTTTATTATCTTTATGCAATTTGCTCCATTTTTCAATAGCATTCCACTGATTTGTCCAAGAGGTAGTTTAAATTAAATTTGTGTCTTTTATAATATTTTGCCCTACTCGGTTTCAGTAGATAAATACATTTTGGGTTGTACTCTTAAAAAAGCCATAAGTACTCAACAGACAGATAAATTTCTACTTTTAGGTAAAATTAATATTGAAAAGGGAATAATGTTCAGATGTTAAGCCAGTGCAATATTATCCATTCAACTTGTTAAACTCAATCATTTAATAAACGCTCTTATACATTTTTTAATAATTTAAGTTTTCCCCATGTCTCAATATCTATTCAAAAGTTATTCCATAAAAATAATCATTCATTTGAATAAATTATATCATAAACCAATTTTCCTTACACCAGGGAGAACGATCTACATCCTATTCTATCAAAAGTGAACATTAAGAATATGTACACTTGGTTAATGAATCATGATTACTTCTGAACACACACTTTTAACAATGATATGTTTATATTACTTAATCTTAATAATTCACAGCAGTATCTGTTTATAAATATCTATATAAATGATATGTAATATTTATAGATTGTATATGGACTTCTATATGATCATAACCGTGATTTGATTTTAAATAAATCATAAACATGATTTAGTGTTTGTTTAATAGTTGGAATTTATCCTGTTGATAGAATTTCTTTAATGGTAGTTAATGTTTGCGTACTCAAATGCTACGGTTATTGAAAATTGTTAGGAGCTGTTTATAAGAATATTATTATGCCTTTTATGGAAAAATAAAGCTTACATCTCATATACAAAATGAATAAAGAATTTTGATTTTGATATAAAATATAACAAAAATATATAAACATATAAATGGGTGTAAAAAATATTAAATTTTACTATTTATGCAATCTAAAGATTTTACTCCGTTAAAAGAAAAAGTATGGGAGCAATGAAAACTTTCAAGATACCGACACAATTAAATAGTTATCAAGATACCTTTAAGGTATAATTAGTATTATAGATTTCTATGACATGAATTCATTGTTTTTATCACTTTATTTCTTTCGCTTAACAGTTATATATTAAATAAAAATAAGTTATATTTCTAAATAGTAGAAAAATTATTTCACAACTTTAAATTTAACATTAAGTTTAGTTTTCTTCAGAATATTGATACAGAAGTTGTCAAGAAGGAACATACACCCTTGAAGATAACTATATGCAACTGATATCCAGGTAACCTGAAAAGTATGTCCATTGCATTAATTAAATGTGGAATGTTTTCAAAAGTAATCACCTTTGCGTGGCGGTGGAGGTGCAACAGGGATGTGATTTGATTGGTTAATGTTTCCACTATATCCACCAATTGATCCTCTTCTACCACCATTCTGAAATCACAAAGACAGATTAAAAAACTTCCTATTAAATTACAAATAAATCAAGATATCTGAACAAATATTGTTATTGATACAAAAAAAGAGGTCATCAAATGCAGTCTTTTAAAAATCTACCAGCGTTATCATCTTTAACTAGTTTGTTTTTACTCATGTTTACTCACATATATTTTTCGACATGGTAAATGATAAATTTCCAATCATGTTTTTGGAGTAAAAAAATTCTTTTCTTTTCAATATGATGTGTTTCTAATTTCAATAGTTCATCTAAATTCCAAATTAATATTATCCATAATTAAATAAACATTACAGTAAATATCTTGTTCATACCACAATATAGTAAAGTATTTATATTAAATCAAAAAATCCAAAATGCAGCTCCATAACTATGACAATGTTAAAGCAATGGCTCCATAACACTGATAAATATTGTCCGCTATCTCCATGCTGAATAAGATATTCTTTTAAATCTGTCATATTAATGAAACTTTATAATGTCATTTACCTGAGTATAATATGCACTTTTCTACAGTCACTATAATATAACTTGAAAAATAGATATTTATTTCTACCCCC
Organism: Mytilus coruscus; assembly: GCA_017311375.1. Classification (NCBI taxonomy): domain Eukaryota; kingdom Metazoa; phylum Mollusca; class Bivalvia; order Mytilida; family Mytilidae; genus Mytilus; species Mytilus coruscus. The sequence goes on along the minus strand of CM029604.1, from coordinate 66,476,808 downwards.
TTTTCAGAAATCATTCCCAGGGTAAAAACCTATGTACTATACACACCTAAAGATGTTATTAATTTTATCACATCCCTCCAAACATGAACGCCACAACAAATATATGATAAAACTCAGCTGTTCCTCTGCATTTAGTAACTGGATATCAAGACCATAACATGAAGATGAAAAGTGAATTACTAAACCAAGGTCAGATAACCCCTGTCACACATGAAATATATGTTCCAAATCTTGTTATTCAACTATTTAACACTCAATAACAGACCATTTCAAGTAAATTGTTGAACCTTAAGAATGAGACCAAGTTCAGGTGTCCACTGTGAAACAGACAATGTAAACCATATGATCCTAACCTAGATGTATAACTGTGTATAGTGATTGAAGAAATTAGGACTTCTACTGGATAGATTGGGAATGATTGATATAGGCAGAAATTTATGCCTTTTACACAATTAAATGTTTGCAAGGAATCTTTTGCATCTGAAATGGGGCATCAGATATACATTCTTAAGACCTGATGAATTGTAGCCAAGATCAGATGGCAACTGTTTGAGATGCAAAGATAAACTGGTCTAATCTCAATAAAATTGGTTCAATATCTTGGATCATGCAGTAATGGAAATTGAGTAAAAGTTTAATGCAATGTTTCAAATTGACAAGTCCCTTCTCAAAACACCTATATATTATCTACTGTTATAGAGTAGTATTCTTATGCCCGAAAAATTTACCTTATTGTGAAAAATTTACACAGTGAATTACATAGTCACTGAATAATGAGAACAAGGAAAACTAAAATTAGCCAGACAGATTGTTTTGACCTTCTACCTTCTGAAGCGATCAGCTCTCAAGATTATTAAAAGGTCTGACAATAAGATTATACCAAGGTTTGACAAAGTACCAATTGGCTTGTTCAATATCAGGTAAATGACATCATAAAGACACTTAACAGAGAAGCAACAAATTCTAATTTATCTTATTCACAACTAAAATTTGGTACATGTTACCAAAATATAGTTTGACCTTGCATGACACCTGAATACCTTGCCATGCAACATACATCTTAAAACATTACATTTTCTCAATTGTTTGCTTTACTAGCACATTCTGTTTTATGATTGAGACATTCTCTTAAAATTCATTATTTTTTGTTGGGAAATTCAAAAATGTATTGTGTTACTCAATATATTTCTGTAAAATTAATTACCTTAAAAATCTGTTGTAATAGAAATCTTTTATATGTGCAAATATTACACCTACTAATTTTCATAAAATTTAAATATATAATTAAGAAGCATCTCTAATATCTATAAATAAATGTCCAATTAAAAACAAGTGCAGCTTATACAGTTCTGACTATTAGTAAATATTTAGTATGTGCAGTGTTTTACATGCTTATATAAGTAACCCAAACCACAATATATATATATATTAGTTAATCAGACAGCAACTCAAAATACCTTAGTAGCTTCATAGAAACTGAATTACAAAGAAAATAAAGTCAAATGAAAAATATTATAGAGGTAGGATTATAGTCAGGAAAAAAAATAAGTTTGTATATTAAAATCAATTGGGTTTCCCATTTTAAGGCTTTGAACATTCCTCAAGTATAGACATATATACCTTTCCACATGATTAGTTATATTTGAAACATGGTTATAAATAGAGAAAAATCTACCACTTAGATCAAGAAGTAGTCCGTATAAATATTTTTTTAAGGTACATATGCATGCTCTTCTAATTAAGTCCCATCAGAATGAAAAAATAATAGAATTAAATTTTCTACAGCAAACAGGAGAAGCCAAAATATATTTCAAAATGTATTAATTCTCAAAAATAAAACAAAATCCTATCAAAAATAATAAAAAAATTTACACAAAGTTATGCAATGTATATTTGTGTGCATATGGGAATGAATATCGCCTATATATATACTATTATAACATTGAACAATTCAAATTACTTCAACTTAAATGACCTGTCAAGTTTGAACCCAGCTTGGGGCAAGGTGCATTTGACTCTGATCTTAATTGACTTAAGGATTAACAGTTTTCTTGCCAACGATTAAGGGTTCTCTCTGGCTTCCTCGCTTAACAAAAATGGCCGTCATGTTTTAAGCCAAGTGTGCTGACGTTAAAACACCAATCAATCAATCAATCAAGAAACTTAAATGAATAAACTTTGACACAGAGATATGTGTCACCTGTCAGCATAATTTTCAGATAAAGACAATCTGATGGACAGCAACATTGCTAATTAATTCAAAGTCGCTGGACCAACTAGTGGGTAGGTCCTCGAAATGGTTGACAAACTGAGATGTACAAACATCAATGTAACTTTATAGAAAATATTGTCTATTTTAAGTAGTTCCTATCAAACTAACTTAATCAGAAACTTAACATTGAAATTGTTAATTGATTAAAAATACTGGACCATGACCTAGGGGGCAGGGCCTTGAAAAAGTCGTCAAACTGATATGTACTGATAGCAATGCAACTTTATAGAAAATATCATTGATCTATCGCAAGTAGTTCATATCAAACTAATTTAAGCAGAAAACTTATCATTGAAAATTGCATATTAATTCAAAGTCACTGGACCATGTCCTAGGGGCCACAGCCTCAAAATAGTTGTCAAACTGATATGTACTGATAGCAATGCAACTTTTTAGAAAATACCATTGATCTATGGCAAGTAGTTTATATCAAACTAATTTAAGCAGAAATTTTATCATTGAAAATAGCTAATTAATTGAAAGTCACTGAACTATGGCCTAGCGGGCAGGGCCTCAAAATAGTCTTAAAACTGATATGTACTGATAGCAATGCAACTTCATACAAAATACCATTGATCTATCACTAGTAGTTCCTATCAATTTAACTTAAGCAGAAAACTTAACATTTAAAATTGCTAATTAATTCAAAGTCACTGGACCATGGCCTAGAGGGCAGGGCCTCACAATAGTCGTCAAACTGATATATACTGATAGTAATGCAACTTCATACAAAATATCATTGATCTATCACAAGTAGTTCCTATCAAACTAACTTAAGCAGAAAACATAACAATTGTTGACAGAAAAGCAATCACTGTCTCGTTGCGAGACAAAAATGGCCATATAAGGTAAAATATATCCAAAAATGTTTCAATCATTTTCCCTACTTTTCAAGGAATTCTTATTTTCTATCTTTGAGGTAACAGTATTTCCTAGGCAATTCTTTTTAAAGTTAATTTTTACTATAATTTTGTTTGCCTTATTTAACTATTGATAAAAATATTTCTTTATATAAAGGTGATGGAACTTACAAGATTCTAAAATTATTGAATATAAAAGCACCATACAATATATATAATCCCCATGTAAAATGCAATTTACTTGTTTTAATTTTCTAAATCAGTGTGGGGCTACTTGTAGGGTTCTTGGTAAGATATACTGCAAAAATTGTAAAAAAAATAAATTTATAACTCTGAATCAATGAAAACATGAAAAATGTGTTACATTTCAACTTTTGTATTAGCACCAAAATATATTCTACTGAGGATAACAACAGCTCTTCAAAACCCCCAAGTTACTTATCAAGATTGTTCCCATACCATTTATTTACATGATCTTCAAAAACAGATTTTAATAACAGGTGAAATCTAATTAGAGAAAACATTAAACAAACTAAGAGTCACATAATGTAGAATTTTAATTTGCAGTTTGTGTTATTATTTTTAAATAAGTAAAACAGAACTATTAAAAGTGTTTCTGCTACAAATGTTATCACACATTCATCTGTGGCATCCTAAAAATCAGATTTTAAAGACAGAATCCTAAAACTACATTAAGCATAGACACTGGAAGTTTCACAAAAAATTACATAAATGCAACTAGGATTCAAAAGATTTTTTTACAATTTTAGCAACAACAGTTACAAACACAACCAAAGCCTCAACTTCCAATATCTTTAGTTTTGATTAGAATGAACTCTGACAAAGAATCCACCGTGATTTACCAAATAGGTCATATCCATAAAAGTATCTCTCACATTCTGGTAATATAAAACCAACCATAGTCAAAATTCAATACAAATTTCTATGTGGAATAGAGTTATTGCATACCAGGAAATTTGTTTATCTACTATTTTAAGCAAAAACTGAATGAGTGAAATAATTCAGAAATACTATTGCATTATGGGAACATGACAGTTTTGGACATTCTGATTGGTCCAGATGCCATTTACATGGACAGAAGTTGGACTTCTTAATTGAGAGCATTTACTTCCTAATAATGTTTAAATGTCATTTTGTGGAAAAAAATATGATATATTAAAATTCCCTGATACACATAATAAAAAATCAGAGGGAATTTAAAAAAGAGCATACAAAATAGAATATATAATAATGACCATAATAAAAAAAAAACAAAAAACCACAAAGCAACTTACAGAGAAGAACTAAAATTTCAATCTACATTCTGTGGTAATAAAATACAAGCTTTTGTTAATTCTGTGTTTTTTCCTGATACGGCATAATTTTGTCTGCTTATTTTCATGTGTACCATTTCAAAATAAAAAAAGAAAAGGTATAATATGAGTCAATATTTGGTTCTTGAAATTGCAAAAATTATATAGTTCTTCAAGCCTTTCAAAAACTTATGATAATCTGAAAGATGTAATTTTATAGATTTAATAATAGAAGCTAACTGCTATAAAACTTATCGATTATTGAATTTCAGGGCCAAAAAAGTAACTTTATCATACCTTCTCTTGTAATATTAATTAAAAGATTTGGTCTGTTAAACAATCTAAAAATATTCAAAATAAACCTTTTGGTGGTTTTATTTAACTTCATTTCAATATGTTACTTCATAATAACTTTGTTCCAAACTCTTTGGTTACACATGAAAATGAATTTTACTTGATAATAAGTGAAACATTCCAAATGATATTAAAGCTTGTGTTGAGCAGTTAAACAAGGAAGCTATAGTATACAATGGTACGAATAAGCAGAATCAGCTATGTGAATATTAATTGAACATAGCCTGCTGATACTTGGATCTTACTCATCAATTAAATAAAGGGAGCTAACTGCTACAGACACTATTGTTGTCGGGTGCCTCTGAAACCCTGTTAGGAATCAACACAACATCAATAGAAAATATTAAATAAGCTAAACTGACATAAAGCAATTTGCTTTTCTCTTGATTCTTTGGCATAAAGCAGATTTGCTTTTTTCTAAAAGATAAAGATCAAGGCATTATCACAAGCATTATGCTTTAAAGAAAAAAAGTCATTAGAAAAAAATGCCTCTGTAATCAGTCTTTTGACATAAAGCAATACTTCTTTTGAATAAAATATTGGTGTAGAAAAAAAACTTCTACAGTTTTTTTCTGGAATAATTGTCGTCCAGTATGAAAGGGTGGCAAAATGATATGTTTAACTGCAAAACTGTCATCAAGGAACAATTACCTATAATTAATACATATATATTTAGCAGACAGCATATTATTTTGCCACCCATAGCAACTGTCCAACAGCCAACACAAAAACCTTCTATTCTTTAACATCCTATACACACAAAAAGTACAGATGTTTTATATTATAAGGAAGAAGAAAATAAATGTGGATTGTGTCCACATGTGGACACAGATGATGCCCCGCTTGCATATCATATAGTTATAAAGGGACATAACTGAAGAACGGTAAAAGTGATGCTACCCAAATTTGAATTTGATCTGAGTTTTGTGGTAATAAGCATTGTGTGTAAGTCTCATAACATCTGGTTGAGGCAAACTTAAGTTAGAGAACAGAAACTAAAAATTTGGCAATTTTTCCATTTATAAAGGGGCATTACTCTAGAACGGTTTGAGTGACGCCACCAAAATTCACCCTTGATCTGTATTTTGTGATAATAAGAATTGTGTATAAGTTTCATAACATTTGGTTGAGGCAAACTTAAGTTAGAGAATGGAAACTAAAAATTTTGCAATTTTTCCATTATAAAGGGGCATAACTCTAGAACCATTTAAGTGATGCCACCAAATTCAAACTTGATCTGTGTTTTGTGGTAATAAGCATTGTGTATAAGTTTCATAAAATTTGGTTGAGGCAAACTCAAGTTAGAGAATGGAAACCAATTTTGGGACATACGTACATACATACAGATGGACAAGGGTAAAACTTAATGCCCCCTCCACTACGGCGGGGGCATAAAAAACTTTTTACTAAAGAAAAGAATTTTTTAAAATTCTGCACAAAATTTTCAATCTCAAAAAGTTAATAATAAAATTAATATGGAAGGCTATCTTGTAAAAACCCTAATAGTAGAATACATTGTTATATATTTTAGACAAATCAAGTGCAGTATTGAATTTTATTTTGTGAAAGAAAAAATGTACACAAGAAGGCTAACTTTATGTCAAAATTAAATCTAAAGTATGAAGTCAAAGTATGATCTAACTTGTAATTCTATTCAAATATATCTTTAAAACAATAAAACTTAAAATTCCTTTAATTATGTTGTATTGTCAACAATATGACATAAAATGAGCCAATTTTATTGCTATTTTAAAATTATAGTATTGCGTTCTAATTTTTAACACATAATTTCAATCGATGTTTTTCACAAATGAAATATTTCATTTCCATCTACATGGATTGCAATTAAAATTTAATGTATATTTTGATGTTATATCTCTGGAAATGAAAAAAGGAATAATTTTATTATCTTGTCTTAAAAATACCACTAGTTTTTGTTATTGAATTATTTAAATTCATGTCTTTTAAGTAAAAATGAACACAACATTTTAATAGCAATTAAATAAATATTTCTGAATAATTAGTCTGCAAGAAAATACAAAATACATTTGTTTCAGTTTTAGATGTTTTTATTCAATAATAATTCCACCTACACCATGTGAGCAACGAAAACTTCCCAAAACCTGTTGCATCTTCAAACAGACTTGATATTCAGGAATATCTGAACAGTACTTCTGCCAATGTAAACTCACATTAAAACACTTATAAATCAAATCCTTACCCGATCAATATCATTACGATCATCACCAGCATCTCGTAGAATTGTATATGGGGCATATCCAGAGTCACCTTTGTAGTTTCGTAACCTCCACCAATTTCTGCTATCGTCTAATACCTAAAACAAAACATTTCTCAAAAACTTGTTCAACAGAATTTCTGAAATCCTCAAAAAAGGAACAATAAAAACAAGCATGTATACAAAGTAAAGCTTAGATAGGTGACTTCAATGGGAAATATGTGTTGCTTACCATTTCGTTTCTGAAAACTGAATTTTTCTATGCCTATCTGCACTATGTAGGAATGATGAAAACTGTATTTTGCAGTGTGTTATTGATGTTGCTTTTCACTCAAAAAATTCTTAAGGCTATTTGCAAGGTAAAACCCCCAAAATAAAACTGATCAAAGGATATACTAAAGATACTCTGGGTGAGCTCATTATATAATATCCTTCTTCAATCCAATTAAATATATATTAACTTTTTTATCTCCACTTCAGAATATTAGGCTAGAAATATTTTACATCGAGTAAATGCATTTCGCTTACAGTTGTTTTGTCTAAAGATATTTGAAAAAGTATTTGCAAGGATACAGATTTCTACATGGTGCTCATTGGGTTTCAACATGTAAATTTACAAATATTTGTGATAAGTATTTCCGACTAATTGAAAAGTGCCATTGTTTGATTGCTGTCTGAATGTCTTCACAAAATATACACATAATGACTTACCTCTAATATATCTCCTTTTTCTACTGTTATTTCCTTTTGATTTCTACCTGTTCTTTCATGAACAGCTTCATATATTCTACAATAAAATGTTCATTTATCATAATATAATTTGTTTAATGCTTATAAAAATAATTTAATATAATTCTAATCTAACAGTGAGAGAAAAATTGTACTTTAGCATATATATTCAAATATATTAACATAGGTTAATATATTTAAATATCAACTTGAATATGTTTTAAATTTTTTTTGTTACTTAATCCAAGTACATTTAACCAATACATATAGAAATACAGAGCCTTGTCAGTATTTGTCTATTGTTATTGTTCACCTTCTTTTGTTGTATAAATTATTTGGGGTGTTTGGAGATCTTTGGTAGTCTTATGTTCAATAGCAATTTTCTAGTTTGGGCTGCAATTCAGAGCTTTTTACTGTTGGTGATTGTATGTTGACCACTAGATGTCACCTCATATTTGTATACTGTTGAAAATCATATGTAATTTGGGGTTTTATGTCTATTGTTGGGTTTTAATCTACTAAACTTATAAAATTGCCTTTTTAAATTCTTTACCCCATTTTTAAAGTTCCTTCCTTCCATTTCAAATACCAAAATTTGACAAATTCATACCTTGTATCATTTTAAAATAAAACAGCCCTCATGATTCCATTTCAAATACGAAAATTTGACAAATTCAATTCTCAGTCTAGCTTGAAGAAAGATTCTCTTAGAGAATACTGTGAGTTTTTTATTCCTGGGATACCATTTTTCGTGGATTACATGGGTATAGGTAAACCACGAATTTAAATCTTCAACAAAGATCATATTTTCTATAGGCATTGTATACAGACTTTGGTAAATCCATGAATTTAAATCTTCAACAAAGTTCATATTATCTAAAGGCATTGTATACAGACTTTGGTAAATCCATGAATTCAAATATCCAAGACAATATGTTCTTCTCAATCAACGAAAATTGGTATCCATGAAAAAAATGAATCCAGAGTATATATTATTTTGAATAACTTACTTAGCATTTTTCCTCCTTAATTCTTCTTTATATTCCTGGTTTTCTTGTCCTCTAGACTTATTACCAGAATATCTATGTGACAAAAATTTTAGATGATTAGCATGAAATTAAACTATAAAGCATATTTTTGTTTTTTTTTCCTTTTCATATGATAGATTTGTATGATCATACAATTAAATTGCAATAGTGAGTGTCAAAGTTCAGTTTTGAATTATATGAGACTAATAAATTTATTCACTGGGTTAAGAGAAAATATCAGGCATAAGTATCCATAACATTTTAGTATCAAATTTTAACAAGCTCATAACTGTTCAGACACTAAAAATAATGTTATAATGTGCAATTTGTTAAATAAAATCTATCCAAATTTGAAACCATCTAATTCCATCATTTCTATCATCAATTTAAGAAACATATCTTCCTGACAGTAGTAATGAAGAAAAAGTTTTCAAACTTGCTTTATGTTTTATGCAGAATGGAAAACTCTCAATCTTGGCAAATTGGACTTCTAAAAATACTTCACATCACATGCTTTTAAATAATGGCCATGCCAATTAAATATTCGTATAAATATATATATATATATATATATATCTTAGAGTAGTTCATATAAATATGTTCATGCAATGGGAAAATGGATTCTAAGAAATTTTTTTTTTAGTAAGAGAAATTCATATTGGTTTTAGAAAAGGTTAATCAATGTTTTAGTACAAGATATAGAGTATTATTTGACAATAACAAAGACAACAGATAATAGTTTTCATTGTTTAACCACAGACTTTGACAACTGGCAATCCTAGTTAATTAAGATCCAAGTCAAGTGAATTTTGCTACCAGCATGCTTCAAACTCACTACCTCAGTGTTTACAGGCTGGTTTAGTAGCAATCACTGAAGATGAAAAACTTAGACCACTCTGTTATTGAGGCCCCCTAACAGTTTCACAATAATGTTTTATGTTTCGATGCTTATCATCACTTAAAATTCACAAAACGAAAATCACAAAACGGTTAATAAACAGTTAACAAAGAGATATGTCTCGCCTATTTGTTATTTTGATTATGCAAACGTTGAATTTAAAATAGCAATACTTTAACATGTAAGTTATGCAAATATTCAGTCAATGAACCATGACTGAAGTTACATGGCTAAACCATCTCCTTAGAAATGAGATGTGCCAATGCTAATTTAACTGCATACCAAATACCATTGACTTTTCATAAGTTGTTTCCTTTAAACAAACCTAAACACAAACATTAACTTGTAAACTATGTAAAAGTCGATGAACCATAATGAGGGGGTGGGGTTATATAATCTCCATTGAAATGAAATTTGCAAATTCCAATACATTTGCATATCAAATATCATTGACTTAACATTAGAGGTTCATCTTTAACTGACCTAATCACAAACTAATACATGTAAACTAAGCAAAAGTTTCAAAGTCAATAGAGCATGACTGAGGGGTAAGAACTAAATATTCTCCATGGAAATGAGATGTGCTAATGCTTATACAACTGCATACCAATTATCATTGACTTACAATTAACGGTTCCCCTTAAACTGACCTAATTACAAACTAATACATGAAAACTAAGCAAAAGTTTCAAAGTCAATAGAGCATGACTGAGGGGGCAGGGCCAAATAATCTTCATGGTAATGAGATGTGCCAATGCTAATACAACTGCATACCAAATATCATTGACCTACCACTAGTGGTTCACCATAAACTAGACCTAATCACAAACTAATACATTGTTGATGCCGACGCCGGAAACAGCATACCTACGTCTCGCTTTTTGACTCCGTCAAGGCGAGACAACAATGGCTACACTTGTAGCGTAAGGACAAACACATTTTTTCTGCTATTTCAGAATCATTAAGTCATTATTGAAAATTTACTTTTCTTATGAACTTTTGACAGTTTACAGCATAATGAAAATCCTTTATTTTTCACTTCTTGTTCGGCAATAGTCTTTGATTTCACTGATAACCATTGCAAATGTTGTTGACAAATAATATAGGGCAGCTATCAAAAAATTAAAGGGTGATGTGTCATTTCTGTTGCCTTTATCAGTGATATATGGGCAATGGTGCTATTTAAAGAAAACGTAGTCTTTTTTACCATTCTGTTATTAGTTTTGTACAACTTAATATCCACTACCAAAAAAGTTATATTTATAAAGTTTAGCATTGCAAGCCATTAAAACTAGTACTGTGAAATATTATATTTGTATTTATAGTGAAAATGAAAAAAATATACATTTAATAAAAATTTACTTGGGTGGACCTGTGAAAAAAGGAATATATCTCTTTGAGATCATTTCAAATGCTCTTTCGAACTTATCAGTAAGCATAATGCCCAAAAGGTACAAATTTTGATACAGTTACATGTATACAAAAAGCTACATGTAAAGTCTAAAATGGGTTTTTTCTACTCCATTTAATAAAACATTGTGAGCTTGAAATGATCCCTAAGAATAGTGAAATTAAGTATTACACAATCATCCAATAATTGTATGGAAAATGTTGAACTTGATATATATATCAAAATTTTATTTATTTCATTTTTCTTTAATAGCTATATGCCAATGTATAAAATCTCTGGAAAATTTCTAAACCACTAAACATCTGTTAAACATTTTCCATCCCAGAAAATACTTTTAAGAAATAATTTAAGTACTTTAAAATATATAAAATAGTAAAAGATAAAAAATAATTTCAACATTTGAAAATTATCAAGTTTAACTATACAATGTAAGTTTGTCATTCCCACATTTCCATCCTACTTTATTGAAATCTACGCTATCTCATTTTGTCAAATTAAAAAAAATCTTATACAAAATTGTTTGAGGCATCACATTTTCAAGGATGCTGACAAGGCTTATTAAAAAAAAAAAAAACATTTCAAACTGGTTAAAATTTGTTTTGTTCTTCTTTCACTGCATTTGCTATTTTATTTAAACAACTTTTATTAGAATTCATCCATTTCTTGCAAGTATTTTCTATTGAACTTTATAAGTTAGTATAAGCACACCTATCTATGTGTTTTTCAACATATTCTTGGTACTTGGCTACATTAGGGTTAGTGACTGCACCAGGAGGGGGGGTAGATGGATGTTTCCTGTCATACATTGGTTCTCGTCGATAATGATCATCTTCCTCTGGTCTGAATGACTGGCCAATCCTTGAAGAAGCTCCAATAGGTCCTGTGTGGTAGCTTGGCTCCTCCTCTCGTCGACTTCGACTGTATGAAGGTTCTTCCTGCAGTGTTCTGCCGTAAGCTGGAGATCTATAATCATCTTTTGTAGTTCTATAATCATCTTTTGTAGCTCTGTAATCATCTTTTGTAGCTCTATAATCATCTCTGTAACTAATCATTCATAAATTCAAATTTTAGTGTTGACACTCATATCACTTGAAAATTACTCTGCTTACCGTTGGAACTCGAGTAATAGTCGATCCGACTATTAGTCGGTTGACCTTTTCAGCTACAAATTCCAAGGATTTAGTCTTGACCCTCGTAAAAGTCGGACAAAATTTGGACATTTTTTTTGCAGCTGACAGTTACTGAACGCCGGTAAAACCAATGCAAATCCAGGAATTATATTCATTTTCTGCATGAATGTTTGTTTGGTTTGAATTTAGTTGATGTTGATCATGATATTTTATATATTATATAATTAATAAAGATGTATTCATTCCTCTTGTTTTGTTCACTGTTTCATTAGCCATGTGTTGTTTACGTAATGCATCAATGATTTTGTAGGGTATGACTAATAGCCTATTGTTTGAGAAAAGCGAACATAAACCAATATGAACCTGAAAAAAATTGAAAGTCAAACAAAATAATATTTTTTACAGCACACATAACTCAGTGTTAAATGAGCATGTACACTTTATAATTCTTATTATATTGTGATGATTAAAGGATTAAAAAAATTAAGTGAAGCTAATCAACTTTATATTAAAATAACTCCAACTCATTAGTGTCATCTGTTTACCTATCACTGATATTTTTCACACCTTTAGTGAATACAACTCTTTGTCTCTTAATTAGGGGTTATCAATGGATTATATTGGCTTGTCAATCAATTTTGTGATTTTGTTTACCTGAGACATTTTAATGAATAATATTTTGATCTTGGGAGTGAATCTTAAAATTATTTTTGATTATTGTATGATTTATAAGTATTGAATTGATATCATGATATCACAATAATGACACAATAACTCCGCTGAATACATCCTTTCACATAGTTGGTACATTGTTATCTCCTTTTCATTTTGGTTCTTGGCTCTTCTTTTGGGTTTATGAACAAACCATTTGACCATGAAAATCAATACCCAAACAGGAAACAGTGGAATTTCCTGAATTTGCAGAAAATTGATAACAAAGAACAAATAAAACACAAGGACAGTATTGTAGTCTTTTATTTTCAACAAAACTTTTATTTATTGATTTATGTAGGTTTGGCAATCACAAACGTAGTTTTGACCAGGAAATTCACTCCTGACCACTTTTCTCAAGCTTGGAATTTTCCTCTGGTCGCTGGATCTCGTCTATTAGTCGGTACCCCTCTCTGGATTATGAATTTTACTCCCAATTTTCCGACTAATAAGCGAGTAGGTACGGTACATTAATGGAATGATGAAATAGAAATACTTTCATTACAGGCTATGTTTGTATATTTTACATAAAATTCTTGCTCTGATCTTAACATGTCTCAAATTAAATCAGTCTGGCAGTTTAAGTGTTATTTTTGACACTGTATACTGTAAGCATGTATTTTTACTAAATATTAGACTACAACAAACTGACTCAAAATGTTTTAAGTTTCACAGTATTCTGAGCAATCAATTAAAATCAATGATTATTCATTTCATGCTATTGAGAAACTGATGTATTAATAAAAATCTGCCAAAGCAATACTTTTTCCTCTTATTAAAAAAAACAACAATTAAGGGCTGTGGAGATCCAACGGTGGTCCAAAACTAAACAGAATAAGATCTATTCTTTTTAAAGCCTTGAACATATGAATTGGCTTAATTTACATATTTTACAAATATTGTACATCTTGACATATGAAATAGAAAATAAACACAGGTAATAGAAAGTTATTGTGTAAAAACATTGTTACTGAAGACTGACAACTAATCATCCATATCATAATACAAATGTCAAAATCTTGAAGACTTATAAAAAGGAACAGCATTTTAACTGAAGTGTTCTTTGGTTTAACAGCATTTTAACTGAAGTGTTCTTTGGTTTAACAGCATTTTAACTGGTGTTTTTTGGTTTAACAGCATTTTAACTGAAGTGTTCTTGGTTTAACAGCATTTCAGTTGAAGTGTTCTTTAGTTTAACAGCGTTTTAGCTGGTGTTCTTGGTTAAACAGCATTTTAACTCAAGTGTTCTATCATTTAACAGCATTTTAACTGAAGTGTTCTTTGGTTTAACAGCATTTTAACTTTAGTGTTTTTTGGTTTGTCATATATTGTCAGGATTTATTTAAATACATTTTGATAAGCCCATAACATCTCTAAGAATTAATCCATTTAGTAAATTAGAAAGGCATTGGGCAAATAGTCTTCTTTACTTTACTTGTAATAGTCAAGTGCCAAGGGTAAATATTTTCACATCCTGTTGTGCAAGAATAAGCATGTTAATACAAACCTGGGCTCTTCTCTTGGTGGAGGTAACTGTCTGATCATCTGCTGGGACTAAAAATGCCAAAATATTTCATAAATATATATAATAAAGCAATAAAACTAATATGATTCATTATTGTGTAGCTCACGTACCATAGTTGTAATGAACAGACAATGTTAAGCAAAGTGATTTCAGCAATTTTGATGAAGGCATGACTAGATTGGCAAGCTTTGATTACCATACTAAACTAGCCAACTCTGATAGCACTCATAGCAGCACACTAAGTGACACATCTTGATGTTTACAGAGCAAAACACTCATTCTAATAAAAAATACCGATCTAGTATCCACGCTTTGCTTACAAGGATGTGACAACATTCCGTTCACATTCTGTTCTAGTAATTATTACATCAACCAATGAAATTCCTGTCTATAAATTTTTGAAGGTGTGTATCATTAGGACAAAACCAGAGGATCCTGATAGGTCCTTAAAACAGGAAGTAGAATGGAGCATTGTCAGATTCTTGTAAGCCAAGCTTGGACACATGATCTGTATTTAATTCAGATTATTCTATTAGATAGCAGAGTTTTATTACAATGGTTTTGATGATAATTATTCCAAAACAATGTTTAAACCCTGTAGGTTTTGTGCAAGACATGTACTCTTCACATATAATGCCTGATTATCAATTGACAAGTAATGGCCAACAGGACAAGTGTATCTGCATAGTAATTGTAAAGGTGTTTTTATAAATCTGGAGCAAAATTATAATCTGCCTTAGTAAACCTTAAGTCAAATGTTAATCTTGCAATTCTAATTGACTGTCAGAAACATATTTTACTGAATGTAATAGGGCATTTCCAAACAAATGTATAGAACAATTGTTACTACACCAGTGGTTCATTTCAAAGGTAGAGAGAGTAGTGTATGAATAGTAACATCTTCTGACTAATTTAACCAATTAGGTTAAATATCTATTACATGTATAAATATGTGTGCAAAATTAAATTTTAGAGTTTCTTGATTATAATTCTTGTTATCCTTATGTCTGATTATTTATATTTTATAGTTTTATTCTTTTCTTTTAAGAGTTTATTGCTGAAGCTTGAACAGAGCAATGTTTCATATTAATTTACTAAATATTTATAACAGTACAAACAATACACAGTAGAATCTATCTACAAGGGAAAATTCTGAATTAATCAGACTACTGTATCAAGTCAAAAGAGTTCATTTTTCACAGTAGTTACTGTGAGTAAATTGTAGACAGATTTTACTGTGAATGTCTATCAGCACTTATTACTATCTACATAAAGCATTCATTGGTTTAAAAGTCTTTCCAATATAACCTGATCAATAACCAACAGTTTGAATTCTAAGATGAAGAACATTTGCCTGAAACTTAGATAATGCCTGGACTAAATTCACCCATTTCATTGGTAGAAGTTTATATTGACTTAATCATTTAAGTAGTTTTTTCCCAATCATTTGTAAATTGTCCTCTGGATTGTACTAGAAAGACACGATGAGTTGAATTTTAACGTGTTATTTTACTAGGTAACATTCCGCAAGAAGACATGTCAACCTACTTTTAAACATTATTCTAAATCCAAGCTGACCAGGATTTACTCCTAAATGTCATGTGCTTAGTGGAAAAGCAGCAAAAACAAATTTCAAGTCTGGTTTCACAAGACTTGTGATCAAACACATCAACCCATTCATTTGAGGAAAGAATCTACCACGAGACCATTGAGGTGGTGAAAAAATGTTCTAAGATCCTTAATTATCATGAAAAGCATGTTCCTATGTTCCTAGATATAGTTTTCAATGCAGAAAAATTTATCATGTGATACTCCCCTGAATTAATCCCAATGAATTACAATTCCTTCAATAAAACCTGAAAAGACTTTTTAGCTCTAACTACTAATATGTGATTAAATATATGATAATATAGAAGAAGAAAAAATACACAAATTTGTATATATAAATACATATATAAAAAAACAAACACCAGAGGCCAGTGGTCATAAGTATTGTGAATTTCAATTTCTTCTATTATTTCAATAAATTGTCTTGATGCCATTGCAAGTCAGATTTTTTAAGAAAACCAGTATCAGTTATTTAGATATTTCTTTTCCTTTTTTTTGTTTTAGATTTAAACTAAAAATATTGACAAACTTCAAAATATTATTGAATAAATCAATCAGGCTAAATTGTAAAATTAATATTTGTGTTCAAATCATATATAGGATGGAAGTCAGTAGCAATGAGGCTGCAGACATTTTTTTTTTTTTTTTTTTTTTTTTTGGTGCCTATTAGACAAATTCTAACAAGAAATGATTTCAAATTAATTAATTGAAAAAACATGACTTTGTATTACAAAATATATGGTAAAGAGCCATAAATGATAAATACTTATGACAACTGCCTTTATGACAGACTAGAACTCTATCAAGTTCTTCATGCTATTCATGTCATCAACAAGTAAACTAGCCTACCAACACAAGACATTTTAATCTATTTTTTTAAAAGCATGAAATAATCAATACTCTTTTCAATATAGATTCAGGAATTTCTCACGTTCCGATTCCCCTTACAACAAATAATTAGTACAGTAACATAGGATAGAACTGAATCTGCTTGAGAAATTAACTAGCAAATCACAAAAGCTGAAGCAGAAGGTTACCATTGCTACCTGAAATCTAGCTTCTTCAGCTCGTGTGTTTTCTTCTATCTGATGTTTATGATTGGCTAGGGACTGTTCCAACTGACTTTTGTCAATTGTAGGTTTGAATTGATTGCGTTGAGTGCTTTGCATCTCATCTCTGTAATAATAAAGATTACTATGAATTCTACATTGTTTTAAAAATACATACTGAAGGTGCTGGTGTCCAACCATTGTAAAATCTTGGACAGAATGCTTCCACATGACCTGGATATTCATCTCTGGAAAGGTTGCAAAATTCAGATTAGTTACCTATGACTAGCAATGTTAACATAATAATGTCAAATTATTGCAGTACGTATAAAAGACCTGTCCTTATTTCAAAAAAATTATAACTTTTTCATACAAGTTTTTGCATATCATGAGTACGATCATTTGATGTGATCATATCAAAGTTCAAAACAAACTGTTCTATGACCTCAGACATCAGCAAGATTAAAACTTAGCATTTCTATGAGGAATAAATTCTCTCTTAATTTTATTTATTCCCACATAAGACTTTGTAGAAAGTTAATCAATTAATGCTTTCGAACAAATTACATTTTACTACTTTTCAAATAGGATTGATACATCAAAATTTTCAGTAAAGTTCAGTATTCATATATCTTTCTTTTTAAATTTGGTCCAGCTTTATTTAGCAAGTTCTAAATCAGCTCTTATCAAATGCAATTGAAAAAAAAAATTCTGTGAGAACGCTAACAATATCAACATTCTGTGATATAACACCAATTCAATATATTAAAGAATGTGTTTGTTTTTTTGTAGATAAAAGAGCTTATAAAATACACAAATCCTACTCTGATGTGGTCCAATTTCTGCCTAACAGCTGCCATAGCTCTAACTCTTTAGAGGTCAAACAGTTCAATAACAGCTCTTTGGCTTCCCTTGTCAACAATGGTGATACTGCTTTGGAGGCAAGATCTACACCAACATGTACTGGGTCCCTGCTAGCTTCATATATAAGACTAAGAGGTGTGAAGATAAAGTGTACCAGTTCAGGAGCGTTGGGATCATGAATATGAGCCTTTAATTTTGACTACAAAATAAGAAAAGGTTAATGAGTATTGATCTTCATTGAGTATACAGCACTTACTAAGAAATCAAAATAAAATGAATTGTAAATCACTCTAATTTGAGACTGCTATTGTATTCCCCCAAATTAATTTTATTATTTCACCTACTGTTTTTCTATTTATTTTCATTTTTATTCTTTTCAGATTAGCCTTTTGTGATCTTTTTCACTTTTTTGAAGTATTCATGTAAAAATGAACCAAATTTGACAAATTGGTGATGCATTATATTCACATCATTTTTCTACTAGCCAATGTTGCTTAAATAAATGGTTTCTAAAATAAGTTGGTTTACAGTACATGGAGTTACATGGGTATAATAAAATGCTTCACTGAGCGCAGCTTGATACGACCACAGAGGTAGAACCCTGAACAGTTGGGGCAAATTTGGACACAATATTCAAGCTTGATACTGACTGAATTTGGATTGTGATCAAATTTTTGACATGATATAGGTTTCTGACACAAAAAAAAATGTGGTCAAAGATCTTTAAAATCTATTGCCCAATACTGTGCAACTGAAGATTTCTTCTTGAAACTTTTCAAAAAATTTGAAATTTGAAAATTTTTGAAGAAAATAAAATTGGAAAAAAAAATCCCCCCACCCCAAACTTTTTGAAACCCCCCCCTGGTTGGAGCAAGTACCCCCAAACTCAATCCCAGCCTTCCCTTTGTAGTATGGAACCTTGTATTACAATTTTTAGAGAGATTCATACACTTAAACACAAGTTATTGTCTGGAACCTAGAAAAATGCTTGTTTTTGCCCCCATTTTTTGCCCCTAATTCCTGCATGTTTGGAGCAATTACCCCCAAAATAAATCCTAGTCTTCCCTTTGTGATATGGAACATTGTAGTACAATTTCAGAGAGATCCATACTCTTACACACAAGTTATTGTCCAGAAACTACAAAAATGCTTGTTTTTGGCCCCTTTTTGGCCCCTAATTCCTAAACTGTTGGTACCATAACCCCCAAAATCAATCCCAACCTTCCTTTTGTGGTATTGAACCTTCCTATAAAATCTAATAGAGGTCCATTGACTTAAACTAAAGTTATTGTCCAGAAACCAAATGTGTCTTCGGATGAGGATGACAACGATGCAGACACATTGTCTCGTTGTCTCATTGGCACTCATACCACATCTTCTTATATCTATCTACAGACGACGACATCATACCATTAAATGAACCCAAAAAATTTTTGAGGTCGTATAAAAACTTAATACAAAGGCATTTTTATCTGGTATTTCAGTGCTTGAATAACTCATTTTTTGGTATGCCAAATAGATTTTTACTGACCAAAACAAGAAACTTCAATCTTTTTTCTCCCACCTAAAATACAAGCATCTTTCAATCCCCCAATAAAAATACTTTCCAAAATAAGCAAAACATGGACAGCTTTGCGACCTTTAGTTTCAAGCACCGAACAAAATGCAGAAATATCTTAAAATTTATATTAGTGTATTACAATGTATCTCAACTATCATGCAGCAATGAGAATTTGCATATCACATAAAAACTGTTTAAGAAACAAAATTAAAGTGTAATATCTGTATATACTAACCAGTAAATTAAAAGCACATTTGATTTTTTGGAAGATATCTATGAAATCATCACCAGGTGGGGGTCTGGCCCTCATGTTTAACATGCCATCTCTAGGTGGTGGTGCTATAGAAATGAGAATAAATGACTTAAAATATCTACTACTAAATCAGTTAACATTATCATATATTTAAGAAGTGAAATATTTTCCTACATTAATGATAAATAAATAAATGGAGAATGTGTTCATGGGACACAGATGATGCCCCCGCTTGCATATAACGTTATAAAGGGGCATAACTCGAGAACGGTAAAGTGACTCCACCCAAATTGGAACTTGATCTGTATTTTGTGGTAATAAGCATTGTGTATAAGTTTCATAACATTTGGTTGTGGCAAACTAAAGTTAGAGAGCAGAAAGCAATTTTGGGACGTACGTAACGACAGAGGGACAAGGGTAACACTAAATACCCCCTCTGGTGAAGGCAGGGGCATAAAAAGCAGAACAAATGTTCCCTGTGAATAGTAATTTAAACATTATCAATACAATACTCATAATGTCTTTCAAATATGATAGACTTAAAAAATAATGTCAACATTATGCATGTTTAAGACTGCATTAGCATATTGTAAATAAATAACATACATTTCCACACAATGATTTTGCTGAATTCATTAAACTCTTTCACCAACACTGGCGATGTAATGTTGGTTTATTGTTCTTTTATGTTATTATTTTGATAAAGTATATTACCAGTTTGATCAAGCAAACAAATCAAATTTTACAAACATTTCAATCATTTCTTGTATATAAAATTGTGTCCATAAATCATAAGTTTACAGATCAAAATGATATTTCCTGTAAAAAAAATATTATAACATATTAATACCATGGTTAAAGACATGTGTTTTGTCATTTTCCCAACCGTTATGACTTTATTATCTCACCTCTGTCATTTTTCTTTTTATGTGACTGTCGTTCACGTTTACGATTTTCTAATTCTTTGTATGCCTCAGCAGCTTGTTGAAGTCTGGCAACAAATTTTTCTATGTCATCAAAACAAGAATTTAAAATTTGCTGAAATACAAAAGTATGAAACTATATATTTAACTTAAAATTTCCTAAGGCAGGACAGTTTTCAGATCAAAACAAAAACCTCTTATCATTAAATTGAACCCAATCCTTCCTTCTTTATTCAAAAATTCAATATTTACTAATGTCTCCAGAACTCTTTTATTTTTAATTAACCTTGTAAAAGAGTTGGCAAAATGAAAGTACAAATCAATAATTTCACATGGTGATTTTACAAAAATTTCATTCCAAATTTGACCAAGAGTATATAAGGTATTGAAACATCATGATTAACAGCAATGTGCATTACAGGAAAATACTTCAGCACTGACCTAAGATATTGTAGAAAGACTTAGAAAGTTACAAATCATCAGAAGTCTTAACCATTTAATAACATGATTTGGGAAATAACATAAACATAGCACTGCCAATGAGAACACTACTTTTTTAAACACATTATCAAAATAATTTTCAGTCCATTCTATTTTTCCTTCCTTAAGTTATCTCCCTTTGATCATAAAAAGTTCAAACCCTTACCACATCCCTTTCTAAACTTTCATTTTGTCCACCAGGAGGTTCAGTATATGATGCTCTGTACTGTGATTGACCATAGTTACCTCCCCTGCCTGTAATACAAATAATACAGTATTTTAACATCAATGATTTTGCTGTAATTTTTTTGCGATTGATTGGTGGAATTGATGAAAATGGTATGAGAATTTGAGGAAATCAAAAGCCTCAGTTTCTTCGAACTGTTAAAATGTCAAATGTTTTACGCTGAAGTTAAAAATACCCATTAAATATAACATCTGGCGAAAGTTTTTCAAATCTAATTTAACATTGATATACTGAGATTGAAATATTGTATTAATAAAATCTTGCTGGGAAAACTATTTTAAAAATCTGTTCATCTGTAAATAAAAAAAATAAAACACTATTAAGCATATGCTGAAAGCCTGAAGCTCAAAGTTTTGGCACAAGAGAAATTGCAAAGAGAAATTGCAATTCAACAAGCAATTGTGGTAATAAAACGTAGGAAATTACAGAAACATCATTCTTGATGTATGATCCCCTTCCAGTATTGAATTTATTATAATCTGGTATTAAGTTGAAAGTATCATTTTTAACTGAAGGAACATGCATGTTGGAACAGACTAATGAAATTAAGGTAAGAAAATAAATGTTTGGTCTATGACATGCAAATATTTAAGAAAATAGCTTACATTACAAAGTTATAATGGATATTTATAAGCCATCCAAGACTTATACATTAATTCAAAAGAAACAGCCCTATATATCACCACTGCTTTATCCCCAAGTCCTTTTATACCTGCATACTTTTAGAAATAAATATGTAACATAACATGAACATTCCAACTTAATTAATGCAACTAAAAAATATATACATCTAACAACATAAAATTTGCTACATTAAAAAATGTCTAAAACTAAAAAATGCAACATAAATATGTAAAAGGCAAGTTTTCTATTTTCAAATAAAACTTTTTCATCAAGACTGCTTGAGTAAAACCTAGTTAAGAAGCACTAATTTTTTAATTCATGTCTGTTGAAATTAAATTAAAATGCACACACTCTCTTTATGTTTTACCTTTTCAACATAATTGACTGATTGGAAAAGGAGACCGTAAAAACTGCTTCAAATTAGGTTTTCATGTATTACTAAATAAAAAAGTAGAAATTTGCCTTTTCTAAAAAAAAATAATTTCTGAAAAATGCAAATAACTAATGTATCCAGCATTCCTTAAATAAACTCTATGAAATGCTAGGAAAGTAAGCAAAGGCAAGCAATAAATAGTCTGGAAGCATGCACCGTGACCCGTTCCACTCACTGTTGACTGAGTCTTTGTCACGCATAGGGAGAGAATATATGTCTCCTCTAGGACCCTCATTCTGTGATCTAAAAGGTTCACTCTGGGTTCTATAGCTTTCACTTGGAGGTCTAAATCCTTCAGAACTAGGAATTACTCGGAATGCTTCATTTTGTAAACGTAAACCATTGCTATTTGATTTCATACCTTCGTCACGTAATGTTGTTGTTTTGAATTGGTATCGTGAACTTTGTTCTACAAATGAATTACCATGCAAATATAACAATATACAAAATAAAATTTAAATAAGAGGGAAAAAAATTGAGCAAAACATGCTGCAATAATACAAATATGCATGTTGTTACTTTTCTTTTTATGCGAGATATTTGCCTCAAGCACTTAATCAGAGGGGGTACAAGTTTATATATATTGTATACATATTACTGATTAAAGTATAAACAATTCACACATGTGCTTTAAATTAATGCTGAAACACAAAATTATTTTGTGAAAAGAAGACAGAAATGGGGAAAAAAATCATAATTCCAATCAAAATGAGCTTAGTTTCAGTTTCTAATGACTTTTAAAAATCTGGATTTGATTTTGATATTATAAGGCTGTAAAATGTGAGCTTACATTGTAATTCAGCAATCAATTATACAACCTCCAATATAAATCTGGATTTGATTTTGATAGTATTAGGCTGTAAAATGTGAGCTTACATTGTAATTCAGCAATCAATTATACAACCTCCAATATAAATCTGGATTTGATTTTGATAGTATTAGGCTGTAAAATGTGAGCTTACATTGTAATTCAGCAATCAATTATACAACCTCCAATATAAATCTGGATTTGATTTTGATAGTATTAGGCTGTAAAATGTGAGCTTACATTGTAATTCAGCAATCAATTATACAACCTCCAATATAAATATCAATGCTTACATAAAGAGCAAAATTCATATTTGTAAATTTTTTTATCACTTTTATTAAATAATCATAAGAGCTAAAATGCAATATACATATCTTTTACCATTAAACTTCAGCACTGAATGTATATCACAGTGGCGGATCCAGGGATTTTCCTATGTAAAATTTTCGGTTTTGAACCGATGTTTATTTTGTTGACGATCAATGCATTTTACCTGGCGACAAGTTTATGACTTTGTTTACGACCCCAAGCTAATCAACGGTTACAACAGGTGTCATAATCTGTTGTTACAAGTAATCCATTTATCGGATGGGTCATTTATGATCATCAACATTAATTAATTCAATCTTTGACTGCTCAGTTATGATACGAAAATAACAAATCCGACTGCCATTGATGATCATATTTACTTCTTCACGTACTGTTTATATTCCTCCAAAGAAGGAGCACACCGAATAAAGAAAGATAACTCAATTTTAATTTTTCCTATCATTGAGATACCTACTTAAGACATGTCTAAGATATGTCTACATAATTCTTGCTTTAGAATTTATATGGTTAGGTCTTTTGAGTTATAGGAAGAGTTAAAGAGGGTCTTAGTAGCAGTATGGGTAGGATGCCTTTTGTCATCTTTTTCTGTATTCTTTATTTTATTACAAATTTTCACTATTCTGTAAATTGAAACACCTCTTATTTTTTCTTCATTCAATTACCCATTTTTCTATTCTTTATATTTTAATTTAAAGATATTTTTCTATTCTGTAGCATATACAGACCATAAGCTAATTTATATTCTTCTACATATGAAATACTGACAAAAGAAAATAAAGTACACATGTTGTTTTGTTGTATGTATATAAACCCTATCCAATAACGCTCCAACTTTTGGGAGGAACCCCTATTGAAAATGGCTGGATCCGCCCCTGCGATATGCAGAAGTTCATGTGATAAAATGATGATGGGGAGTTTTTAACGACCTTGACTGGCTATACAGCCCTCGCACAGTCGGTGATAAAATGTAAAGATTACTGAAAAGACAAATATAATTGATTGCCTTGGTAGTATACAATGTAACTGGCCTATTTCAGACCAAAACTATAGTTTGGTTTGTTGTGGTTACATTTTCTAGTTCTGGAGGGGGTGGGCAAACAAGCAACCAATAATTTCCATTGTCTTAATAAAATGCTTCGCTGAGCACAGCTTGATACGACCGTAGAGGTCAAACCCTGAACAGTTGGGACAAATTTAGACACAATATTCAAGCTTGATACTGTCTGAATTTGGATTGTGATCAAAATTTTGACACAATATAGGTTTCAGACACAAAATAAATGTGGTCAAAGATCTTTAAAATCTGTTGCGCAATACTGTGCAATTGAAGATTTCTTCTTAAAACTTTTCAAAAAATTTGAAATTTGAAAAATTTTGAAGAAAATAAAATTGGAAAAAAAATCCCCCCCCCCCAAACTTTTTGAACCCCCCCTTGGAGCAAGTTCCCCCAAACTCAATCCCAGATTTCCCTTTGTAGTATGGAACCTTGTAGTACAATTTTAGAAAGATCAATACACTTTAACACAAGTTATTGTCTGGAACCTAGAAAAATGCTTGTTTTTGGCCCCTTTTTTTGCCCCCTAATTCCTGCATGTTTGGGGTAATTACCCCCAAACTGAATCCCAGTCTTCCCTTAATGATATGGAACATTCTGGTACAATTTCAGAGAGATCCATACACTTACACACAAGTTATTGTCCGTAAACTACAAGAATGCTTGTTTTTTGGTCCCTTTTTGGCCCAAACTGTTGGTACCATAACCCCCAAAATCAATCAAAACCTTCCTTTTGTGGTTTTGAACCTTCTTGTAAAATTTCATAGAGGTCCATTCACTTAAACTAAAGTTATTGTCCGGAAACCAAATGTGTCTTCAGACGACGCTGACGCTGACAACGACATCATACCATTATACGAACCCAAAAAAGTTTTTGCGGTCGTATAAGAACCCCAAAAAAAATTTGTGGTCATATAAGTGTAGATTAAGCTACCTGAGTTGGACAATCCCCTTACTTTTATTTCTCTGAGAAGGCCAGATCAGAAAGGTTGGAAACATAAACCATCACAGAGCACAATAACTATAGTAACCGAAGTCAGTTTTGGCAAACATTGGTTAAATTATTGTGAGTATATTTTTCTCCAGAAGTAGGCCACAATTTTTCACTTTAAAAGCATTAAGGTAGATAAACACTAGATGAATAGATTTTTCTTTAAGAAAGTTTTAGTTAGAATTGTTTTAAATTTATTTGAAAAATTAATATCAACATATTTTTTTTTCAAGAAATATAAAGTTCTAAATCTAATCATGTTATATAACAGAAATTAATTTTAAAATTGACTGAAATCAATATCAATTTTGTTGGAGATTTAGATGCCAAGTTGGAAGCTAAATTTTATAATATTTGTCTACCTGAAAAATATCATACTTTTCAAAATGTTACAAAAAGAAATGTTTATAACTTTTGATATTAGTTCATTCATAAATGCAATGCATCGCATACACTTTCCCTCAAAATTAAATATTCCTAAAATGTTATGTACAGAAATGTTTATAACTTTAAATATTAATTCATTCATAAATGCAAGTCATATCATACATTATCCCTCAAAACGAAATTGTGTAAATACAAACAATGTTAGTCTGTGAAATCATGCATTATAAATAGTCTTTATGAAAAATTGTCTCTATATCGCCTTTCTCCAAATTATTCAAAACTTTTTTTCATCATCTTAATTGCATGCCTTGAATATAGACAAGATATTAGCCAATATAGCATTCAGTCGTTGATACCAATATGCTTATCTGTTCTCCACCATACAAACAAAATATACTGTCATTCCAATGACTATTGATACCAATATACAAATGACCATCGATACCAATATATATATAAGTGCATTCTCATCCCTTCCACTGACTTACTAGCTTTGGCCCCTGTGTTTGGCATTGTACCATAATGGACTGAGGGTTCCATTGAAGAATAACCACTAGAAGACCCCTGGTTTGAAGAAGAAAATTGTTGCCGTCTTTCTCCAAACTTCCATTTTCCTCTCCCACTTCCAGAAGAAATACTGCTCTCTGGGAAATAATCTGCCTCCCTTCTTACAGCAGACAGAAGATCATGTTCACTTCTATATGGCATACTTCGTTCTACTTTCAAAGGAATTTCATATGTATTGGCACTGCTGGTTGATAGTCTACTCCTTGGCATTGTAAATGCTGGCATTTCTAACCCTCCTGTGGAATTTCTTCTCTCCCTTGATGCAAAATTATATTTTTCTGAATTTCTAGGATCATATGGGACGGCATATCCATCTGACATCACACTAGAGCTATGACTATTTGGCAATGTATACCTATCTACACTGCTGCTTCTGTTGCGATTACTAGAGCTTGAGCCTCGTCTACTTGTAAGGGACAGATACTTTTCTGGAACATCAAATTCTTCTTCCTCAATAGCAGATGTAGAAAATCCTTCACTAGTGCTACCATATGACTGGTCACCAGAACTGGAACGTCTTTCTGTCCCAACTGGGACATAGCGCCTTTCTACAAAATGCTCTTTGACATGAGGACTTGCCCTTTTTGAATGATTTTCCCCTAAAGGTATGTACCTTTCACGAGCAAAATGTTCCTGAACAGGTGGAATTTTTAACTTCTGTTGCATTTCTTCTAAAGGTATATATTGTTCACGGACAGAAGATTCATTAACAGAAGGCACAGATGACAAAGCATTTCTCTGCCTCCTCTCTTCAGGAACATACACTTCACGTACAAATCGTCTATTTGCAGGAGGAGTGGGCATTTTTTCTCTGGTCTGAAGACCAAGAGGAATATATTTTTCCTTAGTGTAATGCTCTTCAACAGGAGTTCTTATTATCTGAATTGGATGCTTTCCACCAGGAACTATTCTTTCAGTAATAACATGTTTTTCTGAAGGCAGTTTTATAACTTTATCACGCTTTCCAACAACTGGTTGATCTGGTTCTTGTGCATCAGTACTATAACTGAAATGTGACTTCGGTTCTTTGTTTCCTCCAAGCCAACGACCTCCTTTAAAATTATATTATTACAAAATACCTCATTTTTATAAAATCAGTTCTAGCTGTTTAAGTAAAAGGAATCACACATTCTAGCACAAAAAAAAAAGCTGTAAAAAAATCAGAACTTAAAATTTCTAGCTCCAAACAAAACCTATATAGCTAATATCTATTCATCTTTACCATGCATTCAAGCCAGCGAAGACAATAAAACATCATTTTAGTGATTAGCCATTATATTTTGTTTCTTAAGAATGCAAAACACAGTACAGTTGTTTAATTACTTGTAATTGACTTCCTTATGTCATTAGTGCCTTTCCCAGGTACTTAACATGTTCAGGGTGGTGGTTCAGCCACAGTAAGAACTCATTCACTTTATTTACAATAGTCAGATATCAAGATAACATACCAACTTTATTTTCTTTAAATTTATACATTGGACTGACTTCCCTTGGAACTTTCCTACATCTAAGTGAATAAAATAAACTTTCTCCCTTCTATTTTTTTAAATAAAAAAAAAATAGACAGAATTAGAAATTTCAAACAAATTCAAAAATCTTATGATTGATTGATTGATTTGTGTTTAACTTCACTTTCAACACTATTGTGCTATTTCTTGGCAGTCAGTTTTTATTGCTGGAGGAAGCCGGCGTGCCCAGAGATAACCATGACCTTCGATAGGAAAACTGACAATCCTAGTCAATTAAGATTGGAGTCGAGCGCACCTGGCACTTGCGGGATTTGAACTCACAACCTCAGTGTTGACTGGCTAGTGATACAGTAGTTCGACTACTTAGACCACTCGGCCACTGAGGCCCCCAAAAATCTTATGAAAGTTTGAAATAATATATCTACTTTACCTGGTGGGTCTGGTGCTGGTCCCATTGGAGGTGGAGGTATACTGCTGTAAAAATTATATCAAAACTCAATAGTCATAAGTTCTCTTTCATAGCATTTTTATATTAATGTTTTTCCGTTATGCATTATTTATGGCTGTTTACAATCTGGTCTCATTTGATACATAGTATTAAAGTTTGATAAAACTTTTTAGTATGACATATATATTTTTTTCTCATTAGAACATACAAATATTAACTAGTTCCAAGTCAATATATACCGATTATCTAAAAAAGGAGATATCAATATTTTTGGGACATGTTATGCAAAACATTTACTCAAAAACTATATGTTGGTTTTTTTGTGGTTTTCTTTTTTTTAACAAATAAACTTGTTAGATCTATCATCAGAGATGCTTTTACATTTGCAGTTTGGACTGTCATACCATTTTAAAATTTATTCTTTAAAACCATTGCTGAAAAAACTGCAATATTTCAATCCGAGTTCTAGCGATGATATGTATGAAAAACTTAAGAAATGGACTATAGTGCAAATGTTTTGCTTCAATTTTTATGGAAAATTCATCATATGCTGATTTTAAACAATTTTAATTATTTCCCCCATCTGTAAAAAGAAAATTGGCAGCAGAATTTTACAATTTAGAATTTTATTGAACAGCAGTATACTACTGTTGCCTTAATTAATCAGACTGACCCCATCTGTAAATCAAAGTGCTTGTAATCACTGAAGGGTAAAAATTGCTTTAATTTATAAGTGGGAAGTAAAATTAAGCATTGCATTGTATAAAACATTGTTGTAATTGATTCACCTACAATTATGGACAAAGGAAGATAACTCCAATTTTAAAGATTACTTGAACAATGACATCATTGATATTTTTAAGAACAGATATTAGATTTCTGCACCTTGCACAAATTATGTAATTTTCTTGACAAGTATACCATCATTTTGTAACTTGAATATCTGAGCATATATTTCATTGATAAATTTCTGGAAATGTTCATAGATAGGATGTTTGGAATGTTATTATCAATGCACTATATTTTGTGTATCTCAAAAGTAGTGATAACCCTTGGAAGATTTGGATATCAAGTCAGTTACATAGGGTTTTGATTGCATTTCATGCAATCTTTACCCAAAAAAACATTGCAGCAGAATTTTAATCAAACAGACCTTATCTGAAAACCTGATTCCCCCGACTGTTTTTTGAGAGAATAATAAAATTTGTAAGGGTTCCGCAGAACCCAGTGTCTAGCCTACTTTTGTTGTTATCTATGTTTTCAGTGTGATAGGGGAATGCACATAATAGATTTACAGTTAATGAAATAAAACGTTTGAAATGTAAGAAAAATGTTGTGCTTGTAAAAAATGAATACAGTATGCAATCAAATCTATAGATTGTCTGGAAGACAAAAGTCTCAGGCTCAACGTCTGGAAGACAAAAAGTCACAGGCTCAACAAAAATGGGGAAAAAATTATTAAAAATTTTCCTCTAGATACTATCTTTTGATTGTAAGAAGCTTCTGTCCAAGTTTGGTAAAAATCCAGGATGGTTTATGAATCTAATAAATGTTTTTATAAGTAATATACAGAAAAACAGGAAATAAATTTTTACAAAATTTCCTTCTAGATACTAGCTTTTGATCATAAACAAGCTTCTGTCCAAGTTTGGTAGAAATCCAGGATAGTTTAAGAAAGTTATTAAAATTTCAAAGACTTTAACTGCAGAGTGAATATTTGTGGACGCCGCCGACGACAACCGAATGTAGGATCGCTATGTCTCCCTTTTGCGACAAAAGTTGCAGGCTTGACAAAAATTCACTCCAAGAAAGATAAGAGGGATATTAAACAAACATTTTGATTAAATTGTAATACAATGAAATATCTTATATTATCAAAAAATGTTTAGCTACTTTATGCAATTTTATATATACCTTGAAAATAATTTGGGACGACCTTCTTTGGCTGCTAGGAGTTCATCTACAATATCTTGTGCCTGTAACAATAAAGCATTCTTTATGTTTGTATTGGTTCTCTATTTTTTTTATTGCTATTGTCTGGATAATAATGACAGTATTTGTGACATTTCCTTTCCTGCTAAATTCTGTAATTTACCCAACATCTTTGTTCTTCAAGGCAGAGTTATTGACATCTAATAAGGAATTTTATTCAAACTTGTGCTAGAAACTTGCAGTTAGGTGCATGCATTTTTTCTGCATTGTAGGTTATGAATTAATACAGCATATCTATTTTGTCCATTTCTAAATTATGTAAAAGTGTGTTCAATAATTATCATAACAAATATCTGTCTAATAAAATAGCAACAACTACCCATGAAATATAATTATAAAAATAGATAACTGACCAGTGCATTGTATTTAAAATCTACAAAAAAATGCTGAACAAGAACCAACATTTCAACAGAAACATACACCTGTGAAAATTTAAAGAAGGCTGAAGGATACAGGTATTTTAAACACACCCCAATCCCTAGCACACATTTATATGCATTTAGTTAACTCTTTCATTCCCATACAGATTTTTTTCTAATATTTGCTGAAAGGTTTCAAATTTTTAATGAAATCACATATATTTCTTACTTTTTTTCTAATTGTGTTGTTGTTAATTTTTGAGTTTATTACTTCCCTTTGTCCACAAAAACATTCAGAACAGATCAATGAAAAGTCCAATATCTATGATATATAACATAAATTAATCTCTTATCCTTTATTTACATCATGAAAGAATTTCTTCAGATTTTTCCTACATCATTGACTAAGCATCTAAACAAAATATTTCTTAACTTACAACACTGTAATAATGTTAACAGCACACCATTTTTTAAGGAAACGGAAATAAATAAGGTCGTCATATGACGTAAATAAGAAAAAAAATGCTATTAAAAAATGGGAGTTGTCATTAATATTTTGTCCAGTTATTTTCTCACTTTTAAAAGTATTCATTTCAAATGACATGCCCAAATTAAAAGTCAGTTAAAATATTAATTCACTGAAAACAAATGTAGGTGTAACATATACACACCCTTTTCATTCTCAAAATTCATTCAACCATACCATGTGCATACATGTCCTTCCTATTACTTGCAGTTTTCAAAATTCATTATTGATTTTATTTAATAGCTAAACACCTAGCAATGGTCCAATTGATTTCACTCCCTTCAACTGTAAATCATCTTTGAATTTTAAGGATAAAAAATATGCGGCCCTGATCATAATATAAAAATATTATTCATTCATATGGAGAAGACGTTACTAAGTTGAAAAACTTGTGTCAAATCAGTTTGTCCTTTTTGAACAATAAAATTTGTTTAAACTAAACTAAACTATTCACCAAAGGTGCACATACTGATGAACAATTTATTTGGTTAATGTCATGTGAGTCTGAAAATGTTAATATGTCAGTGTCAAGATTTATAAGTACTTGTTTTGAAATAAGAGAAAATTTGCATTCCAGTAACTAACTAAATATACATGTAGTAGTGATGTAGTTTTTTTTTTTTTTTGATGTATTAGAGAGGGTTAATATTCTATTTTATTTATTTTCAAACACCATCTGGTATGGAGTATAGTTATTTAATCATTTATTTTATCTTAATAAATTTTATAAAAAACGAAAGGGAGTTCAGGTCAATAGATATAAACAATTCACCAAAGTTTTATGCAAATTGATTAAAGGATTTTTGAGTAAATGTCCGACATGTTGAAGACGGACAGACAGACCGACGGACGGACAGACAGACAACGGTATACCATAATACGTCCCATAAACGGCGTATAAAAAATTACTGTATAATTAATACTATATATATATGTATATCCTTGGAAACTGGCCCTTTAATTGGATTCAATAAATATTCTTATTCTTATTCTTATTCATACTATAGTAATTGCATTTTTGTAACAGGACCATGAATAAGCTGTGGTCAACCTTGTGCAAAATTATTACATCTCATGGAATTTAGGTAACCCTTGTTTTGTGAACGATAAAAGAAAATTTCTTAAAAATGTCATGTAAAAAGTAAAATGCATGGCATTTCAGTAACCCCTGTTTTAGAATAAATACCTACCGGAGCATTTATACTTTGAAATATGTGCATATCACATCTACTGTTATATTTCCCTGGATTTTCTAACATTGTAAACAGTATTAAGTTTGTGTACACTTCTCTTTTGTCTTCCTTGAATATTGCTGTTGGTTCATGTACAAGTTCTAATGGGAATCTTTCCAATTCCTCCTGGAAATATAAGATCACAGTACATGTATTTATAATGAAGACTGCTAAACACTTTCAAGTTATATGTAATAAATTGAAATATTTTTAATATGTATATTTGATTTTGTGTAATACAGGTAGAAAAATGTTTTCAGACATAAAAATATAGTCATTCTTCATATTTTTGTTCGTCATTAGGCATTACACAACACTAAATAGCAACATAAATGAATATCAAATTCTATGACCCATATTAATACAATAAATATACAAACAGGCAGCTGACATAAAGACAATTCCATCTGCCTTCTAACCTAATGACCTGAATCTTCTTAACTTCCTGTTAAGGGTTAATTTGACTCATTTTATCTAAGGGCACACAACTTTTTTCTAAAATAAAACTCTATTAATGCCCAAGATGCATATTTAAATTACATAACGAAAAAACACAAAGAATTACATGGTAATAACTGTTAGCACTTTCAGCTGTCCTATCGGCTCTTCCGACAGTTTAGGAACCTTAATATGTGGTAAAGTGAAGACAATTTGATAGTGATGTCGCGTCAGCAGCATTTTACTTTTACTTTTGGTTTAGCTTTGGCTTGAAATCCGAAACATACATATGTTTTGCCAACATATAGCTGCTGTGTGGCATTTTCATATCCACTCTGTAACTTAATGTTAACTAGATATCATTGAGATGGGAGCCATCTCTGTGGGCACCGCTGTGAACAATGTGTGGTAAAAAATTTGTATCTTTATCATTGGACATGGGGTTGTCAACTGAAACCAAAGATTATGACCTTGACCTTTGACCTAGGAAGTTGTACATACATTATGACACACCCTCTGGTGTTGGTTTATATACATGTCAAGTATAAACTTTGAAATCATAACGGTTCTCAAGATATAGAGCGGACACGATCTTGACCATAGGACATGGGGTTGTCAACTAAAACCAAAGTTTTTGACCTTGACCTTTGACCTAGGAAGTTGTACATACATTATGACACACCCTCTGGTGTTGGTTTATATACATGTCAAGTATAAACTTTGAAATCATAGCGGTTCTCAAGATATAGAGCAGACACGATCTTTACCATAGGACATGGGGTTGTCAACTAAAACCAAAGTTTTTTTACCTTGACCTTGACCTAGGAAGTTGTACATACATTATGACACACCCTCTGGTGTTGGTTTATAAACATGTCAAGTATAAACTTTGAAATCATAACGGTTCTCAAGATATAGAGCAGACACGATCTTTACCATAGGACATGGGGTTGTCAACTAAAACCAAAGTTTTTTTACCTTGACCTTGACCTAGGAAGTTGTACATACATTATGACACACCCTCTGGTGTTGGTTTATATACATGTCAAGTATAAACTTTGAAATCATAACAGTTCTCTAGATATAGAGCGGACACAATTTGTAACGGATGGACGGACAGACAGACAGACGGAAGATGGACAGACTGATCACTATAGGGCGTCTGCCATTCGGTGGGGCCCTAATAATGTTCATAACAAGTGTTATGTCTGTCACTGACTTTATATTTTGTCATGTGTCAATTACATGGTAAAAACAAAATTTTGCTGGTGATTTTTTGTGAATGAGTATTCAACCATACTAAAAACCACAATAACATCTTTCTATATCACATAACACAACAGAAAACATTATAACCCAATGAAAATATTTCCTTTGAAATTTACTAATGAGAAATTTCAATCCCACAAAGCAAAAAGTTTCAGAAGTATGTATTTTCATTCCTATATATTCTTAATAAGGCATGTTTTTTATCACAACATGAAATCCAAGCTTTAATGCATGTCATACCCCATTTCCTTTGTCGATTACAATTAAATTCTTGCGTTCTATGATCATAACACATCTCATTGTCCAGATGCCGTTGTACTTTCCATTCCACGTAACTTGCGTAATCCATCCTCAGGTTTCATCACACCTAAAATAAATTGTTACACAGTAATAATGAGCAGAAAAAATATAAAGAGTAAATTTTATACTGTTTTATATCAGTTATGCTCTTAATAAGAAAGAATCACATGAAAAACATTTCCCCAGAATTCTTATTCTTGTTCCAAACAAGGGTAAATGAATCAGGATAACATGTAATTGTTTATAATTTATTTATAATGCTTTTATGGTCAACTACTCCTAGTAAATGGAAGAACTCAATACATGCAAAGAAGAAAGTTTAAGTATTTAAAAAGGTATGAGAGGGCCACGTTTGGGGCCCTAGATTTGAAAGATAAAGAAGTATGCCAGTAATAAATCTCAACCACCAGCCTTGACCTTCAGTTCACAAGACATTTAAAAATAGTCATATATCAGTATTCCCACTTTTGAAATTTGTTTTACATATATATTTGCTTGACTCCTGGCTTTTAGACTAAAAACTAATAAAATAGACTCATTTTGACATTAAAACTTTAAAATAGGTTACAACCTTACAAAAAAGTTATTTTATGACAAGATGTCTTATACAAAGTTGTTGATGCAAGTAAAAGTCTTTTTGGGGTAGGGTTGTTGCTCATATTCAAATCCATTCAAACACTGTGTCAAAAATAGTAATATTAGGTCAAATATGTCAATTTGGACATGTTTATGATATCACAGTGACTTCAATAATGATATTTCTGCACTATTGTGTCTAGACCATATCATTGTATTCATTTATCAATAAAATTTACATAATTTTGAAAAGACTGAAGAAGCTTACTGCAATGGATTTTATCATGCCCCCTCTCCTTTGTACACACAAGATTTTTTTAGCATGAAATAATAGGGTTATAAACATCTCCAATTTCTGTGATGAAACTCCTTACCTGATTTTGATGAATATGTAGCTAAATGATCTAGCTCAAAGGTGGGTTCCATGTCCCTTGTGTTGTCAAATCTATCCATACTGTGTTGATCTATAAATAGAAAAAGTATGATACTACCGACACTCTCTAATAATATACAAGTAATTAGGGTTGTAGTACATAATATTAATTTGTATACTTTGTACATTACATTTGTTAATGTTTCAAGAACTATGTATGCCTGTTAAGTGGAATTTAATAGATTTTTTTATGGTTATAACATCAAGGAGACCAGAATACTGAATGAACAGCTAAATTTAGCCTAAATTTTAAGTTCTTTAAATTCTTTTTTCAAAATTCTGTAAAAAAAAAAAAATTGTCATATTTCCAAACTATTTTAGGAGATTGAATGTTTGAAATCCTAGGAAATATGTTCAATTGAAAAAATAATCTAATCGTTTACTACCATTCATTTCATATGAGGTCCCATTTCTGAAATGTTTTTACTGAGGTAATAGATATAATTTAGCCAATGATCAACTGGTATGTGATGTATATCAATTTCCGTGGTCTAAAAATATCCCACTCCTTGATATTTAATTAATAATATAAATGAATCAATGCAAACGTTGTAAATAAATGACAGTTTTATTGAATCAGTGAAAATGATATATTGATTATAGATGATACATGTATATTACAAAATCGCAGGTATGCATATGCAACGCTTGACAACATAATTAAATGCATGAATGCACATAAAATGGATTAAGTATTGAGGAACATTCCATAACTTGAAGCAAATCAATATTTTGATTCCAGTGTTACCAAACCTTGCTTTAATTAATCCAACAGTTTTGTTCATTCATCAACAAAATCAACAACTACAAGACCAACAACTGCAATAATAATACATAGAATTTCTTATTTTACAGTTATATGGTTAAAAAAAAGATAGCTACCATCAGCTTGGGGAAAGTTTTATGTTTTATTTGCTTCCATTTATAGGGTGGTCCAATACTAATTACTTACTCTTGTAGGCCTTTTTTCTATTCATTATCTTTTCATAAGTATACTATCTATCATATGATGTAAAACTGTTTTATCAAAAATTTTAAAAAGTTTATCTAGATGTCAATTTTAAAAAGTGACAAATCGTTTTTGGATATATTTAGGGTACAAAGATTATGAAGGCACTAAACCATGAGCCTTTAAATTTAACATCTCTGTTTATATATATCTTACATAAAAAGAAAATAGTTCTAACAAATGAGTATTAGAATTGATCAAAGCCTTCAGAGGTACACAACGTCGCATACATTCATTTGTAAAACCCTTCAAAAGTTTATTAACTCATTCATAACAATATAAGAGTTTTATTTCCTCTTACAACTTAAATCTGACTTTCAAAACAAACAAATGAACGATTTACATTTGACTTTCACAAATTCAAAATTTTATTTCCTTCAAAAATATTTTTATTGTTCTTTTTTATGATCAAAAAGATATAATGCATTGTTATTACATAAAACCTTCACAGGGTAATCCTTTAATCATCAACTATTATAAAAGTCAAGGGAAGATATATGTCTAGCTACAGGCATAGTAACATATCTGTCTACATTTATGTAACGCCTTTACTCCCAAGTTCAATCAACCCAATGCTACTTTTGTTATCAACCACTTCAAGCTAATTATAGGTGATAGTGCCTGTATATGGTTGATAATCCTGTTTTGTTGGGTCAGTTACTGGTCAAGTATATCAATTTTAAATATTAAATCATATTATTTGGTTTTTTTTTTCAGTGAACACATTCATGAGAGTTTCTTGAAAAGAAGAAACAAGCCTTGTTGGATTCAATCTCGATTAAATTTGAAGAATGCTAACCTGCAGATTGACTGACCTAATATTATAATTACAATGAGAAATAATAATTTCCAAATTTTGATTGATAAAAAGAGTGTTTGCTTAATAGAACTTACAGAAAAGAATACTGTAAATTCTGATATAATTGTGAGTTTTTATTAATGGTTCTAATGTGCTGACTGAGTATCGCAATAATTAGAACTCGCACATTCTGAAAACTGATACAAGTATCTATATGCATATTTTTCTATAATCGCAATAATTTTGTCCATTCTTCAAAAAATTTTCATATTCATCTTCAATAAAAATTAATTAATAATTGCATGTGCAATAATTAGGTTGAAGCAAAGGCGCTTTGCAATTTAAATTTCACTAGTGCTTTATTCTTTACTTCTATTAGCAATAAAGCAGTCAAATGTCAATTGGATAGACAAGAAATAAAGTGACAACTGGTTTCTTTGGAAAATTTTGTTTTGTTGATCTAATATTTAAATTATGCAAGAAAATATTTAAGCTTATGTTCTGTATTACAGATCTTACAAGAAACCAGGGCCAAGGGTGATTCTTTATTACAAATTCTGTGTGAATCAATGCCAGTTGAAATAAAATGCTTTGCTCAACGAAACCTGATACGACCGCAGAGGTTGAACCCTGAACAGTTGGGGCAAGTTTGGACACAATATTCAAGCTTGATACTGTCTGAATTTGGAATGTGATCAAATTTTTGACATAATATAGGTTTCTGACACAAAATAAATCAAATGTGGTCAAAGATCTTAAAAATTTGAAATGGTCTGATATCCAAAATCTAACAACATGGTTAGATTCAGCATATAAAAAAACAACAAAAAATTTAATTTTAGACCCTTCAAACCTTAACACAGACTAATTTGAAAACAGGGCCCAAAATAAAAAATCTAAATGCACAATAAAATTCAGCAAATCATACAGCCGCAATAATTCAGTTTTTTAATTTTGGACCCTTTTGACCTCAATGTAGACCAATTTAAAAATGGGGCCCAATATCCAAAAAAATCATACAAGGTAAGAACCCCGAAAAATTAATGACTTAATCAATCCCTTTGAAATTGGTTAAAACATTTGTATTTGTTTTAAATTAAAGATTTCTTGCTATTGCGCAATACTGTGCTATTGTGCAATACTGTGCAATCGAAGATTTCAAAATTTTGCGAAAAAAATGAACCCCCCCCCCCCAAAATTGGAAATAAAAATCCACCCAACCTTTTGAACCCCCACCCCCCCATCCCCTTTGGAGTAATTACCCCCAAACTCAATCCCAGCATTCCCTTTGTGGTATGGAACAATGTAGTACAATTTTAGAGAGATCTATACACTTAAATACAAGTAATTGTCTGAAAACTAGAAAAATGCTTGTTTTGGCCCCTTTTTTGCCCCTAATTCCTGAACGTTTGGAGCAATTACCACCAAACTCAATCCCAGCCTTCCCTTTGTGATATGGAACCTTGTGGTACAATTTCAGAGAGATCCATACACTTACACACAAATTATTGTCCTGAAACTACAAAATGCTTGTTTTTGGCCCCCAATTCCTACACTGTTGATACTATCACCCCTAAAATCAATCCCAAGCTTCCTTTTGTGGTATTGAACCTTCTGGTAAAATTTCATAGAGATCCATTCACTTAAACTTAAGTTATTGTCCGGAAACCAAATGTGTCTTCGGACGACGACCCAGATGACAACATCATAGCATTATAGGAGGAAAAAAATTTTTGCAGTCAGTCAGTCATATAAAAAAGCAGCATCAGACTGAAGGTTGAATAACCTTATTTGAAAAGTTCAATAATCTGAATTGATAACAATGTATTGGGGGAAAATAATTTCTGTAAAGGAGTAAAGGTTTTCTGTTCTTTTAACTAAACTAGTTAGGTAAATGTCTATAATTGAGACAGCCATCTATAAATTTATATACTTGTAAAACATATCTCACAGCTAAAAAATAATAAAATCTGTCCCCAGGTAAATAAAAGATTAACAGGTAGATAACTAAAATTGGGTCAACTATTTGACATCAGATTCAGTTTTATTCAATAGGAAACATTCAGTTCTCAAATTTATGTCATACAATATCATCATATGATATCAAGGTTTCATTAAACAATTTATTTATACACATCAGGAAAGAAAATAAATAACACTGCAAAATGTAGAGCATACACTGAAAAGGGAAGTCTAGAGAATGTTTCAGTTATAACAGATAAGATTACTTAACAGAAAGAAGACAATTTAAAAAAAAGTCTTCCACCTTACAATGGCAAGATATAGTAATAGTAACAATGACAGGAAGTTAAAATTATTAAAATCATGACCATGATAATCAAAGAAAAAGGGGTTTCTTTACTTGATAAGAGATCAATGTTTGAATCCTTACTTATTTGATACAAGTTCAATGTTTGGATTCCCTTACTTATTTGAATGGGATACCCTAACTTAATACAAGATGAATATTAGGATACCCTTTGAGCTATTTTCCTAATTTTTCCATTATACTTAAATGTTTTTGGATGTTAAGTATAATGTATACAAGCTGAAGCCCTGCCTATCTATTGATTGCAGATTTCAATCTTAATTACAATGCTTGAGCAAACATTTAATCGAACAAAGCAAGCAAACCAACCAAACATTTAAACTTGCAAGCATTAGGAAAATAGCTCTAATAGATGCAAGATGAATGTAGGGATTCCCTTACTTGATACAAGATAATATTAGGATTCCAATACTTGATACAAGAGCAATGTAGGGATTCCCTTACTTGATACAAGATGAATGTTGGTATACCCTTACTTGATACAAGATGAATGTAGGGATTCCCTTACTTGATACAAGATGAATTTTTGGATTCCCTTACTTGATACATGTTGGTGTTCCTTACTTGATACTTGATACAAGATGAAGATACATGATGAATTGAGGATTCCCTTACTTGATACAAGATGAATGTAGGGATTCCTTTACTTGATACAAGATGAATGTAGGGATTCCTCTACTTGATACAAGATGAATGTTGGTATACCCTTACTTGATACAAGATGAATGTAGGAATTCCCTTATTTGATACAAGTTGAATGTTGGGGTTCATTTACTTGATACAAGATGAACGTTGGAATACCCTTACTTGATACAAGATGAATTTTAGGATACTCTGACTTGATACAAGATGAATTTTAGGATTCCCTTATTGATACAAGTTGAATGTTGGTATACACTTACTTGATATAAGAGGAATGTAGGGATTCCCTTACTTGATACAAGTTGAATGTTGGGGTACATTTAATTGATACAAGATGAACGTTGGAATACCCTTACTTGATACGAGATGAATTTTGGATTCCCTTACTTGATACAAGATGAATTTTAGGATTCCCTTACTTGATACAAGTTAAATGTTGGTATACCCTTACTTGATATAAGAGGAATGTAGGGATCCCCTTACTTGATACAAGATGAATTTTAGGATACTCTTGACTTGATACAAGATGAATTTTAGGATACTCTGACTTGATACATGATTAATTTTAGGATTCCCTTACTTGATACAAGAGGAATGTACGGATTCCCTTTCTTAATACAAGTTAAATGTTGGAGTTCCTTTACTTGATACAAGTTGAATGTAGGGATTTCCTTACTTGATGTGATTAGCCTTCTTGATACAGGATGAATGGAATTCCCATAAATATTACAGAATAAAGTTTTGGGATTCCCCAACTTTCAACAGGAAAAACAGTAGGAAATTATTCTCCTTTTCATATATCCATTGTGCAAACATTAAAGTATGGATGATACAATTCTTAATTTTAATCTAATGAAAAATTTATATCAATCAGCATTCTTATATTCTCAATTAACTCCATAATCTTCTATAAAAGGGAAACAGCCTATAAGAAGATTTATCATATGTAATTCAATCATTAATTTTTCAATAAAACTTGATTGGCATAAGAGAAATTCCAATAATTGATTTAAGAGGTCTAACTTGCTTTGTTTTATTTGGAATTTACCTCTCAAGGTTGTTTAACTGTACTGCATCATGCATTATATCTACTCCAGAGCATTATTAATATAAATAATTGTATACATTTTATACCCTGTCACACTTTCTTTCCCCTTAAGTACTATGAACAGCTAGTAGAACCCTTACTTGATACTAGATTGATATTTGATACTTGATACACCAAGTTTAAAGAATACAGGAGTTATAACTTGACTGTGTTTAATTGGTAGCCCTCAAACCATTTTAACATTCCCAGCTTTAAAACCTTTCATCCATCAAGAACTTTTGCTTAAGTTATCAATTCAAATCATAACATTCAGTTTTGGGATAAACATAATATTTGTTATAGGAGTCTTAGCTTTATCAATACATCATATTTTAGAATTGTGTACATTTATTTTATCATTAACTGAAATTCGTATGATTCTATTTATAATCCTTTGCTAACTTCTACCTCACTTGGTCTCTGGTGGAGAGTTGTCTCATTGGTAATCAC
The DNA here is from genome assembly GCA_017311375.1 of Mytilus coruscus. Classification (NCBI taxonomy): domain Eukaryota; kingdom Metazoa; phylum Mollusca; class Bivalvia; order Mytilida; family Mytilidae; genus Mytilus; species Mytilus coruscus. Next base: position 66,434,804 of record CM029604.1, on the reverse strand, counting down.
ACCACATCTTCTTATTTTTATATCAAATTCAATTTAGTTGTGTGTCAGATAAACATGTACACGTATTCCTCCAAGCATAATACTTCATTGATTGTTTTATCACAAAGCCTTACCTACATGTATATATGTCCACAAGTATGAATATGTCAATTACTGAACAAGTTAAACTTTTAATGATTTCCATTTTTTGTCGCAGGTCCTTTTAAAGGGTTGTTACTGTCTTGTGTGGTCTATAGATATGTGTTGCAGTTTTTTATTTTTTATTTTGTGTTAAGAAGGGGGTCACACTAATTAATTACTAAAAATGTGAAATTGGTAATACATCTCAATTATTCTCCATATCTTTATAATGAACAATTGCTTATTTACAGGTTAAATTTTGGACTATAAAATAGTGAACCGACTGCAATGGCTTGATTAGTGTTTGGAAAGCCATTGTCAACCATGGCAATATTTTGTACTTTCATATAAGAATAAGAGGTTGAAAGAATTATTGAATATTTTATCTCATCTTCTCTAATCAAATGTGTGTATGTGCTATAAATGTTGGCTTTAATCTTACATACATGACATATATAAGTCTTTCCAATAAAGAGGTGCCAGGCTTGATTAAAGTCAGTAAGAATGAAGGTTTACTTTCAGAACAAAACAAGTCATTATAATTACAAAATGTACCAACCCTTTGACTTTTAACATGGTTTACACATAAAATCATCATAGTTTTGACTAGTGTGACAACAAATATGCAGAGGTCACTAATTTAACTTGTAACTCCTTCTCATTAGTTATAATATTGTCAAGCTTTAGGTGCAAAAAAGAAAAATAAAAAAAAAAAAAACAGTTGTAATGATTTACTTTTCCCCGTTTGAAACAGTTATTTCCATATAAACAATAGTGTACCACCAACACCACTTTAGGTTAAGGGGGGTACAAACTTAAATTTTTTTGAGGTAAAATTATCGAAATATTCTTTATTAAGCTGAGGACAACCCATGCTTTGCAAATTTTAGGGGGGGTGCACCCCCGCCACACCCCCACCTGAATCCACCCCTGCCCAAAGTGTAGTGTACTGATTGGAAAAATCTATTATAAGAGAGAAAACCATATATAGAAGGTGACTAGGTGGCCCAATGGTTTACTTAGCAGTTCACACTTACATAAACATATCAATTTAGATTTTCACCACCAAGGTAGCTGTTAATCCTTATACAAGTCATTTGGAAATGTAATTTTTTAAGTCATTAGTATGTCAGTTGCTTGTCTAAATTTGATGATTTACTTGGCTAACTGCACCACTAAACTGACCACCAGTGTCCAATATATAGAAAATGCTTTAAAACCTGTATCAAATAAACTAGACTAATTAAGACACAACAGATACACATATGTAAGTTGCCTTTTATTTGGATTGACATTCAGTTTATTTACTTTATCAAATCCCCTCCCCTGCAGTATAGTATCATTCATAAGTCCATACAATATGGTCATTTTGAAACAACCAATGGTAATCTTGTTCATGGCTATTTTGAATATTTTCTTATTCATGTCTACCATTGCTATTTCTATGTGTAAATTACTTACATTGAAATGATAAACTTACCTATTTCAGGTCCTCCGTATCCATTCCTACAATAAGGAGTTCTGATTCATTAATCTAATATAAAAGTGTGTAATTATACACATATACACCATGTACACCTATGAGCTAAGTTTTATAGAATTTAACATTATCATGTATTTATACAATATCAGACAAATGTAATCAACTGGACACCGTTTCAGAATGCATAGTGAAGACTTTTGCACGTAATTTCTCAATTAATGGTTCAAACATTCAGTCTGTTTCAATCTGATGTCAACAAGGGTAATGTATAATATATCTACACATTTAACATACAAGTAAGCACAAACGATAAAATGAAATTAAAGTTACATTAAAATTATGAAATTTTATGACAATTCATTTATTCAATTCAGAATCGCATAAATGTCATCCGCTACTGATCACAAACATTCGAACAGTTCAATATAATACATGTATTACCATATACTACTAGTTAACCATATCGACAAGATCTTGACTCATAACAAAACTATTATTGTTATGCAATTAGCACAGGCACATTATCTAACTTTAAATGATTTCAACAAAACCTGAATTTATTATGTTGATATCATATTTTATTTCCTTGTGAAAAGTAACAATACTAATTTGTATGGTAAACAGCAGTTAAATCATATAAGGACTTGATCATTAACAACATTTCCATTAACAGGTTCTCCGTTTCTATGCATGTTCAAAATTTGAAAAATTGTATCAAGACTCAAACAAAAACAACTCATTCATGTCATTTAGCACATCAAACTGACATCACTGGTACTAGAATTATGTTAGTTTTGAAATGCTTTCTTTAAAGAATCCCACACAAGATTAGAAATAACAGTTAGACAAAATCCTTGCTCAGTTGCTGTTAGAAAACCTAAGCATGAGGAAAAAAACCAACAAACACCAAAGTGAAAGTAACCACCCTAAGCAACAATTAAAAGTTTATCCAGAAAAGAGAAGTAAAAAATCAGTATCTAATCTAAATGTAAACTGCCCACAAGATATTACTCACCTTACAGATAAACCGAACTCAGATTCACGATAAGTCGATAAGGGTGGAGCACTGTTGTATGTACTGAAGGTTCAAATATTCAGATATAATATTAACTTTTTGTTTATCATCTGTGAAGTTTTGTGATAATTTCGCTTAACATGACAATTATTAAAAACATATATAAATTATCACAATACTGGTCAGGGGTCAAGGTTGAAAAACACTGCAAAATAAGTACCATCACTCAGTCAGTATAAAATGTACCATCAGCATGCAAAAAGAAACTGCATGTTGTTTGCCTAGCCTCCACTCTTCATAATATTTGTTTAAATACAATTCACAGGACATGCGAGGAAAACATTCTAGAAAAAAACCACCCAACAATGAAAGTTTACAAAAAAAGAAAATCCTACATCATCAAGGACTATTTAAATGTTTAATTTTGATTGGCTTTAGATTATGCAAGGACAATATTTTTTTTACCAGAATGCCAAATCACTATCTGTTATTAATTCAAATTCATAATAGGTCATTCCTGCAATTAGGGATCAAATAAAGAACCATACATATATGTACAGTCTTCAACAATAGACAATTGTCTATGCTTGGCATGCTCTCAATAGTCCTGAATCAAAACTCAAGAGAATACCAAAGTTATCAACATTAACAGGTCTTCTTGAATGGACAAAGATATTAGGTTCAAGATAGATTAATTTTATGAGTTATCAATTCCCCCATTTTTAATCTCTATCACTAAATCAACAAAGGGTATATAGATGAATGTACAATAAATGAAAGTACAGAAAAAGTTCTGAAGTTAATATTATCCGTACCTAAGTATGACAAAAAATACAGCAACATGGTCTACATGGTCTAGGAAGATTAAAGTCAAACAATATACAAGGAATGCTAACAGTTACTGAAAGTTTGTTTAAAATATTTAATCTGCTGATCTAGAAATCCTGCTCTATAAGGATCAGATAATGGATAATGTCACAGATTTTTGTCAAATTTTGCATACAGCTGTAGTAATGTTATACTTTGAACTCAAATTGAAAAATAATGCACTTAAACAGGGTATATGTTTAATTTCTGAAATATAACTGAAAGAATTATTTAATAAAATGCTTCGCTGAGCGCAGCCTGATACAACTGCAGAGGTCGAACCCTGAACAGTTGGGGCAAATTTGGACACAATATTCAAGCTTGATACTGTCTGAATTTGGATTGTGATCTTTTTTTTTGATAAAAAAAATTGTTTCTGATACAAAATAAATGTGGTCAAAGATCTTACAAATCTATTGTGCAATACTGTGCAACTGAAGGTTTTTTCTTTCTTCTTAAAACTTTTCAAAAATTTGAAATTTGAAAAATTTTGAAAAAAAATATGAACCCTTAAAAAATTGGAAAAAGTCTCCCCCCCACCAACTTTTCGAATCCTTCCTTAGAGCAATTACACCCAAACTCAATCCCAGCCTTTCCTTTGTAGCATGGAACCTTGTAGCACAATTTCAGAGAGATCCATTCTCTTTAACACAAGTTGTTGTCTAGAAACTAGAAAAATGCTTGTTTTTGGCCCTTTTTTGGCCCAATTCCTCCATGTTTGAGGCAATTACCCACTAACTCAATCCAAGACTTCCCTTTGTAATATGGAACCTTGTGGTACAATGTCAGAGAGATCCATACACTCACACACAAGTTACTGACCGAAAACTACAAAAAATGCTTGTTTTTGGCCCCTTTTTGGACCTTAATTCCTAAACTGTTGGCACCATAACCCCAAAAATGAATCCCAACCTTCTACTTGTCAGGTATTAAACATTGTGGTACAATTTCAGAGCAATCAAAATACTTATACACAAGTTATTATCCTGAAACAAGTAAAATGCTTGTTTTGGGCCCCTTTTGGGCCCCTAATTCCTTAATGGTTGGGACCATAATTCCCAAAATCAATCCCAACCTTCCTTTTGTGGTATTGAACCTTTTTTCAAAATTTCATAGAAATCCATTAACTTAAACTAAAGTTATTGTCCGGAAACCAAATGTGTCTTCGGACAACGACGACGACATCATACGATCCCAAAAATTTTTTTGCAGTCGTATAAAAAAATAGTGAATATCTATAGTGTGGTAGATGAAAAGAACATAAAATCGACAAAAAATGTTCTTAAAATCATCACCTCTCTAAAACTGCATAGATTTGTCTTAAAAATTGATATGTTGTTGATCAAAAATAATAATAGGATTACTGTCTTAGTTTTTTATATTTTAACCAATATATCACCTAGTTGGTGAAAACCATTTAAAAAATGTTTCATGGCTTACAATGCATTTATTTTACCTTTACTTTTTTTTAAAAACATGTAGTGTGGAAAAAATTGGTGACCCTATTATTATTTTACATAATAAAAAAAACAACATATTGATTTTCTATGAAAAATCCATGCATTGGTAATTGGAGATTTGATGGTTTTAGGACAAACCTAAGACATATTTCACCAGTTCTATGTGTTATCTATGTAAGTGAACCTTTACTTTTTAAAGTTCATTCAATTCAATTGCAGAAAATAAAAGTGATACATTATTTGTTCCATTTTCAGTAATAGTTCAAAGTGCCAAAGGTGTATGCAAAATTTTAGCAAAAATTTGTGACATAGCCCATTTACTGTTCCTAGACATTCAGTGTTCTCCCAGGGCCTTTTAGCATCTATGTAATGTGATGCTATATTGCTTGAATGCGATGCTATCTGAATTGGTTTTCTTATAGATTGTGTTATGGATGTGATGCTATAATTTCTAGAAACAAGATAGTATTTGATAATTCCTTTTTAACAGGATGCTATTTGAAAGTTGTGGGGAGAACACTGACATTAAACTCTTAATATTGGCAGCCAAACTTCTACTTGAAGCAATATCATGATCAGAAAAAACACAATCAATTTCTTATGAAATGTCAAAAAGATTGTATACAGAATTTTAATATAGAAAAAAGAATAAATGAAAAATATTAGTAATGTTTAAAACTGAAAATCAGTTAATCTACAATAATTTCAATGTGACAAATGTCTGTCAACCTGAAGTTAAATTCTTGCTAAAGTCCGACATTTTGCCTATTATATAAGTGATTGATTGTTGGTTGCTTAATGTCCAGTGGCAACTATTACATGCATGTTCAGGACGACTGAGTTATATGTATAAGATCCTACCTTGGTCCATAGCCATAACCTCCGGATCCATGCCCACTGAAATACAGGAAGATCACATTAGAAAATGGTTGTTTTATTTTCTTATGACTTTTATAAACAAGTATTTATGGTACTACGAAAGACAACATTACAATAAAAGCACATGTTTATGGACTTTCCTAAAATTAAATGTAACTTTGATCCTTCAGTTACATCCTATTTTTTTATTGTCATTCAAACATGGCCTGATCCTCCTGTCCACACAGATTTTATGTATATCAATTGTGTGTACATCTACCTTAAAATAACACATCTGTTCATTCTCAAACAGATGCAACTTTTATTTACTTGGTACTCTATGCTTGTATTATGAATATAGATATCTTTGTTTTTTCATATTTTATTAAAGAGCATCATCCTATGACCCAAAATATTTCTTAAGAGAACTCCCTTTATTCAATGCAGTAATAGCCTTATACAGTGTAACAAGTGGCTGGTAAAAGAATTAACTAAAATCTTAAATATAAATAAAAATAACACTTTTACACAAAAAAATTCATAAGGGTTCCGCAGAACCCAGTGTCTCGCCTACTTTTGCTGTTAGTCGAAGGCTCAACAAAAATGGGGAAAAAATTATTAAAAATTTTTGTTCTAGATACTATCTTTTGATTGTAAGAAGTTCTGTTCAAGTTTGGTAAAAATCCAAGAAGGTTTATGAATCTAATAAATGTTTTAAAAACTTTAACAGCAGACTGTACGTAATGTTAACTGGAATAAAACTAAGTCCATTTATAAGTACTATATGTAAAAACAGGAAATAAATTTTTACAAAATTTCCTTCTAGATACTAGCTTTTGATCAAAAACAAGCTTTTGTCCAAGTTCGGTACAAATCCAGGATAGTTTAAGAAAGTTATTAAAATTTTGAAAGCTTTAACTACAGAGTGAATGTAATATATTAACAGGCAGAAAAACTAAGTCCATTTATAAGTAAAATACGGATAAACAGGATTTTTTTTTAACAAAATTTACTTTTGAATACTCTCTTATGATCACAAACAAGCTTCTGTCCAAGTGTGGTACAAATCCAGGATAGTTTAAGAAAGTTATTAAAATTTGAAAAACTTTAACCACAGAGTGAATGTTATGTTAACTGGCAGAAAAATTAAGTCCATATATGAGTAAAATACGGATAAACAGGATTTTGTTTTTACAAAATTTTCTTCTGGATACTATCTTATGATTATAAAACAAGCTTCTGTCCAAGTTTGGTACAAATCTAGAATAGTTTAAGAAAGTTATTAAAATTTGAAAAACTTTGACCAGAGTGAATATTTGTGGATGCCGCCACCGACGACGCTGACAGAATGTAGGATCGCTATGTCTCGCTTTTGCGACTTTTGTCGCAGGCTTGACAAAAAGAAAATAAGAGTGCACATGCAAAATAAGGTCAAGGTCACATAACCCCTGTTAGATGGACTTGTACACCTTAAAATCATTCTATACACCAAATGTAGTTGACCTTTTAATTATAGTATTTGAAAACTGTATCTACTCATGAAACTTCAAGTTCACCTATGAATATACCGGTATATGAAAAAGCATCATCGTGAAAAACAAGTCTTGAGTCTGTATTTCAGTGGTTGTCTTTGGTTGCTGTTTATCATATTTGTTCTCCCTTTCTTGATTTGTCTTAAATTAGGCTATTGATCTTTTCCTTTGAATTGTTTCACATTTTGTCATGTCTGGGGCTTTTATCACTGACTAAATGGTTTAGGTTTTGCTCATTGTTAAAGGTCATATGTTGACCTATAGTTGCTTAAATCTGCTTCATTTCGACTCAGTTGGATAGTTGCAATTGTCTCATTTGCAATCATACCACATCTCAGTTGGATAGTTGCAGTTGTCTCATTTGCAATCATACCACATCTCAGTTGGATAGTTGCAATTGTCTCATTTGCAATCATACCACATCTCCTAATTTAATACTAAATACCAACTTGTTTATCTATGTTCATGTTTATTAATATATTTATATAACATTTCATGCAGCAGATTGAGACCACTTTAACTGAACATGCTGAAGACTAAAACAGTTTTTATGACTGTCAAAAAATTGTAAAAATAAAATCGTACTCTCAGGTTCATTTTTCTAGCCCAATAATAGACCTGATTGGGAAAGTATAAGATAAATAAGTCACTCAATTTACTCAATTGGTTCTGCTTATTTAGCTGAAGTTAAATACTATGAAAGCAATATTTACAGTATATTCATGATTCAGTAACACAATTTGGATATCTATATTTATTCAAATTTGCATTTTCATTAACCTTTTCCTCCATAATGATGCCTCCTTTGTGGTACCATAGTTGAAATACTTGCTTGCCTTTGAATATCAGTATCTGATATCAAATTTTTATCCAATATAAAAAGTATAGACCGCAGAGGTCGAACCCTGAACAGTTGGGGCAAGTATGGACACAATATTCAAGCTTGATACAGCTATGAATTTTGATTGTGATTAAATATTTGACACAGCATAGGTTTCTGACACAGAATAGATGTGGTCTAAGAACTTAAAATTTTTAAATTGGACATTCACCTTTTATGGTCCAATATCCAAAATCTAAATACATGGTTAGATTCAGCATATCAAAGAACCCCAAGAGTTCAATTTTCGATGAAATCAAACAAAGTTTAATTTTGGACCCTTTTGACCTCAATGTGGACAAAGTTGATAACAGGGCCCAAAAATCTAAATACATGGTTAGATTCAGCATATCAAAGAACCCCATATATTCAATTTTTGTTGAAATCAAACAAAGTTTAATTTTGGACCCCGATTTGGACCGACTTGAAAACTGGGCCCATAATCAAAAATCTAAATACATGTTTAGATTCAGCATATCAAAGAACCCTAAGAATTCAATTTTTGTTAAAATCAAACTAAGTTTAATTTTGGACCCTTTGGACCTTAATGTAGACCAATTTAAAAACAGGACCAAAAATTAAGAATTTAAATACACGGTTAGATTCGGCATATCAAAGAACCCCAATAATTCAATTTTTGATGAAATCAAAAAAAGTTTAATTTTGGACCCTTTTGACCTCAATGTGGACAAAGTTGATAACGGGGCCCAAAAATCTAAATACATGGTTAGATTCAGCATATCAAAGAACCCCATGTATACAATTTTGTTGAAATCAAACAAAGTTTAATTTGGACCCGATTTGGACCGACTTGAAAACTGGGCCCATAATCAAAATCTAAATACATGTTTAGATTCAGCATATCAAAGAACCCTAAGAATTCAATTTTGTTAAAATCAAACTAAGTTTAATTTTGGACCCTTTGGACCTTAATGTAGACCAATTTGAAAACGGGACCAAAAATTAAGAATCTAAATACACGGTTAGATTCGGCATATCAAAGAACCCCAATAATTCAATTTTGATGAAATCGAACAAAGTTTAATTTTGGACCCTTTTGACCTCAATGTGGACAAAGTTGATAACAGGGCCCAAAAATCAAAAATCTAAATACATGGTTAGATTCAGCATATCAAAGAACCCCATATATTCAATTTTGTTGAAATCAAACAAAGTTTAATTTTGGACCCGATTTGGACCAACTTGAAAACTGGGCCCATAATCAAAAATCTAAATACATGTTTAGATTCAGCATATCAAAGAACCCTAAGAATTCAATTTTTGTTAAAATCAAACTAAGTTTAATTTTGGACCCTTTGGACCTTAATGTAGATCAATTTGAAAACGGGACCAAAAATTAAGAATCTAAATACACAGTTAGATTCGGCATATCAAAGAACCCAAATAATTCAATTTTTGATGAAATCAAACAAAGTTTAATTTTGGACCCTTTGGACCTCAATGTGGACCAATTCAAAAACGGGGCCCAAAATCCAAAAACTTAATACACCGTTAGATTCAGCATATTAAAGAACCCCAATAGTTCAAGAATAAAACCCCATTGAAATTGGTCAAGAAATAAGCAATTTATACAAAGTATCTTCTTTTGCACAATACTGTGCAATTGAATATTTCTTGCAATTGCGCAATACTGTGCAATTGAATATTTGTTGCTATTGCACAATACTGTACAATTGACAATTTCTTGCTATTGCGCAATATTGTGCTATTGGATATTTCTTGCTATTGCGCAATACTGTGCAATTGAAGATTTCTTGCTATTGCGCAATACTGTGCAATTGAAAATTTCTTGCTATTGCACAATACTTATTATATAATAATTTACACATCCTGTTTGGTGTGTATCTCCTGCCATATCATTTTTATTTGCTTTTAAATATAAATCAGAAATAACCAACTTAAAATGGAAAATTTTAAAGAAAAAAAAAGGAAAAAAGGAAAAAAAAAAATCCCCCCCCAAATTTTTGAACCCCCTTATGATTCATCACCCCCAAACTCAAACCCAGCCTTCCCTTTGAGGTATGGTACTTTGCAGTACAATTTCATCAATACACTTGAACACAAGTTATTGTCTGGAAACTAGAAAAATGCTTATTTTTGGCCCCTAATTCCTAAACGTTTCAGGCAATTACCTCCAAACTCAATTCCAGCTTTCCCTTTGTGATATGGAACCTTGTAGTACAATTTCAGAGAGATCCATACACTTACACATGTTACACACAAGTTATTGTCATGAAACTAGAAAAATGCTTGTTTTTTGCCCCTTTTTTGGCCCCAAATTCCTAAAATTTTGAGGCAATTACCCCCAAAAATCAATCCCAGCATTCCCTTTGTGATATGGAACCTTGTGGTACAAAGTCAGAGAGATCCATACACTAACACACAAGTTATGTCTGGAAGTTACAAAAATGCTTATTTTTGGCCCCTTTTTGGCCCCTAATTCCTTAACTGTTGGTACCATAACCCCCAAAATCAATCCCAACCTTCCTTTTGTGATATTGAACCTTATGGTAAAATTTCATAGAGATCCATTCACTTAAACTAAAGTTAGAGTGCGAAAACCAATGCGTCTTCAGACGACGACGACGACTACGACGACGACGACAACGCCAACGTCATACCAATATACGACCACAAAATTTTTTTGCGGTCGTATTAAAAGGACTACAGGCTGTAGTCCTTTTTTCTTTCTTTTTTTGGTAGTAAAGTAAGATTATTTTCAGCATTTTATTGAAATATTCTATGTGAAATAAGTAAAATAAATCTCCATGGAGGAAAAGGCAATGGAAACTAAGGCATGTTTAATCATTATAATGCATGTACTCACTCACACAGTGTTGAACTTCATGTATATAAAATTATACCATTAAAGACACACAATGCAAAGCCACAGGTAATTTTATGATACCCATGATTAAATCATTTCATTGATAAAATCCTCTACCCTGTTTGTGTGTATTGAGAAAATATCTCTTATTAAAGAAGTTTGATCTACATGTGGTCCAATATTGACCCAGACTTTTATCAGTGACATTTTGTTTGTAAACACACCCAAGCTGTCAACTATACAGTATAACTGATTTATGGATTGCCTGTTCCCGCAAGCTATCATCAAAGTAACATCTTGTTCACACTTTAGACTTCATAAAAATGATGAACATAAAGAAATTTTCACATTGAATTTTACTGCTGAAGATTACTAATCAGTATAAATTTAGGCTAAAACTTTAAAACATATGAAAACTATGAATTGCAAATGAGACAACTCTCCACCAAAGACCAAAATTTAATGACATAGATGTTAGCAACTATAGTTCACTGTATGGCCTTCAACAATGAGCAAAACCAATCCTACTTAGCAAGGAATAAAGGCCCCACAATGACAATTGTAAAACAATTCCATCAAGAAAACTAACAGCCTGATTTCTGTACAAAACAATTAAAACAAAATATGATATACAACAAACATGTTTAAGCCCAACCCTGTTTTTTTAGTGCAATGGGTGCCAATCAACATGGAGTATTTGAATATTCATGTGCCTAATTAAATTACATGTATAACTACAAAATAAAAACTTTAACAAAATAGATGCAGAATTTTTCTCAGATATCAGGAGTTGGACACTGATACAAAACACTGGCTATTATGGCTTAATTAATATATATGATTGATTTATGTTTGCTAAAGTCCAGTTACAAATATTTCGTGCTTGTCTAGGACAAAAACAAATTAAAATTTTGTCTTAAAAGAGTTGTCTCTAAAAGGATCATTTAGATGCAGAGACAGTGGCAATCATCCTATACAATTTCAGTGACCTTTGCTGATTATTGATCTATTCAGCAGTCAAACTGACCCACAAGCATGGCCTTTTATTAAAGGGCTTTCTAACGGAAAGTCGAGGTGACCATATTTCTATACCCTAATCAACCCTTTGGATACACCAATTCCAAACCACATTTAATCAAAAAAACTTAATACAACTTAATATTGACCTAACTGGGCTGACACCACTGCTGTTGAATAGTCCTTCTTAGGATAACCTAAATCCATTAGAAGTGCTTAAGTACAGGAATAACATTTTGTTACATTTATTATATATATATATTCTGTTTAAAGTTGATCATGTTGATAAAGAAGTGTCAGTTTCTATAACTAAGATTTCATTCAGCTGCCTCAGGCAATGTTGCCTTAAGTGTACTAAGGTACTTTTAAGGCCACTTTTTGGTTTCTAGCTCACAAAATTACCACTGTGATCAGTTCAGATGAAGACACGGCCTAAATGATATAAGCACAGTATAATTAGTTTAATTCTGAAAACTATAGAATTTTATACAATTTTGTATCCTATGTGTATTTTTTTCTGTAATACAATTTGCAACTCTCTGAAGTGCTAAGTTGACCCAAGATTGTTGTGGCTGGGTTTTTTTTTACTCTTTTGGTTTTGTAACTCTCCCTCCTGTTTTGTATTTTTGAGTTCCAAACTTGTGGTAATAACCCTTACTGATACAGGTTATTCCTGAACAGTGTTTTATGTGTACAAAATCATATTCCCAGTTTGTTATATTTTATCTAAAAACAAAACAAGCTATGTTGACTGAATACTTACTTCATTCCTCCATAGTTGTGGTGATAATCCATCCCTTGTGGGGTTACACCTGGCATCACCAGGCCAGCCTAGCTACCTGAAATTATAAGGTACATGTTAGATAGTCCATACAATGTGGGGTTACACCTGGCATCACCAGGCCAGTCTAGTTACCTGAAATTATACAGACACAAATGTATATTTCTATAAGCTTAAGAATTTCCATCTCCTTTAAAGTCAAGTTCTAAACAAATACAAATGAAGCCTGAAGACTGAGTTCTAGTTTTTAAACTTTGTATTTGCATTTGTAGAATATTTCATCAGTACAGAATTCAGAGAACTTGGTCATGTCAGTGAATTTTCTTGGGTGAGTCCCAAGACAATATTTCAAAATTTTGGTGAATTGACCTTTTTCAGAAATTTTAGTGAGCCCAGCCATAATGGAAAGTTCAGGACTTATCTATTTGCATTACAAAGAACCCTGAGAATTGTCTCTTTAAGTTTCTCCATATTCTGTGCCATTTGACTCATACCTAGCTAAGCAACTATTTATGAGTTTTAAATACATTTAGTACGTATACTCACACATGCAAATACAAATATATCTTTAGATGTACACTGTAAGACTAACAAAATATAATAAATGTGTACATACATGTACATGTATGCATCCAGATTTCTTTTAGTTATTTGTGCCATTGGGTGTCTGTCTTATTGACATACCCTTTATCTCTGTTTATTCATATGCAGGCTTACATTAAAAGAATCTGCTATTAAAAAGAAAATTAAAACAGGCTTCCACATCATCACAAAGGATCAAGACCATGTGATCTTGGCTTTTGAAGGTCATAAGACAAATGTTAGACAATGTTAGGGATCTGTCAATACAATTGTAGGTTAAGACACAGGTACACAAGTTCAAATGTCATTTGATATTATCATTATGTACAAAGTATATTAACAACTGTCCATCCTTTGAATGATTTTTATCTGGACATTTTTACAACATGAACAATTTAATTACATGTATATGTCAAAGATCTGATCCTATCTGTAAGTTACTGGAAGATTTAAAAATATTATGAACAATTAAAAATGCTACATGTAAATATATGTCATGAAGGTACCCAAAAAACTAAAACTAAGTGAATTCACAATAGGATACTCGCCATCCATCCAGCCCATTAGATAGAGTCGCAATTTCATGTAGAGACAGATGAATGAATAGGTTGATTACTATACCCTTCCCCCCCCCCATCCCCCCTAAAAAATTTATTTGTTTGCAGGGGTTATAAAGATCTGTCAAATTTTGCCACTTTATGTCATACATGTCTGGTTAAGGACCAATAGCATGTTCTACTTGAAAACATCAGTGTTGAACAAACAACTGTATGCAGCTCCTATTAAGCTAATTCTTTGATTCATGAGCAACATGTCACTTGAATTATAAATATGATTGAATTAATAAAGTTAAGCAATACACCTATATATAAACTGATTATTTACTTATACTTAGTAAGGAAAACAAACAAAAACTACAAAACAAGTTCATAAGACTTTAAACATATTTACACATAATAAATCTGTTTTGAAAACAAACGACCAACACCCAGATCAAGAAGGAGAAGCATGTCCACTTAATCCTTATTTAGTTTCTTATTACGTTTATATCACAGTTACTGTTAATAGTAATAAAAAAATCTTCCAATTCCACAATGTGTGATAGTTTATAATTTTTATTATGGTTCATCAACCAGAACAAATCCATTTTAGGACCATGATCGGATTACTTTGTGAACCTGTTTAGTGTTTTAACTGTGCACATATTTAAGAACTCATAAACAAAATCGTGGCATTTAATATTGTGTTAATTTAAATTTAAATTGACATATGATGAAACTGCCATGAAATAAATTAAGAAAGAAAATGTCACTTCTTTTTCAACCTGGGACAATAAACTTATATACATTTGTACACATAATAATCAAATGGACAGTTTGGATTTGTTTATTTCTTAAGAATTCAAACTTCCTGCAACTCTTAACTCCCATTCACCTATAAACTTTTACATATGGGTTAAAATAACTATTCTCCAAATGTACACCAGGATGGATGAAACAAACTCAAGCCTAATCCTCATAAAGAAATTCTCCCTAACTCATAAACACTGTCTTGCTCCAGTAAAAAGATTTTTCCAATTCTTAGCCAATTTATACTGTGACGTCCCTGACCATAAAGCAATAGGGTGTGGTTCACCTGTTCAACATTTTTCAGTATCAAAATTCTATTATGACATCAAGTTTTCTAGCTTTCCTCAGATTTTGCTATTGTGACATTGCTGGAAGGAAAGTCTTTAACAATAAGTTGTATTTTGTGTACTTAGTGTCGATCTAACGAGTCATGCCTTTTCCAACTTAATTTTATAGTTTGTTCTTATGTTATGCTGTTACACTACTGTCCCTGATTAGGAGAGTGTTGGAACGGCTGCAAACAGGTTTAACCCCGCCACATTCTGTATGTGCCTTTCCCAAGTCAGCAGCCTGTAATTCAGTGGTTGTCGTTTATTGTTGTGTATCATATTTGTTTTTCGTTGATTGTTTGGTACATAAATCAGGCCATTAGTTTTCCTGTTTGAATTGTTTTATTTATTGTCATGTCCAGTCGGAAGTTTAAAGCTAGCTATGCAGAGAGTTTGGCTTTTGCTAATTGTTAAAGGCTGTAAGGTGTCATTTACTTGTTTACTCCTTTGTCATTTGGTATTTATTGGAAAGTTGTCTCATAGGCAATCATACCACTTTGTCTTATTTTTATAAACGTGTCTATTGCTTCTCACAGAAAGATCAGATTTCTTTTGTATACTCTTACCATGCTTACAAGACCACTCCAACTTGCTGATCAACTATATTTCTCCACTCTCAATAGTTAAATTTCAATAATACAAAATATACTAACCTTTCAAAAATCAATAGAAGACATATTATATATAGTTGTCATGCAATTGTTTAATTTGCATTTAAAGTTCAGGGTTTCAAATAGGTTTCAAATACTGTACATGTTATATGACACATAGATTTGCAACTAGGAAGTTTTGGAACTAAATCATATATATATATATTTATATTGTAAAAACACTGATATGCACTTCAGTGATAACATTCAAGAACACATACATTACATAATGCAAATGCTTTGTCTTATATCATGTATATAAACCTAACAAATTATCATACCTGACATAAACCATAATAATGTCATGATTGTGCAATTGATTTTAAAGGAAATAGTTCAGGAAAGACATGCATAAAGTTTACAGAATAAAAGTGCACAAAAAATGAATTTGTTCATCAGACAATAGGGATGATTATATTGGTCACCAGTGTCTAACCAGTGTCGCAAAAAGATGTTTTGTTTCACCTACTTAGTACTTTATTTTAAGACAGGAACCCAAATTATAATTTTGGTTTACCATAATTGGATAAATTTCAGTAACAAGATGCTATTGAAAATGATCCATACAAGTACATGTATATTGTACCACTGACCTGCATGCTACATTGTATGTATTTTTAAGACAAGACCTGTGTTAATGTACATGTACCAAAATTAAGAATCTAAATACACAGTTAGATTCGCATATCAAAGAACCCCAATAATTCAATTTTTGATGAAATCAAACAAAGTTTAAATTTGGACCCTTTGGACCTCAATGTGGACCAATTTAAAACGGGACCCAAAATCCAAAACTTAATACACAATTAGATTCAGCATATTAAAGAACCCCAAGAGTTCAAGAATAAAACCCCATTGAAATTGGTCAAGAAATAAGCAATTTATACAAAGTATCTTCTTTTGCACAATACTGTGCAATTGAATATTCTTGCAATTGCGCAATACTGTGCAATTGAATATTTCTTGCTATTGCGCAATACTGTACAATTGACAATTTCTTGCTATTGTGCAATATTGTGCTATTGGATATTTCTTGCTATTGTGCAATACTGTGCAACTGAAGATTTCTTGCTATTGCAATACTGTGCAATTGAAAATTTCTTGCTATTGCACAATACTTATTATATAATAATTTACACATCCTGTTAGGTGTGTATCTCCTGCCATATCATTATTATTTGCTTTTAAATATAAATCAGAAATAACCAACTTAAAATGGAAAATTTTAAAGAAAAAAAAAGGAAAAAAGAACCCCCAATTTTTGAACCCCTTATGATTCATCACCCCAAACTCAATCCCAGCCTTCCTTTGAGGTATGGTACCTTGCAGTACAATTTCAGAGATCCATACACTTGAACACAAGTTATTGTCTGGAAACTAGAAAAATGCTTATTTTGGCCCTTTTGGCCCCTAATTCCTAAACGTTTCAGGCAATTACCCCAAACTCAATTCCAGCTTTCCTTTGTGATATGGAACCTTGTAGTACAATTTCAGAAAGATCCATACACTTACACACAAGTTATTGTCATGAAACTAGAAAATGCTTGTTTTTGCCCTTTTTGGCCCCTAATTCCTAAACGTTTCAGGCAATTACCCCAAACTCAATTCCAGCTTTCCTTTGTGATATGGAACCTTGTAGTACAATTTCAGATAAAAGTTAGATGATCATGTTGGCAGCAATTTCTACCAGAAGATATGGATATGCATGTTCGAAAGCTCAACATTACTTCTAAAATATAAAAATAAGGAGATGTGGTATGATTGCCAATGAGACAACTATCCACCAAAGTAGAATCTTAATCGTATTAGCCAACAATTCTCTTTTCTGTAAACCCCATCTAGCCCAGCCCTCAAATAACATGAATAAACAACAGAGGACTTGTAAACTTCAACATGTTCAAGAAATTTTCAAAAATATTAGAAAAGCTTTAACAGATCACTAGTACAGCTTTTAAAGGTGTCCTCAATTGTTTAAATGATTCGTGTGATTGATTTTATCATAAGAACTATGTATTTCCAATTTAATAAACTGCTTCGCTGAGCGCAGCTAGATATGTCTGCAGAGGTCCAACCCTGAACAGTTGGGGCAAAAATGAACACAATATTCAAGCTTGATACAGGTCTGAATTTGGATTGTAATTAAATATTTGACATATTATAGGTTTCTGAATAAATGTAGTCAAAGAACTTGAAATTTGTTATATGAATTGAATTTATATTCAATTAAAGACTTCTTGCTGTTGTACAATACACTATGCTGTTGCGCAATACTTAGTAAATCTGTTATCAGACTATAAACAAATAAAACTTATAAAATTCTAAAGGGAGCTTACATCAATAGATATAAACAATTCACCAAAGTTTCAGAAGAATTGCTGAAAGCATTTTTGAGATATTGTCTGAAAACTGGAAAATCCCTTCTTTTTTAATGAATAAAACCCCATAACTCAGAAATGTAAAATCTAAAATTTATAAAATTCTAAGGGGAGCTTACATCAATAGATATCAACAATTCATCAAATTTCATGAGAACTGCTGAAAGCATTTTTGAGTTATTGTTCCGAAAACTGGAAAATCCCCCTTTTTTTTATGAATAAAACCCTGTAACTTGAAAACGTAAAATCTAAAATTTATAAAAATCAAAAGGGAGCTCATTTCAATAGATATAAACAATTAACCAAAATTTCTTACAAGTGGTGAAAGCATTCTTGAGTTATTGTTCCGAAAACTGGAAAATCCCCCTTTTTTTAATGAATAAAACCCCATAACTCGAAAACGTAAAATCTAAAATTTATAAAAAAACGAAAGGGAGCTCACGTCAACAGATATAAACAATTCACCAAAGTTTTATGCAAATTGGTTAAAGCGTTTTTGAGTTAATGCCCGACATGTTGACGACGGACGGACAACGGTATACCATAACACGTCCCGTAAAGGGGCGTATAAAAACTACAGGGACTTTTAAAGGTCATTAAGGATAAGAAGCTGTAAAACATGCAGTAATACACATTGATACATGTACTCTTGTTTGAGAAATCATGAGATAACAGAATATCATGAACATTGATGCATGTAAAGCATATAATTGGACAATAGCCATTCAAATGCTTTGTGGATTGCAAGTTAGGATTACAATACATTTTTCTATCTTCAGAAAATTCCTGTTAATTAAAAAAAACCTTCAAGGTAGTTTCTACTGTGTAAAATAATCCACGTTTTAATATTTTTGGAATTCAGTTCTTAACTCATGGCCAGATGAATTCAGTATTCTGTGAATTGCTACCCTGTTTTAACTTAGGACTGTTCAATTTGTGTAATTTAGGGGACAGGCAACTGTGCACCTTTAAAAGACTAAAAAATAACAATAGCTGTCATCTAAAAAAAATGAAAATCCTATAACAAATATATTTGTACATGCAATTCCAATATTCTTAACGATTTTTTCAGAAACCCTGCCTATGATTTGTAAAATTACTACGATATACAACTACAAAATGGGAAATCCTAAGTAAATACCTCAAACCCAGGCATGCATAATATAAAAGATGCTAGTATTTAAATTAACCAACTTTTTATAATGTGTGTAATTGTATATCCATACAATTTTTTTCAAGTTTAAAGTTGGATAAAACTATTTCAACACAATATAAAAATGATTTATAACAATGTGACTATGTCACAACAAGGTCAGCTTATGCAGAAAAAGTTATAAATATCATGAATATTAGAAAAAGGGATAGTGAACTGTAACTAATCCTTAGGTTCATAACCATGTTTAGATCATACCAGGATTTATCATACTTTAAAGATTACAGCCAAAGTTCATTCATAAGTCTTATGTACAAAACAGGCCAACACCCTTTTTACTATGATGAATTTAAAAGTGGCAATTAGAAGTTAGAACTAAAAAGTACATGTACAAATGTATGGTTGTTAAAGGACATTTTAAACATATTTTCATTCTTAATAAACCATTTTATGATTCCAAAACGTTTTCTTTTTCTTTAATCATTGTTAATAGAACTGTTTTATTGGACTATGTTAAGGTTGGTGTGTAAACGTATCGAAAGTACACTTATTGCACATACATGTATTGTATAATGACAATGTACTGGACACATTTCATCCTTTGGAATGGGATTATAAAAACATATCAAACACCCAGAATTTAATCAAAATATATATGTATGTATTAATTTAACATGTTTAATACAACTGATTTGAAAACTTGCTGTTATTAAAAGTACAATAATCAATACTCCCTGGGCATACTGTAACTAATTAAACCATATATTGCAGTGTTTCTAGAGGTCTGCATTGGCTCCAGTAAATTCACCAGTGATCTGGAAAGAGTTTTTCTCTATGGGCCCAGGGGCCCCAAAAATAAAATCAATAGGCCATTTTAGAATTAATGGGCCGTTGTCAAATGAGTGGGCCATTAGTTTATAACAAAAAATAAAAAAGTGTATGTTTCAGCAAAGAGGTACTAACCTGTATGATTTTAATTGACATCATGGATTTTGTTCCTGTGCTTTTGTAGTGTTCAGTGAACAAAAGTTAATTTAGTTCATGGTGATTTGTTACCAAAGACATACAAAAGAATTTATGTCTCTGATGTGACTAAGAATGACATCGTATGAGTTCATGAAATGTAACATAACTCAGAAATTAAACTTTTTATGACTTAAAATTAAATAAAAATATAAAACTGAGCAACATATGACTAGACAAACACCACTTCCATGACTTCAATGAACAGAATCATGAATAAGGAAATGCTGAGATCAAGAATAGACATCTGATCTGGACTGATTTTTAAAATCTGTACTAGTATTAATTATTGAAAAATCTATATTTGATTAAATTTCATTCTATTGAGAAAACATGAAACTTGAACATACATGTATATTAATAATTATCAAACCATACAGCACAATCATAGAAGTGACATAATAAAAGATAAAAATAATAACTGTAACTCTGTATTAATATTGTGCAAAAACAATAAACTGAGTTACTAGAACTATGACAATGGCAGACTAAAAGTAGCTGATCTAGATTTTGTGGCACAAAATTGAAGAAAGAAGAAATGAAAACTAGAACAATTAAATTCCATGATAGTTAAAATGACTTTTGGCAAAATTTGCATTAAATTTTGCTGCCATCATACAGAAACCAGGGCCATAACTTCTCCCAAACTGGGCTATATTTAAGAGAACCTTTATTTACAATGTTAATACTGGTACTGTCGCCTTGTTCATGTTCCTTTGTCATTAAATTTTGGTCTTCGTTGATTGCCATACTTTATTCCCAATGTTCCGTATTAGAAGACGTTAACATTTCCTTTGCATTTCTTGTATCATTATTATTTTATCAAGACTAACAAAAGAGAGGAACGTTTTTTGATAAGACACAACAACAATTCGCTGAAGGCATGTTTACAAAATTTACAAACGAACCAAAGACCAAAAAATTGACAAGGACAGTAAAGCGCCTTTAATGGCCTTTTAGATAAAAAAAAAAGCCTTTGGGTTTTTCAATCGAAATTATAGCAAGTTACTTTAAAGATTATAATTTTAAAAAATTTCTCGCCTGTACTAGCCAACTTTCACAAAATTTAAATTGTTTACTTTGAAAATTTAGATCATTTATGATGGTTAATTACGTTTTTGCGGTAATCAGATATACCGCACGTTGCTATCCTTAACACGAAGGAAAACGCCCGAGACGGCCCAAAAATATATAGGTGGTGCTCCTGTCTAATGGAAGGGAACACAACAGAGTTTTGTACACAAATATGGCGACACGAAACACGATCGGAAATTCATTTTACTATATATCTAAACGTTTAGATAAGAACCGAAAAATATCATGCGCCACACTGGCGCTGACATTTGCCACTCTATGCGCCATTTCTGGTCAAAATGCGCAATTGGCGCATGGCGCACGACCTTTCCGATCACTGATTCACCCTTCCTTTTCTTGACTGACCACTGATTTACAGTGCTTTTTACAGGTGTACATTTTTTAAATTCTGATAGCTTCTGAATTTCTTTTAATTCGACATTCCAATCAGTAAAAAAATTAAGTATTACAGCACGAAACCAAATCTAACTAGACTTTTGTGATCAATGTCCAATAGATCATTCAAATAATATGAATAATTTGTTCACTTAGCATAATGGGACTGCATTATGAATTCCCTAATGTCATAGAATGGAGAATGTTCACAGGGAATGAGTCAAAGAGACAACAACCTTACCAAACAGCAGAAAACAGCCCAAGGCCACCATTGGGTCTTCAACGCAGCAAGAAAATTCCGCAACCAGAGGCGGGCTGTGTATGTCAATAAGAATATAGCAAGAGAGCTGCACTGTAAAGGAAAGGTTGGTGCTTGAATCTAATTGGATTTTTTTTAATATTTTTTATGGAAAAAGATCTCTGGATTTCTTCATATATAAGAGAAATATAGGATTTGCTTGGCAAAACTTTCTTATAGTGTATCCTTTTCCAAAACTATGCAATTAAACCTTTTAAGTAAAATTTGAAACAACTATTTTTAAAATTCAGTACATGTACTCTGGGACTAATACATATCTAGGACCATGCATGTGTAGAATTAAAATCCTTGATCAATATATAAAATGAAAATATTGGAACTGAAAATGGAATGTTGGTTTCAGGATACAGATCAGAATGATACAAAACATGTATCTGCAGGAGTGAGCTACAAATTAATGTTCCTCACAAACATGACAAAGACCTTCTACTTTCCAATATCCCCAAAAAAGGTTCAACATTTGACTTTCTTCCCATTCCTAAATTAATGGAAAATTGTGTATCAAACTTTTGCTTGTAAGTAAGTGTAAGAAAATGCAGGTAAACATTTACCTGTTTGAGGCACAAAACAGGAGAGAAATACTTAAGTACTACATTACCTATTCAGATTAAATTTCTTAAAAGTGTCAAATGATTTCAAATCTGTATGACAGCGACACAAGAAAGATTAGCAAATTGCCTTGTCCATTTGGTTTTACTTGTACTATTTAGAAATACTCCTTCCCCCTTGAAAATATGGCGACCAACCTTTTTTTGGACCACTGTGAAGTTATAAAAAAAGTGCAACAGTCACTTCATTCCTGGATAATGTGTGAATTACTTACTGAAAATAACTGTTTTCGTATTCTCCTTCAATATACTAAAAAATATTATCCTGACAGTAATGCAGACAAAAACAAAACCAATACACAAGTTTCGTATGGTATTTTTGTCCTATGGGCGAGGTTCCCTGTGTACAGCTATTCTATTAAATTAACACACCAATGGAATGTCGTATATATAATAACCATATGTGATTACATTAAAACAGATACCTGAAAATAATATCGAAATTACGTTATAAATATTAGAAAAAAAATGTTTTTTCTGTTGTAGAAAATAACATTTTTTTAATCGTACGTATTTACCTTTGTAACAAAAAAGATAGAACAGCCGTCTAACCTTTCCCTTAGGTCACATGACGCATAAAACATAAAGGTGAGACGACTCCCAGTGTATTCATTTTCTCAGAATTAAATTTCACTTTGCTTTTGTAAAATTATTATAATAATGATTTTAATAATTATATTCTTTGACAAGATAATTTCACCCTTCAAGTTAACTCAAGGAGCAGTTAATTAGCGTATCAATTATATGTATTTTTATTTTTTATTCTTTATTTTAATATACTTCTGTAATTATTGGAAGATCGTTGCTTTCGGATGCTCAATATCAATATCTACAGATACAGTTAACCATTTTGTTCAATTATTTATTATATTATTTTTGTATTTTGCTTACTTTTATTCTCTTTGTGTGCCGTTGAATTGTTGGAAATTTTTTTTACGTTTTTTCATAGGAAATATCTGTTGGTCTCCGCATTTATTTTATTTATTTATTTATTTATTTATTTATTTATTTATTTATTTATTTATTCATTTTTGGAAGGGGGTCGGCGTCTTTGCTTGAAGGTTCTCGCGTAAGACAACCCACCCAAGTTGCTCGGCAACACAAAATAAACTGTAAATTTGAAAGAAAACGATAATTTGTTATCATGTAAATAAACATTTATTTCAGTTATTTCTTTCTGTTGTTTTCATTTTAAAAGAAGCAGCCATGACTATATTCACACATTCAAACATGAAAGTAAAACAATCATTTACTTATTACTCTGCTTCAACACATTGTTTTTACCGATAGCAAGGTATAAACACGTTATATGGCTTCAAACAATTTGATATCAAAACATTTATTGAACGAAAAACCTTGACAGTCAGTAGTGTTGTCAGTCTGCAAAGTAGAAATAGATGTTCCGATCCCCATTACTGAATTAGGGAAGGTCCAAATTTGCACACGAGTTAAATTGATGGTCGGTCGTTCAATAGAAAAGAAAAGACCCTCATAAGTGTTAACATATTGATCTCGTCATGAAAATAAAGAATAACACGAGGAAAAAATACATAAAATTAACTAAACTTGAAAATGTAAGATATATATAGAACAGATATCTCAGTATATGAATAAAGAATAAAAAAAATGTTGGCCCATATATATCAATTACAGAACCATTTAAAAAATAAAAACGGTCTTTTGAGTATTATATAATAATCTACCACATGACTATAAGGGTCATCAGGATGGAAAATTCACACATTACTGTTATCAGTTTCTCCTTTTCCACGAAAATTTTCTCTATTTTTAGTATTCTATATGTATATTTTTTTAAATTGAAAATGAAAGGATATGGAGTAAATGTACATGGGACAAAATCGCACACAATACATAGAAAACATAGAAAATTATCAATGAACAGGGCTTTTATTCCTGTTCTTCATCTTGACAGTTGATGTAGGGTCTTCAAATTGAATTTATGTTCAATTTTTTCAGGATACCTTTCTGCCACTTTACTCATTCATTGCATGTTTTAATATGTATTATGTAACAAAACATGTCCAAAATAAGAAGATTTAATATGAGTTGCAATGAGACAATTTTCCACCAGAGAACAAACAGACGCAGTCTGACTAAAGCCAGTCCCACTATCAACTTGCGTTTGTGGGTAGTGGGGCTGGCTTTAGTCAGACTGAAATTGAAAGTTAGCAAGTTAGCATCACCGTACGATCTTCAACAATAAACATGAAAAACCCATACCACATATAGTAAGCTAATACCGGCCCCGACACGACAACTGTAAAACAGTTCAAACGAGAAAACTAACGACCTGATTCATGTATATATATACACTGTAAAAAAGGAGTTAAGAGATGGAAAACTTTGAGCACATGTTTAGATCTAAACACGTCTAAGATTGTGTTCTTATCCTATACACTTCAATTTTAAACGTGATATTCCTGTCAACATGTTTAGTATGAGAACCCAAAGGAGGCTCAACATGTTTAGGATAGGAACATGGTGGAGGGTAGACATGTTTAAGATAAGAACACATGGGTGGTGAAACGTGTTCTAGCTGGGTTAAACATGTTTAGGGTGAAACAATGGAGCAGCATTTTGGTGTTCTAAACCGAAACACTTGAAATAAACTAAAACATGTTTAGGGTTAAGTGAGAACAAAACTAGTGTTTAGGATTATGTGTTTAGACGCTAACGAAAAACAAATATGATATACAGCAACGATCGACAACCACCGAATAACAGGCTTCCAACTTGCGAATGGCACAAACAGAATGTGGCGGGGTTGAACATGTTTGCGGGCCTCCCCTTACCTGGGACAGTGGTGTAATAGAAAAACAACATAAGAACAAACTATAAAAAATAGTTAAAAAAGGCTTGACCTTTATTTGCATACTTCTACGTCATAAGCTCTGGTGGAGAGTTGTCTCATTGGCAATCATACCATATCTTCTTATTTCTATGTTGACTCAACAGACCGACTAAAAGCATATACACATCACTGGTAAATTATTAAGTCAGGGATTTCGTTACCATAAATTACGTAAAACTTTTGCTAAGTTCTTTCATAGATACAAAGATTTGATTAGTAAAGGAGTAAGTTCGGTATGGGCCATATTTGGCCCCGATTATAAAGTTCAATGGTACAAGATAAAAAATGTTTTAAGTTGTCTTAAAGACATGTGAGAAAGTTAGATAGAACTATTTGTGTCAAAGTTTTATTCTAAAGCGTTGATTTTACATCCAAAATAGGTCAAAATAAGAGATTTTGACGAATTTTGACAAAATTGGCCGGATTTCAACAAAATGTAGGACCAGGAAACATAGAGCGCAGGCGTCGACAAACTAAATATTCAAGTTAAACATGTAAAATATCATTACAAACATTGTTATCAAAGATCTTGTTTGTCGACGTATGCGCTCTGTGTCCTGTCCAATAATCAATGGAAATTTACCAGTTTTCATTGATTTTTCGTGGAAAACAAAAATGAGTACTGTTTATGACGTCATCAGTAGAACGCAGGAACGTAAATTTTCAACAAAAAGGCTTATTTGCTATCTAGTCACTGTATTAGCTATGATTCATTGTGATGTTGGTCAATAAATTCTAATTTGAAATTTATGCTAAAAAAGAAGGCCATTTTAGGGCCTTGTCGAACCTACTCCTTTGGCTGTACCTGTAGAAATCTGATTAAAAACGGTATTTCACATCCTAAAGTGTACGGTAATATTGTACTTAAAGCGAGGAAATCATTGTGATCCGTGTAAACTCATCGAACCTTTAAATAAACTTATTAGTAAAGGTTATCTTACCAATGTTGTAATTAGATCTTTGAATATAGTTTACATTGGCACTAATATCGATTTTGTCATCAGCAAATTAAAACATGACTAAATTTGTATTCTTTTCAAACGGGATGTATAAAGACACACCCACGTTCATTTTGATCTATAAAGAGGTTAAACTCTTATAACTATCATACTGTCTGTCGAAAGATTTATTCAAGTTTGGCATTGCACAAGTCATGTCTTCTTTGACTGTCAATGACGTTAAAATACTAAATCCCTGGGATGTGTTTTAGTTGATTTTAGTCTCTGATGCATGATTTTTTATTATTAATTGTTTGGGCTTTTAACTAGCTGTCAGTAACTGCGAGTACTCTCAAATCGTACTTTCTTGTTTATTTGACCTGTTGATACTAATTGTAATGCTGTTTTGTTATTTAATGTTATTCAGGGTTATATCTGGTCTATATACCAGCTTTGGTAAGTGTTTGGTACTACTATAAATTTTCACTTCGGGGCTCGACAATAACGCTTGTCCGATTGTCCGGTACCCGAGAGGAAAAAAGGATCGGACAAGTAAAAGTCATATCAAGCTTGTCCGACGGGACAAGTAAAAATCATTCTGTTGAAAATAAATTAAATCCAACTTTGATGATCAAAGTAATAAACAAAACAAAAAACAAGAAAAGAAGATATTTGTTTGATATGTTTACTTGCGATTGATAATTTAAAACTGTTCTTTGTCAGATACTTTATAACAGATAAAACGCATACTATTCTCGGCAACCAGTCTTACCGAATTGTCAGATACTTTATAACAGATAAAACGCATACTATTCTCGGAAACCAGTCTTACCGAATGTGCGTTTTGTAGATAAGGTAACAAGAAAGTTCGGCACCATCACGGAAACGAATCGGCTCCATGTTTAATAGACAGTTCGGCACATGCAGTTGGAGACATTTCGGAACCAAGACAAACCAGTACCTCTTTTCCTACTTATTCTGTTGCTTTATAATAAATATATGATAAATTTTTTGACCATAAAATTCATAAAATCATATTTGATCATATTTAGACAAAACAATATTTGATTGTGTTTGAATAAACGTTTTAATATATTAAAAACAAAGCTGATTGTAGTAAGGCATTAATCATAATAATCAATATTTTATCAACTCAAAAGACCAGGATACAAACCAAATGAGTGTAGACTGACAGGCCTACCAGACTGTGCCTGATGTGCAGAGTCTGATGAGACTTTGGCATTGATGAAAAAAGAACCGAAGTCCTGCGACTAGACTTGACTAGATTCAGTTTTTCTGGATTCATATTTTTGAAAAAGGATATCAAGAGATATAAATCAAATTCTGTTCTGTTGTTTTAATTCATTTTGTTCATTGAATCAACCTAAAATGCAAAAATAGGTTTTTTTGGACAAGTTACAATTCCATTCGGACAAGTAAGTTTTGGTATGTACTTGTACTATTGGGCAAGTTGAAAAAAATAGTTATTATAGAGGTCTGCACTTCGTACTATGAACATCAAAATTATTTATTTTGTAAAACTATTTCCTTTCTCTATTGGAACTGTACACGTATACCTAACAACAAAATTATTTTATTTACCTGTGTTTAAAGTTATTGCAAATGGCTGATATTTTTGTTCGAGCATATTGTTTTTCTTCAATTGTATTACATTTCATACCGATATAACATGTTACTTTTATTATTCTTCCCTTAGTTTATTTATTTTGTATTTACATTGTATCGTAGGTCAAATTTATTTGTTCAATTTGTTCACTGGTGTTAATATGTCCTTTGATTGAGTTAAGCTATTTCAGTTGATATTTTATAGTGTGTCTTTCTATGTTGTGATGTTACACTATTGTTTCAGAAAAAGGGTGAAGGTTTGGTACCATTAAAACGTTTAAACCCGCTGCATTTGTTTGCACCTGTCCTAAGTCAAGAATCTGATGTTCAGTAGTTGTCGTTTGTTGATGTGGTTCATAAGTGTTTCTCGTTTCTTGTTTTTTATATAGATTAGACCGTTGGTTTTCCCGTTTGAATGGTTTTACACTAGTAATTTTTGGGGCCCTTTATAGCTTACTGTTCGGTGTGAGCCAAGGCTCCGTGTTGAAGACTGTACTTTGACCTATAATGGTCTACTTTTATAAATTTTGACTTGGATGGAGAGTTGTCTCATTGGCACTCATACCACATCTTCTTATATCTATACACAGAACCACTAACAAAAAGACTTAGGACACATGCGCAAAGTTCTGATCAGCACGAGAGCACTCGCAGTTACTGAAAGCTACAGTTCGAAGCAAATAACAACTATAATAAAACAAACTATTGTATGTTTTTCTGTACCTATGTCTTAGAATAAGATTTTAGAATTGAGATGATTATATTCATATTTATATATATAATTATCAAAATTATTGTGTCAATTATCAAAATCATTATAATAAATTACTTTGCTCTTCATAGGCCCTTTAATTGGAATAAAAACATATCTTATCTTATCTTATCTTATGTCTGATTTTGTTATAGCGAAAAATCACGATGTGGTGGGCTAATTATAAAAATAAGAAGATGTGGTATGATTGCCAAGGAGACAACTCTCCACGAGAGTATCAGTATCACAAATGCCAAAAACACACGTACAAGAAAAACTAGAGCGCACACGCTGAAATGTCTCGCCTGCTTTTCTGATAAGGGAAAGTCTTCAAGATAAAGATTTTACTAAAAGTATCACATAAACTTTAAATTGTCAGTGGTACATGAAAATGGGGACGAGGTTAGTTGTCAAATGCACGTGTACACCTTATAATCATTGTAACACCAAATGTAGTTGACATGTTACTAATAGTATCTAAAAAAAAGGACCGTTACATAATTGACCATAGAAACACGAAAATAAGGCCATGGAGAGCTAACCTGCCAGACAGACGTGTACACATTACAATCATCTCAAACACCACATATTGTCAAATTAAATTTATTCACTTCAACTCCAACATTAACAGTGATTGTTGCCCTTTTGTAGAATTTCATTAGAATCTCTCGTAGTAATTTTCATAACAAAATCTATGACAAACGGGATGATTTTTAACTTCGTATTGGATCAAAAGTAGACGTAGGGTCATATACGGCAATGAGACAGCAAACCAACGACACATATATCCAAAGGATACCTAGATTTATCCATTTGTGATGTTCCGTTGCCTCCTTCTAGTGGAGAGTACATCTATATGAGCGTGGTTACATTGGCAACTCCGATTTAACGAATACTATTTTCATTACTCTGAATGATTTAAAAAAAAACACGAAACTTTTACTTAATTTTTATTTCAAAATAAAATATTGAGATTTGCTATGGAAGTATATATGAGTCTATTTGTAAGAATATACGAATATACGCATATGAAAGTTTTATTTTGATTCGGTTCACATATAACAGTTCAAACATAAGCTCTATAGAGAGGAGAGCCTTTTATCCAATATAAATAACATATGCATAACATTAAAACAGAGAGCATGCAGATAAGATATATAAGCAGCATATATCACAATGCATAGATACAGCACAGGCATATTGAAATACATGAAAAGCACTACTAAACTACACATCTTAACATGCTAAAACTGAAGCATATCTAAACACAAATAAAAAGAAATAAAGCACACATGCAAAATTTAAGGCATAATGCAAACATTTAGCGCTATAACTAAAAAATAATATAAGAGAAGCTCATCTTCATGCAGAACAAATTAAGTAAAAAGTGGTATTTCACGGTATTATCATTTCTAAAGAAGTGAGTTTAGGAAATGTTTATTTTTTTGAGAATTATGCACAAATTTATTCTGTGCATGGTACAAGATCGTGTATTCTTGTACTGTTTATGACTTTGCTGTGTAACCGGCGTGTTATTCGTGCACATCTCCTTTTTTCCACTCTACAGTTTAGTTAGTTGAAAAATAATCGCCACAAGGGCTCGACTATCGGACTGGCATATTTATTCATACTATCCATCAGTTTTAGTGTGAGGATAATTATTCAGCTCTAAACCAAAAAAGTCGTCAGCGAGTCCAAACGGGCGTGTGGTATAGAGGCTTTATAAGACTTTCTGGGTAGGGTTTACGCTATAGAGAATGGGCAAAAAGTGCTGAATAGAGGGCAAACAATGAAGATTAGAGATAAATAGGCAAAAATAATTAAGAATAGAAAATAATAGGGTGCTTAAATATAACGATTAAAGAATAATGGGCAAAATAAATAAAGTATAGAGAAAAATGTTCTAAAAATTTGAAGAATAAAGAAATATAGGACCCCATTCAGACCCTCTTATAAGTTCATTGCGTTTTTTTTTTTTTTAATAGTTTACACGACGCAAAGCGGAATCGACTAACTGCTATATTTACAACACAACATGCTTACCATTTGGATTATACAGTACTCATCTGATTGTGCATGATATTTTTTTGCTTTCAATAAATTAAAGTATTAAAGCCTCAAAATGTTTCCAATTAAAGAGAACACCCGTACCCCACTGAACATGGCTTGGAACTCTTAGGTTGGAACTCTAAAAACTTAAAGACAATAATAACATTTTGATGTTGAAAAATGTATATGATATTTTATAAGCTGAGCGAATCACTTCCAAAACGTCAACTCCTCCATCAGACACCAATACAGATGTATTTCGTCATCATAAAAACAAAACGGTAAGATCTGAATTTATTTGGAGATGGTTACAGAAAACCATTCTTCATTGGATGAATAGGAAAAATTATCAGAACGATACAGCATGCAGACCAGATTCTCAAACATCTCCATAGTTTATCTCTACACTTTTGGCTCGATCTTATGAACAGTATTTGGGGATCGGTAACTTTGCCATCTATTAGACACGGGGTGTCTCAACCAACAAATTTAGGTACAGACGTCCGGCTGGGGTTTGAAAAACACGACCCCCTTCATATATTGATTTATGCAAAAATCTCTACTCATTCATATATTTCATAAGAAAATCACAATTCCCATTTATATATATATTTCCCATCTATCATGACATATCATTTCAATAAGATGTTAACCACATGGGATCCGTGATTCATATTATGAGATAAAAAGACTAGAACACAGTTTTTACAGACATCTTAACAGAAGATGAACATGCATGGATGACCCATTGACATATAAATTACTTCGATGAAATTGTACCCCATTGATATATATTTGACATTTGAAAAAAGTTACCCATACCAGCGGCAAATCTGTGTACATCTTTATATAGGAAGAGACCCCCTCGTGCTATTAGGAGACCTACTATGTCTGTACCTATATATTGATACGTACAAAGTATAAAACTGGTCCATTTGATAACAGACCTATTGCAACGAGTAGCTGTAAATCACGCGAAAGAATGGATAATGATCACCTCGTATACTCTATAGAAAAAAAATTTTTTTTGGGCAAAACTTCAATTATTAATACAAGATCTATATATGACTTCTCTATGGTTATAACAGAGTGAGCTTCGACGAGTAAGCGAGCCTTATAATCGATCTGAATTTCAGTCAGATTTGGCAAAATCTTATAGAGTGGATTCCGTCAAGGCAGAAGCAATCTTGTTCATCATGAGCGTTTTGAAACATAAGAAATCTATTTGCAAAGGTAGCTTCCACATTTGATTTCGAAAAAGTGAGAGAGTGTTATACAAAGAAGGCCATAAAAAAAAAACATCCACAAGTCGTAGAAAGACTGACATATCTATAATTTAAATTCATATCTGTCGTAACTCATGTACTCGTCGATGATTACTATGTTATACCGGTTCGATAGTACGACAGATGGTGGACTGAACTGTAATTGGAAGAAGAACTAATTATCGTCTCTTATGTGCATAGCTACATGGCAGATCTATATGTTAGTCTATTCTATCTATATGCATGATCTTTATCATCAGGGAAAGGACGGATGTTCAACAAGGAAATAATCTTTCCATTACTTTATTGGGTATATCAAAAGAAACTCATAGAAGACTCATCGTATATGTAGACGAACTTCTTATATGTTGCATAGAAAAAAGTTGAATAAAATAGTGACAATTCATAGAAAAGCAAGCCTCTGCGATTGATTCTAAAACTGTTTGTATGCATTTTTGTAACAAACTGGAAATGCACTATGAATCAGCATTATGTTTATATGGTAACACGGTATATGCGCTATATATAGTTGAAGAAACTAAATGCCTATGCTTTTTAAAAATGTTTGCTAAAACAATGTCATTTCTTTGTTGTGTCAAAATTCTTAAAAGATCATATGTATTAAGGATGTATTCTTCTGACGTTTCAGTCTCGTTGAAATCTCGTCCTGGAATTATTTCCAAAACATGCGATACAAGTGGAAAATATCGATGAATTTAACAAATGTTATAATCAAACTAAACTCTGCGAAAAAATTGTGTATTTACAATGAGTAGTTTTTGAGTATTCAATATTTCAATTTTTATTACCAATCAAGTCAGTCATTTTAGCCAAAATTCTGAGAAAATGTGTTAGGGGTACAAGAAATGATTTTACCAGAAACATGTACATCCCTTATCACTTTTTTCTTTTCAAATTTCTTAGATATGTATTTCTTTAATCATTTATAACGAAGAAGTTGAAATAATATGCATTTTGTTCTTAAAACAGAGAAAAATCACAAATTTACAAAATTGACAGTATGGTAAATTTGACACAAAAAAGCATCAAAATATGATAAAACTTTCTTATACTAACACCTACCTATAGTTTTTTTTAGGTTAAATTTATTCAGATTGGTCCACGTCATCTTTATTGCAAGTATGAAAAAAAGTTTAATTGTGGAACTGTGATTTTTTCACGATAATAGCCCAAAAACAGGTAAAAATTGATGAAAAATGGGAAAATCATCAAAATTGGGTACTTTCAAAGGGCCGTAGCAAAAAATGAAGTGCACCACCATATAATTTTTTCTTCACCAATTATTTTTTTACAGTCATAGAAACGCAAAAATCAGGTTAAGAAAAAAAGATTAATTCTAGAAATTTTTGGCTCCTCAGAGGTGTACATCCTTAAGGCATTGAATGACTTGAAAGTTATGTCTAGTATTGACCAAAGTGCTGACCGCGTATTTATTTATATCGATCTCTTGTGAGGTCAATGTTAGATTACAGATCTTTGCTTAGTATAGTTGTTCTATGATGAAGTCCTACATTCAGATTCGATAGAATATTTGCAACCTGGAAAAAAATCAAACCATTAGCATATATATAGTAAAATCACTTACCTTACTTTATGGCTAACATAGACACAAATATATCTTGTTTACGGGAGGGATAAATCATTACTTTGTAAAACAACATTCTGATTCTCTGAAGATGCTTGATTTCTTGATTGACAATATATATATATGTTACGTTTGTAGGACGTGTTTTATAAAAAAAAAAACAATCAGCATTTTCATATAATTATGGGAACCAACTGTGCTCTTCCAGCCAACTTGTTCCTTTATTCATATGAGGCAGACTTTATATATAAATTATATCAGTATCCTTTAACTTCACGTTCTGTTATATAGATGATGTCTTCTCGCTAAGTTATTCAAAGTTTGGTAACTATATGTTAACGCATCTATCCGATGATTCAGCCGTTAAATCTTTTCTCATATCTTGACTTACATCTTGAAATTGACAAAGTTGGTCGGTTGAGAACACATTTTACGACAAAGGAGATGAATTCAGCTTTCCAATTGTGAACTTTCTATTTATATGTAGCAACATTCCAGCGGCGCCTGCATATGCATGGAATATATATCTCCTAGTTTATATCCAAGAGCTTGCATTTCCTTTCATGATTTCCTTGATATACAGTGGCTGCATGCTTACAAGGAAGCTATCAATTAGTAAACCAAGGGTTCCAACATCTACTTCTTCTATGTGGTTTATCTGCAGCCGAAATTTCCATACCGCAGATATACCAAGTGATGGAGTTAAAGTCGACCCATCGAAAATTTTACGAACGCCATCACAAATTGGTCGACCGTTATGGAATATCTGTTCTGTCAGTCACAGTTATAATTGTCGTAACCACAATACCGTCCTCTTTTCCTCGAACATGACATCACCGAATTTGTACTTACATGAGCAACACAATGGTGCAACATGTAAATCGGGATCTGCTTACCCTTTCAGAACACCTCAGATCATCCCGGTTTATTTTGGGATTCGTGTTGCTCCGTCTTTAGATTTCTATTTTGTGTTTTGTAGAAGCTTTGCACCATCAGATAATTCGTCTATTATGCTTACTATGATCTACTATTACCATCCTAAATCATAGTGCTTTTTAAAATATATATGTTTTGATTTAACTGATTTCCTGTTTGTTTGTTTTGGTATGGTTTGTATGTGGGTTGAAAACTGAATTGAGCTTATGTTATTTTTTTGTTTTGTTAATCATGCCAACTCTAAATAAAGTTTATCTAGTTATTATTCCTTTATGTATTTATTTATATATGATTTACCTGCTAATATTTGAAGTCATGCATTCCGACTATCCTCTAATATCGATGGCTGTACTTCACTGAGAAGATTTCATATAGAAACGCCAATATTTCAGGAGGAAACTTTCCTCTGCAATACCCACAACTAATTTTTAGAATTTCGAAGCAGAAAACAAAATAAATTTGTTTTCAATATTTTTTGTTAGATTTCACCGGAATAAGAACGGTTGTCACTCGAGACTAGCGTTGACATTTAGAAATCGATTTAAAACAAGAAATTGACCCTGATTGTTAGTACACGTGTTTTGATGACGTTGTCACAAGAAAAAGTAAAATAAGAAAAGTTGAAAATAGATTTTTAAATTTCTTTGTAAATATATTTGTTTTTTTATGTTGGCAGAAGATTAAAGGATTAAAGATGAGGAGAGCACATATGGGTAAATTATCTGAATAAAGATCATGCACATACATGTACTGCAAACATATTGTATGAAATATAAAAATATACGAATGTTAACAGTTATGCCATATCATTCATGACATATGTCACAAATTATATTTTGAATGAAATAGTATACCCTGTTGTATGTTTTTGTAGACAGCTTCTACAAGTTAAAGCTAATTCAAACCAAAAGGTGCTGATATAAACTTTATTTTTTCACATCATAATACAAATTATACCATACACCTCATTCTAACATGACTTCTTCTTTCGCTTTGGAAACAAAGCCATGTTCTAATTCCAATAAAATATGGGCTGTATGTGATTGACGTCACAATTGAAATTGAGACATCAGTTGTATATTTTGAACAACCAGAGATCAAAATTGACATTTGTGTTGGTGTTGCTCGCTAGGAAATTAAATAAAATCTTTCTGAAAGTACATGTAAGTTTACATTTATTTGTTGATTTTTTTATCATGAAACTTGTGATTTTCTATAACTTTTTGGCTTCATAAAATGAAAATGGCTGCCTTTCAAGCGTTTATTATAGGTCTGCTTAAAAGTACCCCAGTTCTAAATTTACCTGTTAGAATCGAAATAATTCTATCATGCAATGCTCTATGCTGATTTTAACATGGGTAGGCTAACGCTCGGTATAAAGATATTGACAAATATAATGCCTCCCATGTTAAAATGAGCGTGAACATAACATGACAGAATTATTCTTAAATACATTACATACATAATAAATGAAATATGACATGACAATTTTGTCAGATATGAAAGTGGACAATTTTTATCCCTATTACTCAATTACTCAATAAAAAGTGTTATATTAGTATACCTATGTGCACATCGTTAATTGATAAAGTAATTATTATACGACCGCAAAAAATTTTGCGTTCGTATATTGGTATGATGTTGGCGTCGTCGTCGTCCGAAGACACATTGGTTTTCGCACTCTCACTTTAGTTTAAGTGAATGGATCTCTATGAAATTTTACCATAAGGTTCAATACCACAAAAGGAAGGTTGGGATTGATTTTGGGGGTTATGGTACCAACAGTTAAGGAATTAGGGGCCAAAAATAAGCATTTTGTTAACTTCCAGACATAACTTGTGTGTTAGTGTATGGATCTCTCTGACATTGTACCACAAGGTTCCATATCACAAAGGAATACTGGGATTGATTTTGGGGTAATTGTCTCAAAATTTTAGGAATTAGGGGCCAAAAGGGGCAAAAACAAGCATTTTCTAGTTTCATGACAATAACTTGTGTGTAAGTGTATGGATCTTTCTGAAATTGTACTACAAGGTTCCATATCACAAAGGAAAGCTGGAATTGAGTTTGGGGTAATTGCCTAAAACGTTTAGGAATAAGGGTCCAAAAGGGGCCAAAAATAAGCATTTTCTAGTTTCCAGACAATTACTTGTGTTCAAGTGTATGGATCTCTCTGAAATTGTATAATAGGTACTTAAATATAACGATTAAAGAATAATGGGCAAAATAAATAAAGTATAGAGAAAATGTTCCGGGAGAAAGGAAGAAAGACCATTCACAATTCGTCTTAAATTTGTTTTTCTCTTTTTTAATTAAATAAACAAAATAATAAACCTTTCAAATGTAGAGTTCATAAGATAAAAATATTCCCTGTGGAACATCTCCTCCCCTTTTTTGGTGCTCTCTATTATCAACCCTCGAATTAAGCTTTCCAATCTAATTAAAATTAAAACCTTGCTTTCTGACCAATCTATTCATGTACCGGACCGGCAACTTTCTTTATTTAATACGAAAATCTGCAGTGACGTTATACACATGCATGTTGTTTGCTTGGAGTCCCCGCCCGAAAAGAAAGAAATAGCCGAAACTCCAAGATACTATATTCCTGCATCACGTGATTTTTACCACGTGGAGCTTACATTTGAATAAATACCGAATATGGAAAGTGAAACTACAATTCAAAACATAAAGTCCGAAGGCACAAATAAGAAAAAGAATGGTTTTTTTTTGCAAAGGATGCCGGGGTAATTCTCTCTGTGTTCAAAATATACATGAAATATTTGCCACTGCCCCTTTTCTGTTCTATGAATTCTAACCCTGAGTTTTCTATCTGTTACATGCCAAGAAATCCTCGCTAAAATTCCGGTCGACCTCCTACGGCAATCATTAGTAGCTAAAGATTTGATTTCATTCTACAAATTAATTTATGACCTTCATGTACGTGTCGCTTAGAACACGGCCATATAGCAAATGGTCAATATTAATCATCCATGTAATTTGCTCTATGGGGTGTTTGCAGAATTTCAACGGAGGCAATTTCTTGGCATGTAAAAAGTTGAAGAATAAAGAAATATAGGACCCCATTCAGACCCTCTTATAAGTTCATTGCGTTTTTTTTTTAATAGTTTACACGACGCAAAGAGGAATCGACTAACTGCTATATTTACAACACAACATGCTTACCATTTGGATTATATAGTACTCATCTGATTGTGCATGATATTTTTTTGCTTTCAATAAATTAAAGTATTAAAGCCTCAAAATGTTTCCAATTAAAGAGAACACCCGTACCCCACTGAACATGGCTTGGAACTTTTAGGTTGGAACTCTAAAAACTTAAAGACAATAATAACATTTTGATGTTGAAAAATGTATATGATATTTTATAAGCTGAGCGAATCACTTCCAAAACGTCAACTCCCCCATCAGACACCAATACAGATGTATTTCGTCATCATAAAAACAAAAGGGTAAGATCTGAATTTATTTGGAGATGGTTACAGAAAACCATTCTTCATTGGATGAATAGGAAAAATTATCAGAACGATACAGCATGCAGACCAGATTCTCAAACATCTCCATAGTTTATCTGTACACTTTTGGCTCGATCTTATGAACAGTATTTGGGGATCGGTAACTTTGCCATCTATTAGACACGGGGGTGTCTCAACCAACAAATTTAGGTACAGACGTCCGGCTGGGGTTTGAAAAACACGACCCCCTTCATATATTGATTTATGCGAACATCTCTACTCATTCATATATTTCATAAGAAAATCACAATTCCCATTTATATATATTTCCCATCTATCATGACATATCATTTCAATAAGATGTTAACCACATGGGATCCGTGATTCATATTATGAGATAAAAAGACCAGAACACAGTTTTTACAGACATCTTAACAGAAGATGAACATGCATGGATGACCCATTGACATATAAATTACTTCGATGAAATTGCACCCCATTGATATATATTTGACATTTGAAAAAAGTTACCCATACCAGCGGCAAATCTCTGTATATCTTTATATAGGAAGAGACCCCCTCGTGCTATTAGGAGACCTACTATGTCTGTACCTATATATTGATACGTACAAAGTATAAAACTGGTCCATTTGATAACAGACCTATTGCAACGAGTAGCTGTAAATCACGCGAAAGAATGGATAATGATCACCTCGTATACTCTATAGAATTTTTTTTTTTTGGCAAAACTTCAATTATTAATACAAGATCTATATATGACTTCTCTACGGTTATAACAGAGTGAGCTTCGACGAGTAAGCTAGCCTTATAATCGATCTAAATTTCAGTCAGATTTGGCAAAATCTTATAGAGTGGATTCCGGCAAGGCAGAAGCAATCTTGTTCATCATGAGCGTTTGGAAACATAAGAAATCTGTTTGCAAAGGTAGCTTCCACATTTGATTTCGAAAAAGTGAGAGAGTGTTATACAAAGAAGGCCAAAAAAAAAACATCCACAAGTCGTAGAAAGACTGACATATCTATAATTTAAATTCATATCTGTCGTAACTCATGTACTCGTCGATGATTACTATGTTATATTGGTTCGATAGTACGACAGATGGTGGACTGAACTGTAATTGGAAGAAGAACTAATTATCGTCTCTTATGTGCATAGCTACATGGCAGATCTATATGTTAGTCTATTCTATCTATATGCATGGTCTTTATCATCAGGGAAAGGACGGATGTTCGACAAGGAAATAATCTTTCCATTACTTTATTGGGTATATCAAAAGAAACTCATAGAAGACTCATCGTATATGTAGACGAACTTCTTATATGTTGCATAGAAAAAAGTTGAATAAAATAGTGACAATTCATAGAAAAGCAAGCCTTTGCGATCGATTCTAAAACTGTTTGTATGCATTTTTGTAACAAACTGGAAATGCACTATGAATCAGCATTATGTTTATATGTGTGTATATACATTTGTTTGGACATAGAAAAATATATTCATCTGAATATCACAAACATACTAGCTGATTAAAAGAAAAAGATAATTAATTGTTAAGATATATTATTTATTCAAATGTACTCTTATATCCTTGAGGCATCGTCCCCTGGTATCAACTGCATTCAAGTTACCTATGATGCTTCCTTGTTTGCTTTTGATACAGGTAGGAAAGAGACATTTACACATTTTACATGCCTATGGTCCATAAGGTATCGTTCTGGTGTCAGCTGCCTTTAGGAAACCATAATACTTTCCTATTTGCTGCTGACACAGGATGAGTCATAGACATGCTTAACTTCTACTTTCTTTTTGGCTAGCTATTATATGTCTAATTGATCCAACTTATTGTGTACTATACATATATGGATATCTGTTTCTCTTTTTTCTTTTTGGGCTGCTTGTTTGTTATCTATATCAACCACACTTGCATTAAAATGCATTAGTTTAAAAGAA
Organism: Mytilus coruscus; assembly: GCA_017311375.1. Taxonomy (NCBI): domain Eukaryota; kingdom Metazoa; phylum Mollusca; class Bivalvia; order Mytilida; family Mytilidae; genus Mytilus; species Mytilus coruscus. The sequence continues at coordinate 66,394,601 of CM029604.1, read as the reverse complement.
AAACCAACATATTATAGATTCTTTATCTACATATTCTTTAAGAACTTAAATAGTTCTCATTAATATTTTTTTTTTGATATATCATTGTTTGTATTGTATTATGAAAATTATTGATGTTGTAATGTTTATGCCCTTTGGGGCCCATAATTGGAAATAAAATATCTTCTTCTTCTTCTTCTATAGTAACACGGTATATGCGCTATATATAGTTGAAGAAACTAAATGCCTATGCTTTTTAAAAATGTTTGCTAAAACAATGTCATTTCTTTGTTATGTCAAAATTCTTAAAAGATCATATGTATTAAGGATGTATTCTTCTGACGTTTCAGTCTCGTTGAAATCTCGTCCTGGAATTATTTCCAAAACATGCGATACAAGTGGAAAATATCGATGAATTTAACAAATGTTATAATCAAACTAAACTCTGTGAAAAAATTGTGTATTTACAATGAGTAGTTTTTGAGTATTCAATATTTCAATTTTTATTACCAATCAAGTCAGTCATTTTAGCCAAAATTCTGAGAAAATGGGTTAGGGTACAAGAAATGATTTTACCAGAAACGTGTACATCCCTTATCACTTTTTTCTTTTCAAATTTCTTAGATATGTAATTCTTTAATCATTTATAACAAAGAAGTTGAAATAATATGCATTTTGTTCTTAAAACAGAGAAAATCACAAATTTACAAAATTGACAGTTTGGTAAATTTGACACAAAAATCATCAAAATATGATAAAACCTTCTTATATTAACACCTACCTATAGTTTTTTAGGTTAAATTTAATCAGATTGGTCCACGTCATCTTTATTGCAAGTATGAAAAAAGTTTAATTGTGGAACTGTGATTTTTTCACGATAATAGCCAAAAAACAGGTAAAAATTGATGAAAAATGGGAAAATCATCAAAATTGGGTACTTTCAAAGGACCGTAGCAAAAAATGAAGTGCACTATCATATAATTTTTTCTTCACCAATTATTTTTTTACAGTCATAAAAACGCAAAAATCAGGTTAAGAAAAAAAGTTTAATTCTAGAAATTTTTGGCTCCTCAGAGGTGTACATCCTTAAGGCATTGAATGACTTGAAAGTTATGTCTAGTATTGACCAAAGTGCTGACCGCGTATTTATTTATATCGATCTCTTGTGAGGTCCATGTTAGATTACAGATCTTTGCTTAGTATAGTTGTTCTATGATGAAGTCCTACATTCAGATTCGATAGAATATTTGCAACCTGGAAAAAAATCAAACCATTAGCATATATATAGTAAAATCACTTACCTTACTTTATGGCTAACACAGACACAAATATATCTTGTTTACGGGAGGGATAAATCATTACTTTGTAAAACAACATTCTGATTCTCTGAAGATGCTTGATTTCTTGATTGACAATATATATATATGTTACGTTTGTAGGACGTGTTTTATAAAAAAAAAAAACAATCAGCATTTTCATATATGGGAACCAACTGTGCTCCTCTTCCATGCAGCCAACTTGTTCCTTTATTCATATGAGGCAGACTTTATATATAAATTATATCAGTATCCTTTAACTTCACGTTCTGTTATATAGATGATGTCTTCTCACTAAGTAATTCAAAGTTTGGTAACTATATATGTTAACGCATCTATCCGATGATTCAGCCGTTAAATCTTTTCTCATATCTTGACTTACATCTTGAAATTGACAAAGTTGGTCGGTTGAGAACAAATTTTACGACAAAAGAGATGAATTCAGCTTCCCAATTGTGAACTTTCCATTTATATGTAGCAACATTCCAGCGGCGCCTGCATATGCATGGAATATATATCTCCTAGTTTATATCCAAGAGCTTGCATGATTTCCTTGATATACAGTGGCTGCATGCTTACAAGGAAGCTATCAATTATAGTAAACCAAGGGTTCCAACATCTACTTCTGTGTGGCTTATCTGCAGCCGAAATTTCCATACCGCAGATATACCAAGTGATGGAGTTAAAGTCGACCCATCGAAAATTTTACGAACGCCATCACAAATTGGTCGACCGTTATGGAATATCTGTTCTGTCAGTCACAGTTATAATTGTCGTAACCACAATACCGTCCTCTTTTCCTCGAACATGGCATCACCGAATTTGTACTTACATGAGCAACACAATGGTGCAACATGTAAATCAGGATCTGCTTACCCTTTCAGAGCACCTCAGATCATCCCGGTTTATTTTGGGATTCGTGTTGCTCCGTCTTTAGATTTCTATTTTGTGTTTTGTAGAAGCTTTGCACCATCAGATAATTCGTCTATTATGCTTACTATGATCTACTATTACCATCCTAAATCATATTGCTTTTTAAAATATATATGTTTTGATTTAACTGATTTCCTGTTTGTTTGTGTTGGTATGGTTTGTATGTGGGTTGAAAACTGAATTGAGCTTATGTTATTTTTTTGTTTTGTTAATCATGCCAACTCTAAATAAAGCTTATCTAGTTATTATTCATTTATGTCTTTATTTATATATGATTTACCTGCTAATATTTGAAGTCATGCATTCCGGCTATCATCTAATATCGATGGCTGTACTTCACTGAGAAGATTTCATATAGAAACGCCAATATTTCCACAACTATTTTTTAGAATTTCGAGGCAGAAAACAAAATAAATTTGTTTTCAATATTTTTTGTTAGATTTCACCGGAATAAGAACGGTTGTCACCCGAGACTAGCGTTGACATTTAGAAATCGATTTAAAACAAGAAATTGACCCTGATTGTTAGTACACGTGTTTTGATGACGTTGTCACAAGAAAAAGTAAAATAAGAAAAGTTGAAAATAGATTTTTAAATTTCTTTGTAAATATATTTGTTTTTTATGTTGGCAGAAGATTAAAGGATTAAAGATGAGGAGAGCACATATGGGTAAATTATCTGAATAAAGATCATGCACATACTGCAAACATATTGTATGAAATATAAAAATATACGAATGTTATGCCATATCATTCATGACATATGTCACAAATTATATTTTGAATGAAATAGCATACCCTGTTGTATGTTTTTGTAGACAGCTTCTACAAGTTAAAGCTATTTCAAACCAAAAGGTGCTGATATAAACTTTATTTTTTCACATCATAATACAAAATATACCATACACCTCATTCTAACATGACGTTCTTCTTTCGCTTTGGAAACAAAGCCATGTTCTAATTCCAATAAAACATGGGCTGTATGTGATTGACGTCACAATTGAAATTGAGACATCAGTTGTATATTTTGAACAACCAGAGATCAAAATTGACATTTGTGTTGGTGTTGCTCGCTAGGAAATTAAACATGTTAAATAAAATCTTTCTGAAAGTACATGTAAGTTTACATTTATTTGTTGTTTTTTTTATCATGAAACTTGTGATTTTTTATAACTTTTTGGCTTCATAAAATGAAAATGGCTGCCTTTCAACCGTTTATTATAGGTCTGCTTCAAAGTACCCCAGTTTTAAATTTACCTATTAGAATCGAAATAATTCTATCATGCAATGCTCTATGCTGATTTTAACATGAGTAGGCTAACGCTCGGTATAAAGATATTGACAAATATAATGCCTCCCATGTTAAAATGAGCGTGAGCATGGCATGACAGAATTATTTCTTAAATACATTACATACATAATAAATGAAATATGACATGACAATTTTGTCAGATATGAAAGTGGACAATTTTTATCCCTATTACTCAATTACTCAATAAAAAGTGTTATATTAGTATACCTATGTGCACATCGTTAATTGATAAAGTAATTATTCAGATTTTATTACTGTATATAACAATAATTACCCTTTTATCTATAATAGTGGGAGACTTGTCCCCTTAGGATATTTATTTAGCAATATGATTGGAAGCAATTAAATTTTACTATTCGCTCATATACTGCACAAAAATCTAATTCATTTTTCAAACTAAAGATTGATTCAAACAAAGCTGAGAAATAATCAACGTATCCCAAAATGTGCAAAACTTAATTATATTTTTCCTATATGAAAGTATTGGAGAAAACTAAGACGTTGAATTTTTTATCCCCTGAAAATGACTTAATTAACTGGATTTCCAAAGGAAAAATTGGAATTGTTTTGGGGATGTATGGCGGGCGGGCAGGCAGGTGGGCGGGCTGGAGGCTGCCAAACAATGTCCTTGCATTTACTCATGAACCTTCAGCCAAAGCTTTTCAAATTTTAATATGTTGTTACTGATGATAAAATGGAGGTCAAGATCAATATTGACGATTTTCACTTTTACCATTCAGGAGTTATGGTCCTTGTGATATTGAAAAATGCCAGGACACAAATAAATGTTAAAACATCCAGTTTGCTGTCGCTCTGACAGCCTCTTGCTTTTATTTGTATCAAATGTATATATATTGCAATAATTCTATGAATCTTAATTATTTTTTGTAAAAAAATTTTAAAAAATCATATTGCCTAGTAATACCCAACCATACCATCAGTAGACCAGTATTGTAGTCTTTTTATTCCCCCTTCGTCCCGAAATTGGTTTCAGTTCTCTAACTTTAGTTTGCCTCAACCAAATGTTATGAAACAGATCAAGTTCCAATTTGGGTGGCGTTACTATTACCTTTCTCGAGTTATGCTCTTTATAACTTTATATGCAAGCAGGGGCATCATCTGTGTGCCATGGACACATTCTCCATTTACTAAATTTTTTTGACAATGCTGGAACAAAATTTTATTCCAGTATTGTATAAAATACTGGTATACCAGTAATGCCAATACCAATATTGCAATCACCAAGTAAAGGAGATCCTACACCTCATCAAGGACTATTTTCACACAAAAAAGTCATGAACACTTTAGCATTACTTATGACCAATTTTAATCCTAGGATATTTTGTGAAAAGAGTTGCAGTATTTTTTTCATCATTACATGGTTACCTGATTACTAGGCATCACATATATTCATTTGATTTGTTATGATATAAATGACACAGTTTAAAAAAACGTGACTCAAATCAAGAATTTACATTTCACAAATAGAGAGTTTTAATATTTCCATTGAAAAACAAATTTACGTCCTGTACAAACCTAGAAATTCCATTTTACAAATTAAGAAATTTATAATTGCATAGATTTAGAATTAAGAAATTCTATTCTCATTAAGAAAAATTCACACCAACCTAATTAAATGGGCATTTAAAAAGTCAGAATGTGAATACATATGTTCTAACTCTTTAGGTCATTTTTAGTAGCAATAAACAAAAGAACTATGTCAATTGGACATGCTTTGATACTATATCTGCCCTTGAATTTTTACTAGATAATATTTTTGTTCGCTGGAGATTCCGATATCGTCAGGTTATCGGAATTCCAATGGGGACTAACTGTGCACCACTTATTGCGGACCTGTTTTTGTATTGCTATGAGTTACAATTTATGACTAAAATCAGCAAAGACCCATCGAAACAACATCTGATACAAAATTTAATAATACTTTTAGATATTTGGATGATATATTGGCTCTCAATAATGACGACTTCAGTATGTATACTAAAGAAATTTATCCTGTTGAACTTACTTTAAATAAAGCTAATACTAACAATGACCACTGCCCTTTCCTCGATCTTGATATCTATATCATTAACGGAAAGCTTAATTCAAAAATTTATGATAAAAGAGATGATTTTTCATTTCCTATCGTTAATTATCCATTTTTAGATGGTGACGCTCCCTTGTCACCAACTTACGGTGTTTATATATCTCAACTTGTACGATTCGCCTATGTATGTAACAACGTTTCAGATTTTAACAAAGAAATTTATGTATTACAGAAAATTATTACACCAGGGTTTTCGATATCACAAACTAGTCAAAACATTTACTAAATTTTATCATCGGTACAAGGACATCATTCAGAATATAGCTCAACATGCAGACTTCTTATACGCTCAGGTATTTCACATCCAATCTTTTATGGTAATATTCTTTATAAAGCACTAAAATGTCAGTATTCACCTCAGAAGCTAACAAAACCTTTAAATAGACTTATTAAGAAGGGATATAGTTATGATACTGTTGTCAGGTCATTAAAGATTGCATATTTTGGCTTTAATATTGATTCACTTATAGGGTCTTTGCATCGGAACTAAACACATTTATTTAAAAACCAGTTGTTGGCATGACACGGGTTATGCTCTTCTCATATATTTTATGATGGTATGATACTAAACCCTAACGGGAGGGATTGTGCCTGATATTCATATGATGAAGACATAATCTTTCAATCAGTTTAATTGAGGTCTGGAGCTGGCATGTCAGTTAACTGCTAGTAGTCTGTTGTTATTTATGTATTATTGTCATTTTGTTTATTTTCTTTTGTTACATCTTCTGACATCGGACTCGGACTTCTCTTTAACTGACTTTTAATGCTGATTGTTATGCTGCTGCACTTTTCTACATTGGCTAGAGGTATAGGGGGGGTTGAGATCTCATAAACATGTTTAACCCACGCATTTTTGCGCCTGTCCCAAGTCAGGAGCCTCTGGTCTTTGTTAGTCTTGTATTATTTTTACTTTTAGTTTTCTTGTGTATAATTTGAGTTTAGTATGACGCCCATTATCACTGAACTAGTATATATATTTGTTTAGGGCCAGCTTAAGGACGCCTCGGTGCGGAATTTCTCGCTGCATTGAAGACCTATTGGTGACCTTCTGTTGTTTGTTCTGTGGTCGGGTTGTTGTCTCTTTGACACATTCCCATTTCCATTCTCAATTTTATTGAACAGGTAAAGAAATATCATTTCACAAAGTAAGAAATGTAGAATTTGACATCCAGGTAAAAAAACAAAAAATCTGTTATTGAAAATTATTCCAATTCTAAATCAATCAATATTATGCATCACCACTTTGCAAGTGACACAGACTCAGTTAACAAGTTTTAGCATTTAGTAAATATATTATATTGTAACTTGTAAAAGCTTTTAAATGAAAAGTATAACATATATAATCATTTATATTTATTTTTTTAAAAAGGAAATGGTTTTCAAGGACAAGAAGGAGACATTGTGGAAGAAGACAATCAGAGAATGGAGGACGATTTGAAATATAAAGTTCAAGCTTTAAAATCAGTATGTTATATTGTCACTTGAAAGATTAATGTTCACATAAAGTGTCAGTATTCACCTCAGAAGCAATATTTTTTAAATATTGGTTTAATTTTTTGCAGAATATATTTTAAAAATAGGTTATTTATTACTATGTTTAATTTTTATAATTGTTTAACTATTACAAAATTGTTTAAAAAGTTATAAATTAAATTTAAAATAAAACCAATTAATTTAATTATAAAAATTTATCTTAATTATTCAAAAATTAAAATATATTAAAAATAATTTAAAAAAAAAAAATAATTTTTATTAGGTTTTATTGGGTTTAAACTTATTTATTTGCCTTTAATGCTGCAAGGCAAATAATTTTTTTAAATATTGGGTTTCAACCTTTTATTTTGCCTTTAATGTAGTCAAGGCAAATAATTTGTTAAAATATTAGGTTTATATAATTTATTTTGGCCATTTCATGCAACAATAATTTTTTAAAATAGGGTTTATACTTTTTTTATGCTAATGTGTTAGGTAAATATTTTTTAAATAATTGGGTTTATATTACTTTTTGTGACAAGGAATTTGGTGAATAGATAAAGGAAAGGTTGTAGATTTGCAAAATTAAAGAGTGATAATTACAATTTATTTAATCAAATTTTAAATTTTGATATTGTTATATTAATTCAAAATTATTTTTACTAATTTAATTTAATTAAAATTTTAATTATTAAGCAATAAGATAAAATGAAGGTTTTAAACTTTTTTTGCTATCAATGTAAAGAAAATAATTTATTAAAACTGTTTTAACATTTTGTGCTGACATAATTTATTACTTTAACATTAACATGGTTAATATGCTTCCCATGGTCTTCATCAGGCAATTATTTTTTTTAAAAATCCTTTAGGATACCTGTTTTTATATGAATAATTTTAGGCAAATAATTTTTAAATTAATTAAAATCAATAAATATATTTCATGAATGAAATAATTTTTTTCCAAATATAGTTTAGAAATGATTTTGTTTTTGGGGGGGGGCAAAGCTATATTATCAAAATGGAGGATAAGGTTGATCCTAGCTGAGTGAAGATTTTTAAAAATAATATGGTTTTGTTAAAATTTAATTAAATTTTGAATAAAAATTTTGAGAAAAAATAATGGTTTATACAAATATTTATTTGGTTAAATATTACAAATTTTAATTAAAATTGGTTATTTATTATTAAATTTGATGTACAATAGTTTAATCGTGGTTAATTATAGGAATATTTCTAAAATTGTCAAAGGTAAAAATAAAGATTAAAATTTTATCTTTATTAGGGTAAACAATTATTAAAGATTAATTTTATTATTTTTCAAAATTTTTTAGTAAATAAGAAGATAAATTATTCTATTAACATATAATAAGTATACTTGATATACCTGGTATGGTAGAGGCACACTATTATATTAAAGCGGGATTGTTGGGTGGGAAGCAGGCCTAGGTGGAGCTACAATTTATTAACTTAAGTAGTATATTTTTATTTCTAGAGCTTACAAAATAATGTAAAAATCACTTTTTTTAAAATTTAATTATGATTTTAAATAAATTTATCATCACCCAATTTTATTCATGTTATTATTTTACAATAAAATTCAGATCATTGGGCATTTTTTCTATTAGCTAAAAGAATTCTTCAAATGGATAAAAAATTATCTTAAAGTTCTACATAATTAGAAAACACTTTTATTTTAAAAAAATTTATTATACGTTTTAGTTTTTAAAAATTTTGTTTATTGTATTTTATTAACTATTAATTATAGAACGATTTTAGTACATGAGTGGTATGGTATCAAATGCAAATTGAAATTTTAAACGAATTGTGGAGGGAGCAGGTCAGAGGGTTTGTACCAAATTTAATTTAGTAGAAAAATTTTTGATTTCATGTTATTAGCAAAATGATTTGGCCAACTTGTTTTTGAAGGCAATTTTTCAATATTTTAATAATACACCACGGTTTGGTCTGTCAAATGGTTTTCTTTTTTCTTTTCAATTTTTAAATTTCAAATGTATTGGTTTACAAAGACAATATTAATAGAATTATATTATAAATATCTAAGACCAATAGAAATTTAGAATAAATAATAAATATCATTTACGTTTAAAATTTTTCATTTGGGTTTTATTGGTTAAACTTAGTTTTGTTTACTTTTTAATGCAATGCAAGCAAATAAGTGTTTATATTGTCTTTAGATACGTAATTAATTTGACTTAAATTAGAAGCAAAATTTATTAACAAAACCTTTAAATAGACTTATTAAGAAGGGATATAGTTACGATACTGTTGTCAGGTCATTAAAGATTGCATATTTTGGCTTTAATATTGATTCACTTATAGGGTCTTTGCATCGAACTAAACACATTTATTTAAAACCAGTTGTTGGCATGACACGGGTTATGCTCTTCTCATATATTTTATGATGGTATGATACTAAACCCTAACGGAGGGATTGTGCCTGATATTCATATGATGAAGACATAATCTTTCAATCAGTTTAATTGAGGTCTGAGCTGGCATGTCAGTTAACTGCTAGTAGTCTGTTGTTATTTATGTATTATTGTCATTTTGTTTATTTTCTTTTGTTACATCTTCTGACATCGGACTCGGACTTCTCTTTAACTGACTTTTAATGTGCGTATTGTTATGCGTTTACTTTTCTACATTGGCTAGAGGTATAGGGGGAGGGTTGAGATCTCATAAACATGTTTAACCCGCCGCATTTTTGCGCCTGTCCCAAGTCAGGAGCCTCTGGTCTTTGTTAGTCTTGTATTATTTTTACTTTTAGTTTTCTTGTGTATAATTTGAGTTTAGTATGACGTCCATTATCACTGAACTAGTATATATATTTGTTTAGGGCCAGCTTAAGGACGCCTCCGGTGCGGAATTTTCGCTGCATTGAAGACCTATTGGTGACCTTCTGTTGTTTGTTCTGTGGTCGGGTTGTTGTCTCTTTGACACATTCCCATTTCCATTCTCAATTTTATTGAACAGGTAAAGAAATATCATTTCACAAAGTAAGAAATGTAGAATTTGACATCCAGGTAAAAAAACAAAAAATCTGTTATTGAAAATTATTCCAATTCTAAATCAATCAATATTATGCATCACCACTTTGCAAGTGACACAGACTCAGTTAACAAGTTTTAGCATTTAGTAAATATATTATATTGTAACTTGTAAAAGCTTTTAAATGAAAAGTATAACATATATAATCATTTATATTTATTTTTTTAAAAAGGAAATGGTTTTCAAGGACAAGAAGGAGACATTGTGGAAGAAGACAATCAGAGAATGGAGGACGATTTGAAATATAAAGTTCAAGCTTTAAAATCAGTATGTTATATTGTCACTTGAAAGATTAATGTTCACATAAAGTGTGCAAACATAAAATAAAAATGGTACACATTTAAAAAAAAAACACCAGAGCTCCAGATAAGCTGCCTATTTGCGTAGTTACACAATTGAAACAATACAAAACCCAATTCAATTGTCCTTCTCAGCGTTAAAAAACCCAATTCATTCAAAGGAGAACCCCATTATGTATTAAAACTATGCATTCCCAACCCTATTAGTCACTGTCAAGTGCGTTATTTACCCTAAATAATGATTTTTTTTTTGCATAATTTATAAATCTATTTTTGTAATTTAAAGAAATCTACTTTCGTTCTTGAAAAGAGCACCAATCAAAAAGCAATCGTAACTACTCGGGCATTCCCGCTTACTTACATTTACGTAAATGTAAGTGAAGCGATAAGGGTCAAGAAGTAACAAATGGCAGAACTGTGTCCTTGTCGGAATCTTTAAATCGTTTGTCACTTGCTAAAATTTTTATCCCGATAAACGATTTTCATAAAATTTTCTTTTTATAACACAGAATAGAAGAGGTAGAAAAAGCACCGACGTATTTTATCAAATTATCTTAAAACTGACACTTATTCTGAGGAATAGAGAAATGTCAGACACCCATATTATTAATTCACTAGCGGAGAAAGCAATAACTGATTAACTCCGTGTCCATTGACACTGGACATTAAATAACCATCCATCATTATAGTGACTGTTTTGCTGCTTACATGGACAACATTTTGGTTTATGTCACTAAATTGGGTTAAAAATAAAACTGTCCACGAATCGATGTTAAATTATTTTAACACCTTCACAGAACTATAATATTGATGCATCATACACATGAAAATGAATCAGTTTTACCCAAACAGAGTAAATGTCTCAATTTTGAAACCATGATGAAGAAACCCCAATACATTCAGGAATATTGGAGTGAAAAACTCAATTCAATCTTTGCCTGAGGGGTGAACTTGAACTGATCACTGCTGATGATGCAAATGAAAAAACAATTTCACTCAATTACATAAAATATGAGGAGTAAAAACCCTAATTAGTAAATTCTTATCTGGAGCTCTGAAAACACTCACACATTCGTAAGATAATAACATAAACTATCTACTGGCAGAAGCTATTATGAAACTAATAAGTAAGGAAAGTCTGTGAAAATAGTGGACATTTTTTAATTTATTTTTCAATGTTATGAAAGGATTAGATGAAAAAAGATCATGAGGGTGCTTTCTGTGAAGTTCTTTTCAGATCATCTAAAAGTCAAAATACAGTCTTCAATAATAGACAGGTGTCTAAATAATATGTCAAGTTCTTAATCGCCATGTTCTTGAAAGTTATGAATATACTGAATATGTACAAAGACTATCAATTTAAACTTTCAGTTTGTTTTTAAAAAAATGATAAGCTTCTTAGAATTGGAGAATGGACATACGATACATTAACCACTGTGTTTAACTCAGCTTTTTTAATAAATGTTGTAGCTGTTTAACATGCTTGACATAATCCGTGGTCATGTTTGTAATGTCAGGTATATCATACTAGAGATCTATTAACCAAAGATGACTTATCCAAAAAATGTGTTATAAAATAATCTGAAAATTTTAAATGGCAATACAGAAATGGCGTTAATTTATGGGAATATCATTGTTTTGAGCATTCTGATTGGTCTAGATGTCATTTAGAGGACACTCAAGACATAATTTACAAGTGCAGAAGCTGAATTTCAGAGGTAATACATGTACATGTATGTGGAACAGTTTGACATTTAACTTTACATAATTAAGTTTATTGAAATAAATACAGTAGATTCATGATATAAAATATGTATGTTTTTGTTTACAGTTAACAATAGATATTGGAAATGAAGTTAGAGATCAGAACAAGTATTTAAATGAAATGGTAAGTTTATGCTTTCTTTTGGTATTTAGGAATATTTTAGGTCAAGTTGTAATAAGTTAACTGTATCCAGAAATTTATTGTTTTTTTTTGTTTACCATTTATTATACTTCATAGTAACGTTAATGAGGTAAATGTCAATTATTCGAAACATAAACTAAAATCTTAATTTAAAAATTAAAAGATGTGGTATGATTGCCAATGAGACAACTCTCGACCAGAGACCAGATGAGGTAGAAGTTAGCTACTATAGGTCATCATACTGCCTTCAACAATGAGCAAAACCCATACCTCATAGCAGCTGTAAAAGGCCCTGCGACTCTTTTCACAAAAAATCTTACGATTAAAATTGATCGTAAGTTATACTGAAATGTGTATGACTTACAAGTATTTTTACTCTTAAGATTTTTTGTGAAAAGAGCTGCTGATATGACATATGTAAAACAATTCAAACGAGAAAATTAACAGCCTGATTTATGTACAAAACAATAAAAGAAAAAACAAACATGATATACATCAACAAACTACAACCACTGAATTACAGGCTCCTGATTTGGGACAGGCACAAAAGAATGTACCTTGGTTTAACATGTTTGTGGGCGCCCAACCCTCCCCTAACCTGAGACAGTGGTGTAACAATGTAACATGAGAACAAAGTATAAAAATCAGTTGAAAAGGCTTAACTTGTCAGAACAATTCAAATCACAAAACTAACAAAAACATTTAATACATAAAGTACATTCATAAATACTTTAGCATACGTGTAAATTTCATTTTATTTGTGCCTTTGCTAAACATTCTCTCAAATACAGTACATTTGGAGACTTACTACGACAATAGTCGGACATCTTACCTGTCCGTCATCTCATCTCGGACATCTCGGACATATGTCCGACAGTCATAAAACAATTATTTGTCAGGTACAGCTACCTACATTAGCCCTTTCATCCTTAACCGACACTAAAGACCAGCACGTGTTAATCGATCTGTTACGGTTGAACGCTTTTATCTACCTGTGTTAACCAGGTAATGGTTTTAAACATGATCATTATCTTTTCTGATGCAATTGACGGAAAATGATATAGATGTATTGTAACTTTATTACAATATATTTTAGTTTTGTCGTGTGATAATTTGTTTTCTTTTTTTCTGTTGGTAACACTTTTAATTGTTTTCTATCTTGAATTTTTTTATTTAATTGTACTCTTTAACTTCATGAACTAAATGTACTTAATGTCTTTTACGTTTTATACCAATAATAAAGGCGATTTTGTTTTGCTAATTTATATTTTGGAAAGTACACAATGAATTATGTCCATGAAATCTATTATTCATGAATTAGCCACACTCTATTAACTATATCCGTGGGAAAATTACGGAAATATATATACATTGAAATTGGTGCTGACTTTTCAAAATTTTAAACTAATGGATTTTATAAATTTCAACTTAAATATTAAGAATTCGACATATTTATGTCAATTAAAAGACAATTTAAAAACATTACTTTCGTGGTCTATAAATCACCTCCATGTAGATTATTAAATCAGAATTTTGTTAATTCGGGATGAAAATATAGATTGACTCGTGTAAATAATTTAATGTCCAATTGAATAGATGGAAATAAATCATCATAGTTAAAAATGTCAAATCTAACTTTTAATTAACTTGTACTTTTGCTGGTCCTTGAATTTTACGATTGCATACCATGCATATATTATAATAAAACCAAGGTGTTCAATTGACACAAGTTGTCGATCCCACATAATTATTTTATGACCGGATGTAGAACAAAAACATCGTAGTATTGTAATCCTATAATAAATAGGTGAATTTCTTTTCATACAATGTGTACCGTAATGTTTGCGATGTTGCAAAAGTCGCTGGAATTGTGCTTCTTATCAAAATAATAGTTATATTAATATATTGTACATGTTTTTTATCGTTTTCTTTGTAAATTTAAAACCAGAATTTAATTGGCCTTTTTTGTATTGTTTTTTTTTTTCTCGGAAATACAATAAAACAACAACAGAAGGTCACCAATAGGTTGTTTGAATAATTTTATTGTGGTTTTTGATTGAATTGACTCAAAATGCAGAATGGTAAGAATATGGATGAGAATATGATTTTTTCCACCAAAATTCGTAATCAAAACCAACTGAAAAACCTTAATTATCAACACCAACAATAAAGAGATTGAAACTTGTCCTGAATATACGAAATGCAACTAAAGCATTCATGACTGAACAGAATATCAACTGGTGGAATGTTTGGCCAGCGGAAAGTCCAGATTTCAACCCCATTGAAATGGTTTGGTCCATGTTGAAATCCAGATTAACCAAGAAAGAACCAAAAAAAGAAAGAAGACCTCATCAACGGCATTAATTCTTTCTGGAGAGAAGATTTAACAATTCCAATCTGCAACAACTTCATTGACCACATCTATAAGGTTCTACCAGTAGCAGTTGTAACAGGTGGAAGAGCTACAGGGGATTTACCCAGGAAAATTTTTCCCGAAAGATCCAGTGGCAAGTCCCTACAGTATTTCAACAGAAAACTCCAGACACCAGAATACCAACTAAAGATTGCAAGTTTAAAGTTGAAATAAAGAAGACGTTTTATTGCTATACAAAACAGTCCTTTTAAGGGCTACACAAAATTTTCAAAAAGAGTCTGAATGTTGTACATCAATCAATAAAGTCAAATTAAGCTCTACTCCATTTCCTCTCTTCTTGTTTACTTCTGTCATGTATTGCTAATTTTATAAAATATACAATTTTGGCTAAAAGTGTGATGTAATATATTTTTATACCTAATACATTCTTTTTAAATCGATGACTAATGAACACACTTAATTAATTCATTTCAAATATTTATTGTCATATAAACTCTTTTACCAATAAGTTTGTGACAAAATATATATGAATGCAAAAAGCATATACAAAATACAAATATATATTTCATGAATCTCCACAAACGCGTTTATTTCATAATTTTTTTTTTAAATAACGTTTGTCAGTTTTAATTTGTTTATTATTTTATACAATTCAAATATAAACATGATAAAATATGATCAATTTCTTGTCATTAAGTAACATTTCATATTTTAAGTATTCTTTAACAAGTTGGTGAAATACGGTATCAGGTGCGAATCAAAAATAAATCATGCATTACAATCTACTGTTAGATTATCGGAAACGTACATTTTTTGAAACAATGCAAACAAAGTCGTAATTATATAATTAAATTAAATTAATCAGTAATATCAATTAAACACGTTATTAATTCATAAAATGAACTTGACCTCACTCATTTTATAAAAGATGTTTACTAGCTGACAACAATTTACAAAAAATCCTGCCGACAGCACGAGCTAATATTGGCGGAAAATACTTAACGGTAAACACGAGTTATATCAATGGGTCAGATTGCCAGGGTCAAATAAGTGTATTGATTGATGGAGAACTGAAATGATAAGGCTCTTACGGGTATGGAGATGTGGGAATTTATTTTATACAACTTATTAATTTCCCGATTTTGAAAAATGATTCAGTTAGTAGGATTGAACAATTTGGATGTGTATCTTAAATGTTTCTTTTAGAAATTTTTATGCATTCACAAAAATAATTATCCTTTTCTGTTTATTCAGCCGTAAATTCTTTCATAAATTGGTTCGCTGATCTAGGTCAAATTCCAGCAGTGATTGACATGAGAAAATAAACGTAGAGGCTCTTACGGGAATGTGAAATCGGAAGAAAAATAAGTTTATAGTTTAAAACTGATTAATTTCCAAAGTTTTAAGTGAATAACAATTGATTTGTACTTGACATATCTAGCATGATGAAATATCTAACTAAGCTGAAATAAACAATTTCAATGTTCATTTTATAGCTAATAAATAAAACTGAAATATTTTTATCCGTAATTTCATCTATTAAAAGAGTGAAATATGTTACAGGATGCTATCATTCCTTAATCTATAAAATGTACAGGTAAGATTACAAATTTATCAATCACAGCTACAGATTAATTTTACGACCTTCCAACAAGGTATTACACAGGTACATGACTGCAGGGGTAATTACAGTCAGGCGGATGTCCGACTAGTCCGTCTTCTTGTCCCATTGGGACATATATAGGAGCAAGACTTAAAATTTTCTGTATGTAATATATATACCACATTTCCTTATTTTATATATCCAATGAGACAACTATCCAACAGAGTCCAAATGACTTGCATTGATCTAAGCAATGATGATAAGCTTGATTTCAATTTTACCATTGAACCTAATTATAACAGAGTTATAGAACTTTGTTCATGAAAAAACAGACATTCTTAATTAAACTTGTCAGAATACCAGTCCTATTTCTTTGACTTTATTCATTAACAAAATGCCATTGTATCACATGTGCAATGAAAAATCTATACTTTGTCTATTTAGACTTTTGAAATACACAATGTTAGGTTTGACATAGATGAGCTCTATAACAAATTTTACAATTTTGTTTCTTAAGGTTATGAGACTTAAGCTTCCTTCATTGATAATTAACATAGATTTTTATACCCCCACTCAATATTAAGTGGTATGCTGCAATGATCTTGTCTGTCTGTTTGTATATATTGGTCTGTCTGTTCTTTCCTTTCTGTAGGAAGTTTGTCAGTCTATCCATGTTTAACTTTGTAACATATTAATCAGCTTCCCTGAAAAAAATGTTTGTTTAAAGTGTCACCTGATCTACCTTATTTTAAACCCCTACTCGAACCTTATTTTACCTTTTTCACTTATTTACTATTAAAGTCACATAAATTCAAATTAAAAAAAGTGAAATTAAAAGAATTCCCCACCTTAATACCTATATATAGCTACTCACTGTATTTGTTGTCATCATGTGACAGTAAACGATATATCTTTTATGTCTTTTACCCATATGGTCAACGTCTTATAATGAGTGGGTGTATACTTCTCATAACAAAGCCGGGGCCTCGGTGGCCGAGTGGTCTAATTAGTTCTTACTGTAATCACTAGCCAGTCAACACTGAGGTTGTGAGTTCGAACCCGGCTCGTGCTGGTGCACTCCACTCCAATCTTAATTGACTAGGATTGTCAGTTTTCCTTTCGAAGGTTGGTGGTTTTCTCCGGGCACTCCGGCTTCCTCCACCAATTTAAACTGGCTGCCATGAAATAGCCCAAAAGTGGCGTTAAAACACCAAAAATCAAATCAAATCATAACAAAGCCTGGGGCTTCTTGCTCAATAATGGTGAGCATGACAATATTTATACTCTGAGCCTGAAAAATTTATTTATGCATTTTGTCAGACATGCATGGGGCATTTATGTATTGGATAGTTATTGATACTTTATATTTGATTTGTTAATTAATATAATATATTTTGGATCAGTGATATAATAAAAATTAATATTTTATTTCAGCATGATGATTTTGATAAAGGAGGGAGTTTATTGGATAAAACAGTGAACCGTTTAAAGAGAATAACTACATCCGGTGGACATAAACATATATGCTACCTATTAGGTTTTTCTCTGTTTGTATTCTTTGTGATATGGATGATTGTAAAATTTAGATGATGAAGTTGAAGGATGATGTTAAGTAGCTGCAATATGAAGACTTAATACAAAGATTCTAAATGATCTAGAGACGAGTGTAACTCTTAAAGTATTATCATTGATAACAAAAAGTAAGAAGATTACTGTGAAAGTGCTATTCTTGGATAACAATCTTTAAAAGGTTAAAGGTTCATTTAAACTGTAACATATTTTCAATATTTTATAGCTTCTGGTAAAGTAGAAATTATACTGTAAACTTGGATCTTTTTGTGGGTTATTATTTTCTTGATTTTAATCCATGACCATTTTTTGTGCGGGAGTAAATTTTCATATTAATTGATAAGTGCTTTATTCAATATTGTTGATTTGTGTGAACTATTCATATAGGGGTCACTTGTACATGATTGCAAAAAGTCGAAAATATAACCCCACCACAAAATTTTCCAAGTGTACGGTAT
The DNA here is from genome assembly GCA_017311375.1 of Mytilus coruscus. Classification (NCBI taxonomy): domain Eukaryota; kingdom Metazoa; phylum Mollusca; class Bivalvia; order Mytilida; family Mytilidae; genus Mytilus; species Mytilus coruscus. The sequence goes on along the minus strand of CM029604.1, from coordinate 66,376,201 downwards.
TGACCCAAAAAAGGGAAAACCTTTTAAATATATTATTGAAAATTGCATTCTAATTTAACTTTATTATGGACTTCAATTGACATATTTTATCAGGAATAATACTGAATTTAGAATTCCTTCAGAAAGCAAAGATACATGAAAATTAAGAGTTTTCTTCCTTATGAAAAAAAGTACAGCTATCTCTGTACTGCTTTTCTTTTTTTAATGAAAATCCTTTGAATACAAATTTTACAGTATACACGAGGCATTCATTCAAAAAACATTTGCTGGTGTTGAGTAATTCCACTGTGAAATAGGGTGATTGAGGGTGATAACATTCTGATTAACGACCCTATCATATATATTTCCTATGGATATATTGCATGTATACAGAGAGATATTTTAAAGTGAAAATCATCCAGTCAAAATTGTTCACTGTGAAAATTCACCACCAAGAATGATATTTATATGAATTATTATGTGTACTGAAGATAAAACATAGCTATCAGTTGAATTGTGGGTAATAAACAAACTCATAACACAATCTTTATGTGCCTGTCCCAATTCAGGAGCCTGTAATTCAGTGATTTTCATTGGTTCACATCTATCATGTTTGTTTTTATGCCCCGCTTACGATAGTAGTAGGGGCATTATGTTTTCTGGTCTGTGCATTCGTTCGTCCATCCGTCTGTCTGTCCCACTTCAAGTTAAAGGTTTTGGTCAAGGTAGTTTTTGATCAAGTTGAAGTCCAATCAACTTGAAACTTAGTACACATATTCCCTATGATATGATCTTTATAATTTTAATGTCAAATTAGAGTTTTGACCCCAATTTCACGGTCCACTGAACATAGAAAATGATAGTGCGAGTGGGGCATCCGTGTACTATGGACACATTCTTGTTTTGTAAATTGTTTTGTTATAAGTAAGGCTGTAAGTTTTCTCATTTGAATTGTGTCACATTTTTCATGTCAGGTCTTTTATAGCTGCCTATACAGTATGATTTATTCTCATTGCTGAAGGCCCTACTGTGACCTATAATTGCTTATATCCACATCGTTAGAACTCTGGTAGAGAGTTATTCACAATCATACCACATCTCCTTATTTTTATATCAAACTACATGTTGTCAAGAGAAACAACATTACAATGCATCTTGGGAACAAGGATTGTATTTTGTCTCTGTAAGGGATAGGATTTTTTTCTATGAGGATTTGTTATATTCCATTTCCAACAAATCTTGTTAAGATGGACATGTGATTTTGTATTTCTAAATAATCTTTTATTCTCTATTTACCCTTTCATTCACTTCTCAATCTTGGAGTAAGCTGTTGGTTATATTTGTAATTCATCATTCTGGGTTGAATATGTTGACATGCATCATAAAATGATCTATACATTTAGAAATAAATTAATGTTCTTGATGTGAAAAATGTCACTGGTTCAGATCAAAAGGGAAAAAATAGATAGCTGTATTTAAAACTCATATTTTTATTCTGATTTTATGCATATTTCAATAAAACATCTATTTGATCATAAATTGCATCAATAAATTCAACCTTTGATGATTTGAATTAATAAATGCATTAATATCCTTTACAGTAATTCATTTTCAAAATACAATCTATTTTTAATTTTTGTCATATTTTGTTCTTAATTTAAAGTGTGACTGTTACATTGTTTCATTGTCTTGTTAGTGTTTTTGTTATTTTTATTTATACATGAAGAGTTGAATGTGATAGTCAGTGCAATGTATATATAAAGAATGTGCAAATTACGTGAGTCGGTAATTTAATGATTTTAAACTCTAATGATAATTTTTTAGGTTATGCCTTTCAATTTAAAGTTCTGTAAGGGAACGACCATTTTTTTTCCTAAAAAATTTTATAATCCCCAATTTGATGAAAAACAATATTGTGGTCAAGCAGATGACAATGAAAAATATTCTAAATCCAGTTTTTCCACATATCTTATAGTGTTAAAATTTGAAAAAAATAATTTGATTGATAGCGTGGAAAAACTTTTAAAAAAGCGCCAAATTTTTTTTCTGACTCAGACAAAAAACCATAACCTCCCCTTGAAGTTAAATGGTTGCTCCCTAAGACATTTACCAAATATCTAGTCAAACATGGTTTGGAGCACTTAATGTTATTAATGTATAGCAAAAAAGAATGTAACCAAAACTTAGCATCCAGTTATCTGGTTATACACTGTTGATTCATTTATTTTTGAGGAAAAAATGTATTTTTGTGGATATTTGATTTCATGGTTTTGCCAAAGTCTACATGCAAGTTTGAAGATAATTTGTACATCATTGAACATTTAAACTTGTGGTTCACCTACATGTATACCCATTAATATCTTATACTATAGAACTAAACTTCCAGTAATAAGGTCTTCTGAAACAAAATGATAAAGCTCAGTTACGTAAATGCCATATCTACATGTTCAATACCAATATGTAAGTCCAACTTAGAAATGTATAATAAAATTACTCCTTTTGAAAATGTTTTGCATATTTTAGAGTGGCCAAAAATTGTAAGTGATCCAATTCAAGGAAATTCAGATACAGTATGAACAGGATGCTTCTGTTATAGATCACTTTTGTAAGTTTCCACTGATTTACAATGGAACAGGATGCTTCTGTTATAGATCACTTTTGTAAGTTTCCACTGATTTACAATGGAACAGGATGCTTCTGTTATAGATCACTATTGTAAGTTTCCACTTATTTACAGGGAAACAGGATGCTTCTGTTATAGATCACTTATGTAAGTTTCTGCTGATTTACAGGGAAACAGGATGCTTCTGTTATAGATCACTATTGTAAGTTTTCACTGATTTACAGTGGAACAGGATGCTTCTGTTATAGGTCACTATTGTAAGTTTCCACTTATTTACAGGGAAACAGGATGCTTCTGTTATAGATCACTACTGTAAGTTTCCACTGATTTACAGTGGAACAGGATGCTTCTGTTATAGGTCACTATTGTAAGTTTCCACTTATTTACAGTGGAACAGGATGCTTCTATTATAGATCACTACTGTAAGTTTCCACTGATTTACAGTGGAACAGGATACAATGAGTGATTTACAAGTAAATATGAAAATCTAAAAAATCAGAAAATATCATTTTCAGGCATAATAAGCATTTAAAGAATGTATTCTAGCTATGCTTGCAACATTATTAGGGTAGTTCCCTCTTAATTAAATCCTGGATCTGTGCCTGTAGATCTATAGTGAAGTTTCAATGACCAAAATATTGCAGCTTTGATTAGCATACTTTAATATGGGTTGTATACTTTGAAGTCTTTGTTACAACATACCAGGTACATGTACCATTTGATTGTTCATATTACATAATTTGCAAACATTTTGAAACTATTAAGTTGTATGTGTACGTGTGAATATTGTTGTTATAATGAATGTGTTCATTTTTGAATGATTTGGACAGTGCCAAATGAAATGATAAATGTATGCCTATTGAAGATTTTGATTAAAGAGGTCATATTCTTATATTGTCTTTTATTTGCATTATGATTTGTGCACAAGTATGACACTTTTATATGACAAATATGCTCCTGTCTTGCAGTTTTCGCACTGTAACAAACAACATTTGACCTCTATAATAGACTAAAACTTATCTTTAGTGATACAAAATTTGTTAATGTTTAAAAAGTCAATGTTTTACCTTGACTCCCACCCTATATTGGATTTTTTTCTTAAACAATTTTTTTTTCTGCAATTAATGTTAAATATTTTTTTTAAACTCATCCTGTTTGTCTCCAAGAATGACAGCTATTTCAGCATTCATGATGAGTGGCAATGACCCCTAGAAAATGTTGATCTTAATCAGGCCGTTAATTCTGATATTAAATACACATTATGGTATCAATAGAAAGCTCATTAAACACACTGTTTACTAGGTATCACATTTATGTATTTTCTTCAGTACTCAGGATGTAACACAAGCTAAAGCTTTACCCTTGTCCTGAATAAAATCTGGCAGAAAGCTACATTTTTGGATTCAAATCTTATTTCATAAGTCTTATGCTCTCTGCTAGACTATTATTTGTCGAAATCAGGCTAAATACTAAAAATTTACAATTGACACTCTTTTCATTCATCAGTTAAAGCTTTTCAGTACCAAACTTTTTAGATATGGAAAAGTTTCTACTTTTCAAATATTACCTGTATTCTTATTTACTTATAATATGAGCATTATTAGTTGTGCTAAAAATTAAACTTTGTAACGTTGTACCTAGATACAATATTACCATGCATAAATTAATATTTTAATGGCCTTTGTGTTGATAGATGGTCCACAGTTAGCAAATATTACTCTTACCCCTGTAAAATGATTGTAATTATTTTTATTCTTTCAGTAAAATTTATGATTGACAAATATCCCCTTTATGTAATAAAATGCAATTTATTATAATGAAAAGTGAATTAAAGCAGCAAAAGATCAATTTCGATGTTAGTTTTTATGAATGATTAACACCAGATGACCCATGGTCAAGCAGCGTAATTGGTGTCATTGAACAATTAACTCTTACAGTGATGTAACATAAGATTTGACATTGGAAATCTACAACATTATAAATTTGAAAGTTGTCTATTGACTTGAATAACTTAACCAAAATGGTAATTAAGTTATGAGAGAAATGGGCAATATCTGATATAAAGATCATATGCAGCTACTTCCGTCATAATTACCTTTGGTAGCACTATTTCTATGGTTTATGGTGATGTATTGACTTGTCACAAATCTGATATTTATTAAAGAAAATTAAAAAAAAAACAAACTGAAAAATCACCTCATTAGACATCCATTAACATGTATTTAACTTTATTTATAACATGCAAATGCACAAAACACACTTTTCCTCAGATGAATCTCATTGATGATAATTGAGATCAAATAGTTGAGACTTTATATAAACCTAGATTTTTAAATAAGCATTTTATCGTAATAAAACTCCATTTGTATGATAGAAAAGCCAACCATATTAATTTGATTGCTGATAATAGTTTGTTCCTGTAATGCTGGAAAAAGAAGTTGGTTTAATATGGACCTTATTTCTATTTAAAATTTTAAATTAGGATTTAATGGATTATTGCTATGTATCATTGTTTAAATATTGCTATGTATCATAGTTAAAACAGTGACTAGATAGGGAGTAGTTAGGTTTATACATAAGCATTTTTATGCCCCCGCCGTTGTGGAGGGGGTATTAAGTTTTAGCCTTGTCCGTCTGTACGTACGTACGTACGTCCGTAAGTCCCAAAATTGTTTTCCGTTCTCTAACTTGAGTTTTCCTCAACCAAATGTTATGAAACTTATACACAATGCTTATTACCACAAAACACAGATCAAGTTTGAATTTTGGTGGCGTCACTTTAACTGTTCTAGAGTTATGCCCTTTAAAAATGGAAAAATTGCAAAATTTTTAGTTTCCGTTCTCTAACTTAAGTTTGCCTCAACCAAATGTTATGAAACTTACACACAATGCTTATTACCACTAAATACAGATCAAGTTTGAGTTTTGTAGCGTCGCTCTAACCAATCAAGAGTTATGCCCCTTTATAAATGGAAAAATTGCAAAATTTTTAGTTTCAGTTCTCTAATTTATTTTGTAATGACTCTGAAATTATCTTATATTTGAGTTTTGTTCCAAATTTCCAAATAGAGAAAGGCAATTTAGATTGGTTTTAGAACCAGAAACATATAGCGCATGTTTCATTTACAAAATTTTGTAACACAACTTTTTTTCATAACAAATAGTGTATCTATATATCTGACTTGAATAGATATAGGAAGATGTGGTATGAGTGCCAATGAGACAACTCTCCATCCAAGTAACAATTGATAAAAGTAAACCATTATAGGTCAATATTGAGTTCTTTGAACCCAGCACTATATGTTTCCTAAGCCTAAATGTGTTTCAAATCTACATATTTTTTAGTTTCATCGAAATCTCTGTTTTAAACCTATGTGGACTGTACATGTCAATGGTTTATTAGGAAAGGTCAACAAAATCGGTCTATTACACTTTCCTACATGTCAATGTCCACTAGCAACACTTTTTTTATACGACTGCAAACAATTTGGTCGTATATTGGTTTCCTGTCGTCGTCTGAAGACAGTTGGTTTCCAGACAATAACTTTAGTATAAGTAAATAGAAATCTATGAAATTTAAACACAAGGTTTATGACGACAAAAGGAAGTCTGGATTGATTTTGGGGTTATGGTCCCAACAGTTTAGGAATTAGGGCCAAAAAGGGCCTTAATAAGCATTTTGTTTCCAGACAATAACTTGTGTTTAAGTGTATGAATCTCTGAAATTATACCACAAGTTTCCATTCCACAAAGGGGTGGTCAGGATTGACTTTGGGGGGTAATGGCTCAAACCATTTAGGAATTAGGGGCAAAAAGGGGAAAACAAGGATTTCCTGGTTAATGGACAATTAAGACAATTTAAAAGCAGTAAGGGAGGTAATCGAAACACATTTAAAGTAAAATGTTGTGCATGATTCGATTACCTCCTTACACTGCTTGTAAATTATGTATAAAGAAATGTAGATGTGTTGGGGTGATTTATAGCTGTCAATTTTAGAAGTTACTATTACTTAATATTAATTTTAGCAATATGTCATTTTCTATTTTAAGACTTTTATGATGTATTTAAATGGGTATTATGGTTGCAAATTCCATTAGAAATTTGAATTGGGATAATGACCATATCTTAAGGGAAAGATTTTTCGGGGGAAAAGGGAAAGGGGAGGTGAAAACAAATTTAGGGGTATAAGAAATTGGGGGCAATTTTTCTCATTTCAGATTTCAGAAATTAAATAGAAAATTTCTTCAAATATTATTTTTTTTTGTAAAAAAGGGCAAAGGGGTGGGGAGGGTAAAGAATACAGCATAGTGTATTGCACAAAAGCAAAAATTGAATATAAATTCAAGTCATATGACCAATTCTAAGTTCTTTGACTACAGTTATTCTTTGTCAGAAAAACTATTATGTGTCAAATATTTAATTGCAATCCAAATTCAAACCTGTATCAAGTGCGAATATTGTGTCCATTTTTGCCCCAACTGTCCAGGGTTGGACCTCTGCGGTCGTATCCAGCTGCGCTCAGCGAAGCAATTTATTATCTTTATAAAATGGGTCGTAAAGTTGGAGCCCTTAATGCACCTCTCTTTGTGTCCCAGTATATCCAAAAATCAATGAATTTGAATTTGCACATTTAAACGAAAACTAACTACCGTTCCAAACACAGAAACTTTTAGAAGTTTTTGCATGGTTGGTACAACACAGGGTTGTATTATCTACTTAAATAACACTTGCTTAGACAAATTTCTGCCTCTAGAGTCAAAATTCAATGGAGAAATTATTTTGATTTCTGTGATCAATCAACCATTGACCAGCCTAACGTAGACCAAACTTTGATAGACAACAATCAACTACTGATCAGTCAAACTAGACCCAACTTTAATAGACAGTAATCAACCACTGACCAGTCTAACGTAGACCAAACTTTGATAGACAACAATCAACCACTGACCAGTATAACATAGACCAAACTTTGATCGACAGCAATCAACTACTGATCAGTCTAACGTAGACCAAACTTTGATAGACAACAATCAACTACTGATCAATCAAACTAGACCAAACTTTGATAGACAACAATCAACCACTGACCAGTCTAACGTAGACCAAACTTTGATAGACAACAATCTACTACTGATCAGTCTAACGTAGACCAAACTTTGATAGACAACAATCAACCACTGACCAGACTAACGTAGACCAAACTCTGATAGACAGCAATCAACCACTGACCAGTCTAACGTAGACCCAACTTTGATAGACAACAATCAACTACCGATCAGTCAAACTAGACCCAACTTTAATAGACAGCAATCAACCACAGACCAGACTAACGTAGACCCAACTTTGGTAGACAACAATCAACTACTGATCAGTCTAACGTAGACCAAATTTTGATAGACAGCAATCAACCACTGATCAGTCTAACGTCGTCCAAACTTTGATAGACAATCAACCACTGATCAGTCAAATGTAGACCAAACTTTGATAGACAGTAATCAACCACTGATCAGTCTAACGTGACCAAACTTTGATAGACAGAAATCAACCACTGACCAGTCAAACTAGGCAAAATTTGATAGACAGCAATCAACCACTGACCAGTCTAACGTAGACCAAACTTTGATAAACAACAATCAACCACTTACCAGTCTAACGTGACCAAACTGTGATAGACAGCAATCAACCACTGACAAGACTAACGTAGACCAAACTTTGATAGACAGTAATCAACCACTGATCAGTCTAACGTGACCAAACTTTGATAGACAGAAATCAACCACTGACCAGTCAAACGTAGACCCAACTTTGATAGACAACAAACAACTACTGATCAGTCTAACGTAGACCAAACTTTGATAGACAACAATCAGCCACTGACCAGTCTTACGTTGACCAAACTTTGATAGACAACAATCAACTACTGACCAGGCTAACATAGACCAAACTTTGATAGACAACAATCAACTACTGATCAGTCAAACTAGACCCAACTTTGATAGACAGTAATCAACCACTGACCAGTCTAACGTAGACCAAACTTTGAAAGACAGCAATCAACCACTGACCAGTCTAACGTAGACCAAACTTTGATAGACAACAATCAACTACTGATCAGTCAAACTAGACCCAACTTTGATAGACAGTAATCAACCACTGACCAGTCTAACGTGACAAAACTTTGATAGACAACAATCAACCACTGATCAGTCTAACGTAGACCAAACTTTGATAGACAACAGTCAACTACCGATCAGTCAAACTAGACCAAACTTGAATAGACAACAATCAACTACTGATCAGTCTAACGTAGACCGAAATTTGATAGACAACAATCAACTACTGATAAGTCATACTAGACCAAATTTTGATAGACAGGAATCAACTACTGAACAGTCTAACGTAGACCAAACTTTGATAGACAACAATCAACCACTGACCAGTATAACATAGACCAAACTTTGATCGACAGCAATCAACTACTGATCAGTCTAACGTAGACCAAACTTTGATAGACAACAATCAACTACTGATCAATCAAACTAGACCAAACTTTGATAGACAACAATCAACCACTGACCAGTCTAACGTAGACCAAACTTTGATAGACAACAATCTACTACTGATCAGTCTAACGTAGACCAAACTTTGATAGACAACAATCAACCACTGACCAGACTAACGTAGACCAAACTCTGATAGACAGCAATCAACCACTGACCAGTCTAACGTAGACCCAACTTTGATAGACAACAATCAACTACCGATCAGTCAAACTAGACCCAACTTTAATAGACAGCAATCAACCACAGACCAGACTAACGTAGACCCAACTTTGGTAGACAACAATCAACTACTGATCAGTCTAACGTAGACCAAATTTTGATAGACAGCAATCAACCACTGATCAGTCTAACGTCGTCCAAACTTTGATAGACAATCAACCACTGATCAGTCAAATGTAGACCAAACTTTGATAGACAGTAATCAACCACTGATCAGTCTAACGTGACCAAACTTTGATAGACAGAAATCAACCACTGACCAGTCAAACTAGGCAAAATTTGATAGACAGCAATCAACCACTGACCAGTCTAACGTAGACCAAACTTTGATAAACAACAATCAACCACTGACCAGTCTAACGTGACCAAACTGTGATAGACAGCAATCAACCACTGACAAGACTAACGTAGACCAAACTCTGATAGACAGCGATCAACCACTGACCAGTCTAACGTAGACCAAACTTTGATAGACAACAATCAAGTTCTGATCAGTCAAACGTAGACCCAACTTTGATAGACAACAAACAACTACTGATCAGTCTAACGTAGACCAAACTTTGATAGACAACAATCAGCCACTGACCAGTCTAACGTGACAAAACTTTGATAGACAACAATCAACCACTGATCAGTCTAACGTAGACCAAACTTTGATAGACAACAGTCAACTACCGATCAGTCAAACTAGACCCAACTTTGGTAGACAGTAATCAACCACTGACCAGTCTAACGTAGACCAAACTTTGAAAGACAGCAATCAACCACTGACCAGTCTAACGTAGACCCAACTTTGATAGACAACAATCAACTACTGATCAGTCAAACTAGACCCAACTTTGATAGACAGTAATCAACCACTGACCAGTCTAACGTGACCAAACTTTGATAGACAGCAATCAACCACTGACCAGTCTAACGTGACCAAACTTTGATAGACAGCAATCTACTACTGATCAGTCAAACTAGACCAAACTTGAATAGACAACAATCAACTACTGATCAGTCTAACGTAGACCAAACTTTGATAGACAACAATCAACTACTGACCAGTCGAACTAGACCAAACTTTGATAGACAACAATCAACTACTGACCAGTCGAACTAGACCAAACTTTGATAGACAACAATCAACTACTGACCAGTCTAACATAGACAAAACTTTGATAAGTTTTTACACAAAATTACATAATTAAATTATAATAATTCTGCACATTCCATGTACATACAATGTTTTTTTTTTCAAATGTGTCCTCTGTTCTTTAGTTGTGTTACACTTCTGAGTTTTTTCATGAGTTTTTTTTTTCTGAAGCTGATGCTACTTCAAAACAGTTATTTTAGGCACATTTGTTGGGATTAAGATTTATTCGTGAGTTTCCTCGTTTCACTCCAACTTTCTTTCAAGTCACTGACGAAAAAATAATTTGAAAAAAAAATATGATTTCTGCACTCACCACTTGTTGGACATGCACAGAAATGTAATTAAAAGCAATTAAGCTTGATATCAGTTATAAAACAGATGCGGATTCAGGATTTTTAAAAAGGGGGACCCCAAGCTAGATAAAATTTCTAGTAGATCCGGTAAAAAGATCCGATAAAAAGTCTCGATTAACCATAAATGAAGCTCCATAAGGCGGGACCGGGCACCCTGCGCCCCCTTAATCCGCCTCTGTAAAAATAAGATGTGGTATGATTGCCAATGAGAAAACTATCCACCAAAGTGCAAATGAAGTGGATGTAAGCAAACCAGAAAAACATATAACAAAAGCGCTGAACGGACGTGGCAGAGTATTTATACATCCCTAACAACAACAAAAGACACAAAGTACAGACCTGAGAGTACTCGCAGTTACTGACAGTTAGTTCAAAGCCACTAACAACTAATAAAAAAAGTCATGTATCCGGTAGTCATATGTATTCCAATCGCCTTTCTCATAGTAGATTTCTGCCTTAATTTGAATCTCAATGATATCTTTTAAATTTCCTTTAGATATTTAGACTGATTTCCCTCAAAAGATTTCCTTTTTTTTTCGAAATACATTGATGAAATTTGATAGCTTTCTAACATAAATATTTCAAATGGAAAGAATGTCGTGAAGTCATCAACAGCGCCCGTTTTTCTCACTGTAAACTTGGCACATAAAGACACACATATATGCTTTCTATGCAACAGAGAATCAGACAACTTGACATATTTGAAGTTCAAACTGCAAGATGCGGTTGCTATCATATAATGTGATAACAAATAATTGTAGATTCTCGAAATCCATTAACAGTTTCGGATATTAAGTAGAAAGGATTTGGAAATCGAAGAAAGTAAAACGAAGTTATGAATATATTCATAGACGGTTGAACAGTTCTCTTGCGCAGACCTTGAATTCATGACGGACATTTAGTGACGGACATTTAGTTCATTTACCATCATGCATTTTAACCATAACTAAATGGAGTTGTAATATTTACTTAACTATCTTTTGATTTAACTACCCATTATTTATTGATCCACCTTATCATACTATAATATGTCCAACATTATTCGGCGTTAAAAATAGTGGGCTTCCGCATTCACGGTGTAACAAAAACACCTAGGGAAAATAGATCAGTACAATCGATACATTTGAACAACTAACACCATTTTACTCTACCGCTATATTTAAATTTAAATTTAAAGAATGCTATAATGAATAGCACACTGCTACAATTCAGTTAAAACTGTATACATCCTTGTATTTATGTTTACTTAATACAGGGTTTGTATCCTTATCTGCATGAAACATGTTGAACAATTAATTAAACTTATAATGTTAATAACACATCATTATAATGAACTAGTCGTTAGTGATAGTACAATGTTTTAACCAACCACAACACCGAGATACAATCAGAGGAACATCAAGACCAGGATATTCGTTACCCAATCGTCCATTCATAAAACCAGGAACACACACATATGACATTTATATCTATAGACACCGGAAAATCCCCCACAAAAACTTCTAATCATAAAAATTACATAACAAACTCGAGTGTAATGAGAAAAATCGTATTAACAGGTTACTCTAATCGTCTGAAGATAATTTCAAACCAAAAAAACTGGATAAAGGTAGGATGCTGTTATAGTATTAACATAAGAAGATAAAAATAAATCTTTATGAGATACAATAATATATTTTTTTCAGTCTAATTGAAAATTTCCAAGAAAAAATAGAATTTCCTTTTGTTCAGTCACATATATAACTTGCAATTGGGTAGAAATAATTACAACCAACAGTTTTCTGACGAAACGCTACTCTCTTCGACAAAATTCACGTTTTGTTTAAATACACAATAATACATCGGACTTGTATGGACTCGGAACAATTGAGCTGGACAAATTGTTTAGACATCTGTCATTGTTGAACACGTATATTGCCCTCTAGATATATTTTGGTTACATCTGTCAGTGGTCTGCTGTCGTATATACCCCGAATTTCCGTTGTTCATATTATTACATTTTTTTTTTCATTTAATAGAAACCGTGTGTGACATGGCGGTGTTTATCTACAACACAAAAATGAACATGAATTTACCTTTCATTTCGTGTCGAACAACTTCCAAAAGTTATAAATTGTCAAATCTTTTTGTTAAAGTAGACCATTTTCGCCATAATTATCACACACCAACATGTCATATACCATATTTTCATGCATAGGTAGAAACAATTCTGAAAATGAAGTGAATTTTCAAAAGTAGAGTGAAATAGGGTCAACGATGTTTAATAAGCTGTCAAAATATACTTTGTATTGAACAACATGGAATACAATTTCAATATCAATAGCAATCAGTTCATATTATCTAAATTCATGAAACACAGTATACCAATTCAAGTTGTTCAGATAAAATATAAAAGAATTTACTTGAGTTTTTTTTGTGTTTTTCATTTTTTAAAAACCCATTGAAATAGCATATTTCACAATAATATAAACAATAAAAGGTCGTCATGTACTTTTAATACTGGATGTGACCTTTTCAGTTGATAAACAGTGCCATAAGGAAGAAAATTCCCTTCTGTATCTAAGAATATTTGGTTGCTAGCTTTATTCTTAGGAAACAGGAAAAGCCCTTTTGGTTGAAAGGTCAACCTCGTTATAAACATGTAGTCTTGATTCCAAAATTTTATGGTTTTTATGTAAGTTTAAATAGAAAAAGGACTTCCGGTTGTGCAAAATCATCCATTAACTTCACCTTCAGGTGTTCTTGCCGGTTATGTGAACTGATACTCATTTATGGAAACCTCATGGATCCACCACTAACCATTACCGGTTAAGGCCAGTTATGTTTTTAATCGAACTGTTGAAGCTCCGCATGTAGCACTGTTCAAACATTTTCCATTGTTTAACATTTTTTAGCTGTTTTAAGACATAAGACAACGCGATCTATGATCATTCACTTTGAGATCGGTGTGATGGTCACATGTATTGAAGTTAAGTTGGTGAAGACCTCATGCATGAGTTTAAAGTCAAAACAAAAAGATAGTTGCACATCAATGTCCCATACATGTTTAATGCTTTGATTTTCCTGTATCTTTTATCGATCGAAGATTGCTGATAAGCAAGTAACATGTCAAAGGTCTAGATCTTCCATGACATTTTGCTTCAAGTATAATTTGAAGGTCACATGGAATGATGATCTAATGCAAAGACTCTGTCCAACAAATAACGGTTAACTTTGGGATAAAATAAATGCGAAGAAGATACACTCCAAAAACATTCTAAGATCGAGCCGCTGAGCAAATACCTTCTGCATTCTGTTCACTCATACTTGTTCAGATTTTGTCTATTTAAAAGGTTTTCGGATATCATATTTGGTCGGTTACCCCATTCAAACAGACAAAAGTGAAGACTTTACAAGGCTGTTTCGAAAAATGTCATTGTTGGTACTTGATACAAGTATTCTGTTTTTAAATGCAAGACTTCTTGGTCGCAACAGATTTCAGAAGTTGCAGAAAAAAACTATAAGAAATACATTAAAGTTTTCCAAACCATTCGAGAAGACCGAAATGATCTCTAACAACCACTAGTACTGGAGAGATATCCGTGCTTGTAAACGTGTTTTCCAAGAGGGTACCAGTAGTCAGTGCTCCTGTGCTGACGACATGAAATATCCTAGCTCTGATCCTTTTCTGTAAATTGACTGTTAATATTATATTTTCATCATTCGAAAGGGAATTCTAACCCAATGTATAGACAGCCTTAGTCAGATTTGGCACAACATTTTGGAATTTTTATTTTTTTAGTGGTCGATCTTCAACATTTGCAATTGATTTAGCCTCCCAACTGTTAAATAAAACGCCACTGACGCGTCATATGTAAACGAAACGCGCGTCTCGCATACACAATCATCAGTCTGGTATCTTTTATATATTTTTACACCCACTGGTCGATGTCACTGAAGTTGGCCGTTTCATCACTGATGGTGCCATCAGCCCAGTAGTCAGCACTGCGCTAGTGTAGACAACACGAAGTATCGTTGAAATTCCATCTATACTGCTTTTATATGAACAAAATGTAACTACTTTATTTCAATTTTTATCAGCAAGATGGACGAGTTTTCACCCGGAACATTGGAGTGTCATCGATGTTTCTGAATGGCTTCAATATGTCTGTAAATTACATAAAATACCTCTAGATCATATAACAGATCTTCAAGAAGCATTTGAAAATGTAGACGGCAAAATCCTAGTCACACTTACCCTGGAAGACTATCAA
This sequence comes from Mytilus coruscus, assembly GCA_017311375.1. Taxonomy (NCBI): domain Eukaryota; kingdom Metazoa; phylum Mollusca; class Bivalvia; order Mytilida; family Mytilidae; genus Mytilus; species Mytilus coruscus. The sequence continues at coordinate 66,361,069 of CM029604.1, read as the reverse complement.
CTAAAGACGACAACCTATGGTGAGATGTTACACAATGTCTTCAAAGACATGTGCTCTAATGGTAAGTTATTCTTTTTATCTCATCTTCCATCAGTTTCTCAAAACTAGCAATATTGGACAATGACACTCTATTGCAGTAAACATGCTTGTAGAACAATAACACAATGGTCAAGGAATAATACACCGTTATAGTAACTTGTTGATATACAATTCATTAAAAGAACGTCACTTACAAATGTTTATAGGTTAAAGTCATTCGTCTTAATTGTATTGTTTAATTTCAGTTCCAGTTTCAAAATATCCAGCAATTGATGAAATTGACACTCCGAAGAATTCGACCGAGGAATGCTCAAATCTTCCTTCTAAAGAAAGTAAGTTCGAATGCTGTATGTCATAATCTGATAATGGTTATTTTCAATGTATTACTGTAACTGTGATGACCTTATACAGTTTTCCAACTGGCCAACGTTATTTTTCGGTTAATATTGTGAATATTTATAAACACTTCGATAACTTTTGTAAACTTTGTTTTAGGATATTGGCAGTGATTGCCTTGAGTTAAATATATTGATGCTTTTCGGTATATTATGAAATTTCAGATCTGTTTATGGTAGACGTACTATCTATGTACATTAGTTTAGACTCGGTTTTTTTTTTTTTTTTAGAATTGGTCGGATTGTATATAAAATTGAAAAGGGGACATGGTGTATAAATTCATGACACAAAATACCGACACGCACTTGGTAAAAACGTTAGGCAAATGAACAACGACAAACAAATCTAATGGAGCAAGTGAAAGATCTGATTTTAATCAAATTTCTTTTATTCATACTTAAGGGACGTTTTAGATAATTAATGTAGATTTGTATTACCCTTTTCTAGTATTTTTATAAGTCCTGTACGCACATATGAATTGCATTAAAACGTGTTTTACACTTTTGTTTCAATCACAATTTGTTTTAATTTGTAGATTATTCCGAACACCAGCTAGGCAAAACAATATTAAATCCACAAAATTACAGCAGTTGGAGCTCGAAGGAAGTGGGAGAGGTTCTGCAACATTTATGTGGGATACACAAAATTCCTAGCGATAGAACAATAAGAATCGTTAAGCAGTTTGTCGGGGTCACGGGGAAACAGTTGAAGAAAATGAGTAGACAGGAATTCCGGGAAAAGGCAATGAATGATGGGGATTTGTTATTTCATGGATTGAGTCAACTATTTGATATTAGTAAACAATAAAATCAAGTTAAATATCTATCGTATTTGCTTTCCAGAGGAGCATTTTTCAAAATGTACTACTCTTTCGGAACACTTGTTTGGAATAACCCGATTTTTCGTTAAACTCCAGAAATAAATAAAACGGTACCAAACCAAAAATGTATGTGATGAAATGAAGTAAAAAAAAAAACTCTTTCTCTAAAACAAAATAGCAAATTAAAATAAACATGATTTTAAGAGACATTATGAGGATAGAAAAAAGGTTGAAAGCAAACAAATAAAATATCATAATTACTGGAACAATAACTCATAAACCGATATCTATAGACTACATTATTTTCAATGGCTTGCGATAAGTAACGTGAAGAAGATCTCGAAACAAGTGAGACAATTAAAAATATTTTGTGGTCATTCAAAAGCTTAACTTTACACATTGAATAACTGAAGATTCCACTTCAATATCAAATAAAATCAACTTCTTTTATTGTATCTAAGGTACATACATTGGTCGATCGTAAATATATTTTGCTGGCAAAACAACTTGAGTAAAACCATTATACATTCAATGCTTTCACAGCTTAGGTTTTTTACTAGTGGTAACTTCCCTTGGACCACTGAAAAGATTTTATATTTTCGTCTGGCATACAAAAATATAAGCTTGATGTCTTTGATGAGTTTTTGTTTCAGACAAAACTGTACATTTTACATAAATTCATTATACCAGTTTCAAGGATTGATTAAGTTAGTATATCTTGTACACTCCTACAATACTTATTTTGCAAATTTCAAATGCAAAATATACGAAAATAATACTTTAAAACTTTTATTCGTCCGAAGCATTCTTCTGGATTTACTTTCAACAACAACGCTCAAAACAAGAACAAAAAATAAAAATGAACGCCAAGTGCCGTAACCGTACAAAGCTATATGACAATTTATTGAGAATGTTGATATTCACAAGTTTTATTACATAAAAACATCTTTTTTTGAAGAAACATCTTGCATTACTTATCGATTTCGCTATTTACAGTTGTCAGTCTATCTATTAAAGTTGTCAAGATAATAGACAAAACGCTAAAATTGGTAATAATTAGTCATTTTGGGGTAGAACTACTACAAGGAATCAGTTGATGGTTTCAGTCATGTCCGTATAGTTGTAAATCTTTTTAGCTTATCATTTTTTAATTTAAAAAAATTGTTTTTAATTGTATCCTTAAGATTGATCGGACATTGTAATTTCATATAAATTGAATATCTATAAAAGAAATTGAACAGAGATATATTTGGAATTATACGTTTGATGGAAAATCAACTAACTATTAATTAATTCACGACTCCTTGATATAAAATAGTCATTCGACTATTGTTGTACACTTGATGTTGACATTTAGTTGTCGTACGATTATTAAGTTGGATTGCTATCTTATTGAACTATAACTACACCTGTTTTCATTCATAGCATCCTAAACCAGAATATTAGATATCAAAATATCCCTTCATACCATTAATGTTTGTCAATCACTTTCCGTTCCACTCGTTATATTATATAGAATGAGACCTTTACTTGAGATTATCTTATGCAATAATTAGGGGTACTGACATATAAATACGATCTCAAATTAATGAAACCATCAATCCTAAAACTAGCGAGAATGATTTTGTTCGATTGTCTTTACTCATGATCCTTTTTACAGAATACAATTTGACACATTGTATAGTGTATCGACTCAGGATGCTATAAGCTAGTACAGAACATTGTTTGCAGTGGATAGTATGGTTTGACATAGTGTGATATTGACTGTCTCAGGACACTAATGGCCGGTACATAATATCGTATCAGGATATAATATGTTTGGCATAGCGTACAGTGGACTAATTCTGATCACTATAAGCTGGTACGCAATATCCTATAAGCAGGAGATGGCATGGTTTGACATGGCGTGCAAATGATTAATTTAGAACGCTATTATTTAGTACAAATTAATTATCATATGCAGGATATGGTATGCTTTGGCATAGAGTTTAATTTAATAACCAAGAACGCTATTAACTGGACCTGAATAATGTTTGAAAGAGATGGTATGCTTTGCCATAGCGTATACTAAACTAACTCATAATGAATTTTGCTGATACAGAATATATTATCAAGGCATAGTATGGTTTTTTAGTAACAAAAATGTAATTTTGTATATCGTCAAGTTATCGGAATTCCAATGGGGACTTACTGTGCACCACTTATTGCGGATCTGTTTTTTGTGTTGTTATGAGTTACAATCTATGACTAAAATCGGCAAAGACCCATCGAAACAACATCTGATACAAAAGTTTAATAACACTTTTAGATATTTGGATGATATATTGGCACTCAATAATGATGACTTCAGTATGTAAAGAGACTTATCCTGCTGAACTGACTTTAAATGAAGCTAATACTAACAATGAACACTTCCTTTCCTGGATCTTGATATCTATATCTTAAACGGGAAGTTTAATACCAAAATTTATGATAAAAGATGATTTTCATTTCCTATTGTTAATTATCCATTTTTAGAAGGTGACGTTCCCTTGTCACCATCTTATGGTGTTTATATATCTCAACTTGTTCGATTCGCTCGTGTGTATAACAACGTATTTGATTTTAACGAAAGAAATCTCTGTATTACTGAACAATTATTACACCAGGGTTTTCGATATCACAAACAAGTCAAAAGATTTACTAAATTTTATCATCGGTACATCATTCGTAAATATAAATCAACATGCAGACATCTAATACTTTCATGTATTTCACATCCAATCTTTTATGGTAATATTCTTTACAAAGCCCAAAAATGTGGGCATTCACCTCAAAAGCTAACCAAACCTTTAAACAGACTTATTCAGAAGGGATATAGTTACGATACTGTTGTCAGGTCATTGAAGATGGCATATTTTGGTATTAATATTGATTCACTCATAGGGTCTTTGCATCGGAAATAAACACATTTATTCTAAAACCAGTTGTTGGCATGATACGGGTTATGTTCTTCTCATATATTTTATGGTGGTATGATACTAAACCCCTAACCGGAGGGATTGTGTTTGATTTTCATATGATGAAGACATAATCTTTCAATCAGTATAATTGAGGTCTGGAGCTGGCATGTCAGTTATTGCTAGTAGTTGTTTGTTAATTTATGTATCATTGTCATTTTGCTTAGTTTCTTTTGTTACCTATTCTGACATCGGACTCGGACTTCTTTTAGTTTTACTGTGCGTATTGCTGTGTGTTTATTTTTTCTACATTGGCTCGAGGTATAGGGGAGGGTTGAGATCTCACAAAACATGTTTAACTCCGCCGCATTTTTGCGCCTGTCCCTAGTCAGGAGCCTCTGGCCTTTGTTAGTCTTGTATGATTTTTAATTTTAGTTCATTTATATGTTTTGGAGTTTAGTATGACGTCCATTTTCACTGAACTAGTAAACATCTTTGTTTAGGGCCAACTGAAGCCACGTCCGGGTGCAGGATTTTCTCCCTGTGTTGAAGATTCATTTGTGGCTTTGGGTTGTTTTCTGCTCTTTGGTCGGGTTGTTGTCTCTTTGACACATTCCCATTTCCATTCTCAATTTTATTTGGCATAGTGTGCAATTGAATAACCTAATTGATTGGACCAACATATCGTATGCAGCAGATGGTATGTTTTGCAATAGAGTACTTACTCAAAATGCTATTAGCTGGTAAAGAAATATTTTATCAGGATATGGTATGGTTGGCATAGCGTGCAAATGAATAACACTATTAACTGTTAACAAAATATCGTATGCAGTAAATGGTATGCATTTGCATAGCGTATAATGAACTAACTTAAAACGCTATCAATTGGTTCGAAATAAAACACTTTTAGCTGGCACAGAATATCGTATACAGAAGAAATATGATCTGGCATTGTGTATAATGAACTACATGTAACTCAAAACGCTGTTCGCTTGGACAGGTAATTGCATAGGTTATTAAAATGTATAAAAAAATGATCAAAGATACCAGGCCTATAATTTTGTATACGCTGTTAAATGCTAAAGATAGTTATAAGATTTGACGGAGTGTATAGTTTACTAACTCAAAAAGGCAAACGTTTTTGATCGGAACAGATATACAAGGCATAGTGTACAGTTTACAAACGTAAAACGGACATCGTTTTTAATTGTAATAGGTATATAATGGCATAGTGTACAGTTAACAAATTAAAAAGGAAAACGCTTTTAATTGGAACCGGTACACTATGGCATAGTGTACAGTTTACAAACTCAAAACGGCAAACCTTTCAATTTGAACAGGTATATTATGGTATAGCGTAAGGTTTACAAACTCAAAACAGCACATGTTTAATTGAACAGGTACTAGTATACTATGGTATAGTGTACAGTTTACAAACTCAAAACGCAAACGTCTTTAATTTGAAAAGTATGACATATTGCAGAGTTTACAAAATGTAACAGTTATACTTTGATATACTTTACAGTATACAGGTAATTCAGACGTTGGAAAATTTATAAATTGACATATGACATAGGCACCTATTTATTGGGATATACCGTATACTGACCCCTATATGTCTTTTCTGTTTTTCTTTGTAGTTGAGTTGTTGTCTTTTTGAAGTATAACCTATATCTTTTTTTCATTCATATCAGAACTCGGTTAGATGAACAAATTATGGTATTTAACTACTCTGGAATTGTTTACATACAAACTATATTATATTAAGGAAAATAATGGTCGTTTACAGCATTAATTATTCAAGTTATGTAATTTTCGTGACCAATCAAATAAGAAAATTGAACGTGACAAAAGAATGAACACTTGACCTTTTGTTAAAATGTAAATGATTGCAAATCAAACATCATATACTTATAAAAATTTACACCAAGATTATCCATCTCTTATATATGCAAATACAGCTTTTAATTTACACCTAAAGGGTATTAACTGAATATGTCTACACAATGAAAAGTGCATTTTCATCAATAAGTTATTTGTAATATTAATATATGTTTACACATCACTTTGCGGATTTTAGATTTTTAAATATTCCCCATTATAGTTAATATACTTTGTAATTATTGCATATTGCCTTTGATCCCGGTAATGGAGCTGATAATACTACCTTACTTAATGTATTATTAATATTACTATCGTACGATATTGGTATTTACTGTTGTTAGTAGTTTATATTGGCAGCTTTGCAATAATTCAAAGCTTGTAAATTTGAAATTTTGATAAATAGCCTTTGGGAATATGAGAGTTCCGGGATCGTTGTTGTTTCGATGTGGAGATTAAAAAAAGTAGTATCACGTGAATTTTTTCTTTGCAGATGCCTAGTTTTTACACAGGCTAACTAACTTAATGTGATGATTTTAATGGATTTTCCCTTAATAAAAGTCGACCATGCTGGTCCAGTTTGAACCCTCACCCTGATGAAAACCTACCGTAAGGTGACATCGCCCATATGTTGATGTTGTATTTATCCCAACAGTGCATAGATTTCTGATGTTGATACGTGACTTTTATGTGTAAAATTAATCGTACACAGAATAACGGACTAAAGTATAGGCTGCGGTAAGCAATTTTTCATTGCTTAAAACATATTTAAATGAAAGAAAAATAAAGAAAACAAGAACACGGTGTGGAACTTAATTGTCAACGTATACAATTGATATGATGAATGTATAATTCAAGAACATTTGAAAGTAGCAGTGAACGTGACATAATGTCTACGCGGGGTAATCCCGACCCCTATTCATTCCTACAACAGGCACATGCCTTTTAAGACACCTTTTTCTTCATCTTTCCACTGGAAAGAAGAAATATTATTTACATTGTTTCTATTCACAATCACTATTGGGTCACCAGGTGTGTTCTCTTAAAACTCTCGTAATTGATACATTTCTTGTTATTATCACAAACATAAATAGGAGGATATAGAGAATAACGTAAATAATGAATACTATTCAGTCTGATACGAGTTAATTATCTTCTTAATCTTAAGAGCTATAGGTTTGAAAATAAAATCCTGAATTTATTGGTATGTATGTTTTAAAGACACCTTTTCATGGTTCCCCGAAATAGAATTTAGACCATTTCAGATGCTATGTTCTTTGGTTCGTTGTTCTTTCTTATTTGGTTAATCTTTTTGAAAAAAGAACGGATAGAGCATTTCTGATTGGGAGGAATACAAAACTTTATTTGATGCAAAAAGGTCGAGGTGGGTAAAATAACCTTACACAAATCATTGCCCTATCAGCCGCTCGCTTATTCGATGTGACGTAGTGAGGAACAGTAAGTATTAAATGGAAATGTTGCTATATCCTCGTCTAATAAACTTTCTCCTAAAAAGCGATTTATTCTCTTACTAGCACCATTGAGACATATTCTAGAGGCTTGGATATTCATAAACATATTGTTCTGTGACCGATGTTGTTTTCAATGTGGTTCAAAACTTTTATATATTGTTAGGATTATACAGGGCAAACACTACCATTTGACTATTTTAAAAGAAAACTAAATAATATCATTCTAAATCAAATTTAAGTCTTTATAAGTAATAGAGAGAAAACTTACATATATCCATATTACATACCTGATCTTTTCCACTGAAATTAGACTCTAAACGAAAGCTCAGCTTTAACCTGAAAATGATGGCTAACATTTTGATAACGAACTTATAGTGTTTGGTTTGAAGTCATATACACTGTAGGTTAATATGACAATTACCATTAACATAGCAAAGGTGGAAATCTAGAATAATGCTTTTATTAAAAAACCTGCTATTTTGTCATATAATAAGCTACAAAAAAATCAAAGCTGCATCATTACCAAGTACGCTAATTTTAATGAAGTTAGCCCACAAGATGGTTAGATGCATACCATCAGCTATAATCTAAGGTTTAATTTTTACCGTTATATATTTTATCAGTTTACAATGGCATGAAAAAAAAACGTAAAAAGGATCAAAAGACAAACAACAGTATACAATACACAACAAAGAAAACTAAAGATTGAGCAACACGACCCCAAAAAAAAAAAAAAAAAAAAAAAAACCAGGGTGAAATCAGAGTCCCGAACGGGTAAGCAGATCCTACTCTTCATGCGACATTTATTATTTACATTATTCAATTAAACGGATAATTTGTCTGGACGAATACATTTGCCATAGTATCATTATAAAGAACGGACAGTTTTCAGACACTTTATGAATACTGTAGCACTATTTATTCCCCAATCTACCTCTGAAAATGGAAGTTTTTTTATGTCAAGCCATTGCTCGGGAGAAGGTTCGAAACCAGTCAGCCTATGAATCATTACTAAGCGCTGTTAATGGTGTGTTTTCGCATTACCTACATTTAAAGTTAAAGGATTTATTTTCCAATGAATCAAAATAATTTATGAATTTATTGAAACAACTTTGCCATAAGATAGTCATATAATATTGCATTCAAGTAGTGCAATTAATTGGTATCAATTGCCTTACTAAATCAAAACTTGTCAATTTTTATGTAACATAATATAAATAAATCTTATTTGCGACCCAGAATACTGTCACATTAACTTATATAAAAAAATATCTATCAGTGGCGGAAAGAAGGGGGAGGGGATGTGTGAGGCGTAGAGGGAGTACGCCCCTCTTTGAGTGTGAACTATCTTTTTTTAACATAACATCGTTTTTCGCTCGGCGTTAAAGATCACGTTTTCGGAAATAACGCCCCCTTTCAAAAATCCTGAATCCGCCCCTGATTATCCCCTTGATTTGAACACAAATAATTAAGTTCGATAAAGACTGGAATTAATAAATCACCAGTGATACAATACTATCAATTATTAGCATATACTTTTTGTCTGGTATCGATAATAATGTTATCAAATTTCTTTCTTATTATAATAGATGCTTTCGATTCTGAAACTTGTTACAATTTTAGAAAACTGCAAAACGTTCGAAAATTGTCTTTTGTTGATTAAGAGATGGCTGTTTGTTGATTATCCAATGGGATATTCACGAGAGGAACAATTTTGCAAAACATCAATGGTGACAGACAGCTTAGACTGCAACTGGAAGTCAAGAACAAACTTGGGAGGGTCAGAACGTTCACTTACGATATTCCGTATCAACTTCACAAATAATACATGATGGTCTTGAAGTATGGATTCTGCGTACTGACGCTGTTTATCATCTTAATAACGTGTTAAAGTGTTCTTTTATTTGTCTTTATTAATATTACTTTTACTGTTTGGTCTGTTTTTTGTGATATACATTTGACGTGGCTCTGTACTTATGCATTACGTCATTGTGTTGTTTGTATTATTTTTCATTTTTACTTGTGTGCTTTGTCCGTGTGACTTTTTATGTTTCTTTGATACATATGACGTGTCTCTATACTTTAAACATCCCGCCATTGTGTTATTGTTCTATTATAATTTTTGCATACTTTGAACGACAAAATTATTTTATATCTCTACCTGTGTGAAGTTTACATTCTGACGTCAAACACGCGATTCTACGCCAGAGTTAATGTTAAAATTACGATTCGGTCCCAGTGCTTAAAATCCTTCGATCCTTTATGGGTTGATTTGGCATACATAAATAAAATACAAAAATAAGTAAGCAATGAACGTGGTTGTTAAATGTGATATATGCTTTTTTGTGCTTTTTGTTACATATTTGTTTGTTTTTGTTGTGATTAAGATTGTGACACGATGTTGACTGCTGTACCCCTATATTGACATTTTTACCTATTGTCTGTAAGTTTTATTCACACATCGTTGTCAATATAATGGAATTTGATGCGACTGTCATACAAGTGAGAGGTTTAGCGCTATAAAACCAGGTTCAATCTACCATTTTCTACATAAGAAAATGCCTGTTCCAAGTCAGGAATATGACAGTTGTTGTCCATTCGTTTGATGTGTTTGTGCTTTTGATTTTGCCATTTGATTAGGGGGAATTTTCCTCGGAGGTCAGTATTTTGTGAGTTCAGATATCTTAGAAGAGTTGTTTTAAACCATTAAGCATAGCATTCTTCGTGTCATACCTTTGTGTAAAATGTAATGCCCTAAACTATTTACATAACAAAAAGCTATGATACAAGTTCAGGAAAGTGTAAACCGCGAGGCAGATTTGTCAATATGTAAACTATTTCTAACGCTTGATGCTAGTGTCACATTGCAATTACCCTAGGGCGTTTCATAGTTTATAATTATATAGAATTAATTTCTGCACATTGAAATTGTAAAATATCAGGCACAAGCCAAATTGTGAATTTTTGGCAGAAAACCCGATAATCTGTTTATCGTACCATTTCTGTTTTTCCTCACTTATAATCATGACTAACCATAGGTCTGTTCTATGTTCCTTTTGAATTTAAACCAAAGATGAAGAACGGGATTTTCCTTCACTATGTTGGATCTTAAATTACATAAGTGTCCTTACAAACAACGTTATATGGCTGGGTCTTCCAAGTGCTCCACGAAACTTCTTTCCTCTTGCAAAAGTATTAAAACATTTGACTTTTCTACCCTTTACACAAGTGTTCTCCATTCCAAACTTAAAGACAAATTTAAAGAATTGGTCCTGGTTTGTTTCATAAAAAAGAATGGCCAACGTAGATACAAGATTGTCTTAGGAGGGATCTATCGTACTTTGTAAAACACACTCTGATTATTACCAAATTCTCTGAAAATGACACTATCAAGATAATTGATTTCTTGACTGACAACATAGTTGTTGGAGGACATCTTTTTCAACATGGGAACCAACTGTTCTCCTCTTCTTATCGACTTGTTCCTTAATTCATATGAGGATAATTGAAATGATTATTTTAAGGATCTTGAATATCGTTTAGAGCGTTAATTATTCAAGTTATATAATTTTCCTGACCAGTCAAATATGAAAATTAAACGTGACAAAAGATCTAATACTTGGCCTTTTTTTAAAGTGTAAATGATTGCATATCAAACATCATATACTTATCATCATTTACACCAGGATTATCCATCTCTTATTTATGCAAACACAGCTTTTAATTTTACACCAATAGGTATTAACTGAAAATTTCTACACAATGAAAAGTGCGTTTTCGTCAATAAATTATTTTGTAATATTAATATATGTTTACACATCACTTTGACGATTTGTGATTTTTAAATATTCCCTTTAATAGTTAATATTCTTTGTAATTATTGCATATTGCATTTGATCCCGATATTGGAGTAACAAATAATATCTTACTTAATGTATTTCAGTTAATACCACCTTACATCAGGTATTAACTGTTGTTAGTAGTTTACATTGTTAGCCTTACCATTAGTTAATACACGTTGTAAACTGCGAAATTCCACGCGGTTAGCAATTTATTTTTTTAAATATTCAAATGGAGGAAATATTAAAGAAATGAGGGACACGGGGTTTCATTTAATTGTCACTATATTTTTTGACAGGGTTTTTGTTTTTTATTCAAAAACATTTCAAAGTTTCAGAGTGCGTGGCATTCTCTCTACCCCGGGCAATCACGACCCTCTACCCATTCCTGCAACCCGCACAGCCATCAGGACACCCGGAAGGTAGAAACTAGCCCAGTAGTCAGCACTTCAGTGTTGACATAAATTATCATTAACATGGTCGTGATCATAACTTAACTGTTTGCAAAACTTTGAATTTTTTCGAAATACCAAGGATTTTCTACCCAGGAATAGATTACTTAAGCTTCATTTGGCAAAACCTTTCGGAATTTTGTATCTTCAATGCTCATCAACTTATAACTTTATTTGGCCTTTTTAAATTTTTTATTTCGAGCGTCACTGATGAGTCTTTTGTAGACGAAGTGTGCGTCTCGCGTGCATAGTTTTAATCCTGGCATCTATGATGAGTTTATATTCTATACAGAATCACCCTGGGGTGTGTTCTCTTTGACCTCCTGCAATAGGTATATTTTTTATTATCCAAAACGGAACAACATGTAATTTCTATTGAAGAGTTAAATGTTACCTATACGATATTCATCTATAATGGGAGGTTATAAAGAACGTAAATTATGCATAATATTTAGTCTGAGTTATTTACCTTCTCACTCTATCAAGACTGTAGCGTTTTATAAAATAAGTATGTTATAAAAATATAGCCCCATTTTAATCGTTGTTATATTCAAAAACACTCGGAAATCTCAAATAGTCCCAGCAAAGGATTAAAACCTTAGATTCCCCCCTTGAGATACTATATAAAAGAGGGACGAAAGAAACCAGAGGGACAGTCAAACTCATAGATTGAAAATAAACTGACAACGCCATGGCTAAAAATAATATGATAGTTGTTCTTGCACACTCGGTATAACTATATATAAAACTATAGCTATATTAAGGAAAAAGAAGAGGGATATAACACTCTTAATTGGGAGGGATACAGAAATTCTTTTGACGAAAAGAGGTTGAAAAGGACAAAATATCTGTACAAAAATATGCATCTCTGATAAAAGTATTCTCAACAAAAGAATTCCCTTTTCTAACCGCTCGCTGTCTCGATGTGATGTATTAGCGACTCTGCAGCGAAGAGCATATATTAATAATGTTCTTATTTAGTAAATTTCTATTCAGTTAAAGCCATTTATTCTATGACCAGCTTCATCTTAGACTGAATTTCATTGATACATATATTCTAGGCTACTAGGTTGGGTATTTAAAACCGGATCGTTAAGTCACGAGATTGAGGCTACAGGTTGTTAAGAATTATCCTACATTCAACCGTTATGATTATACAGGGTAAACACTGTCTCTTATTTGATTATACAGGAAACAAAATAAAATCAAAGTCTGTACTTTTCCGATAAATCATATATTCTATGTATTTATAGGATCAACTTTGCATTAAAATAGTCCTATAATTTTTCATTTAAGTAGGGCAATTTATTCTTCTAAATTGCATAACTTAATTAAAATCTGTTAATTTCTACATAACATTATATATAAACCAATCCTTAATTAACGATCCATAATACTGTCATACTAACTTATTGATAATATTTATCCTGTTGATTCAAACACAAATAAATCAGTACGATAAAACCTAGATTAAAAAATCACAAGTTATATAATTCTATTAATTATTAATCTATCGAGCCTTTTGAGTATCATTAATAATCTAATAGAATGTCATCTCTATATATTATGCTATATGCTTTCGATTCTCAAATTTAGTACGATTTAATAAAATGCAAAACATTCAAATAAAACTGTCGTGTGTTGAATAATTGATCGTTGTTTGTTAATTATTCATTTGAATATTAATGACAGGAACAAACCTGCAATACAACAATGGTGCCAAACAGCCTTGACTACAACTGGAAGTCGAGAACATACTAAGGAGGGCCATAATGTTCATCAACGATCGACCACATACATATCCCTAAAATTAGTTATTTCGGGTTATTTCTCTTTAACTAAAGCGTGTCATTCAAAACCCTAAACTCAACTAGAAGGTAGGTGCGTATTTATATATCATACAAATCTAAGCGGACGATTTGTGAGAAAAGATTGCCTTGAAGACTGAGGGAATATAACCAAAGATAGTCACAGTTTGTACCGCATCTACCCTTGGCATTCTTTAACATCTTCTCATTAATACTTAGATTTGAGCAGCAACCTTAACAAGCAAGATACGTTGTTGCATGGTGTTATTCCCTCACGTAGCTCGTATCTTTTGTTCTCAACTTTTCATATTGGCAGATTTCAAAATATTTTGTTTTGAGCAACATTGACAAGCAAAAAAATCTAAGCGGACGATTTGTGAAAAAGATTGCCTTGAAGACTGAGGAAAAACCCAAGATAGTCACAGTTTGTACCACATCTACCCTTGGCATAGTTTAACATCTTCTCATTAATACTTAGAATTGGGCAGCAACCTTAACAAGCAAGATACGTTGTTGCATGGTGTTATTCCTCACGTAGCTCGTATCTTTTGTTCTCAACTTTTCATATTGGCAGATTTCAAAATATTTTGTTTTGAGCAACATTGACAAGCAAAAAAATCTAAGCGGACGATTTGTGAAAAAAGATTGCCTTGAAGACTGAGGGAAGCACCCAAGATAGTCACAGTTTGTATCACATCTACCCTTGGCACAGTTTAACATCTTCTCATTAATACTTAGATTTGAGCAGCAACCTTAACAAGCAAGATACGTTGTTGCATGGTGTTGTTCCTCACGTAGCTCGAATCTTTTGTTCTCAACTTTTCATATTGGCAGATTTCAAAATATTTTAAAAGATTGCCTTGAAGACTGAGGGTAGAACCAACGATAGTCACAGTTTGTACCGCATCTACCCTTGGCATTGTTTAACATCTTCTCATTAATACTTAGATTCGAGCAGCAACCTTAACCAGCAAGATACGTTGTTGCATGGTGTTGTTCCCTCACGTTGCACCTATCTTTTGTTCTTCAACTTTTCATATTGGCAGATTTCAAAATATTATGTTTTGAGCATCATTGAAAAGACGAAAAAAAAGTTTCTCATAGGCTGCATTGTATTTTATTCGTTATTCGAGTTCATCCTCGGTTTTAGGTAGGTTCGTGTTACTAAATCTTAAATTTTCTGTGTAGTGTTTTGTTAACTATTGTTTGTATTTTTGTAGCTTTTCGTTTTGGGCATGTTGTCTATTTTCATTTGACTTTTGGTTTGAGATTTCGCCTATGGTATCCCCCTCTTATTATGTATCTCGTAAATTTAAATGATACTTCCGCTGGGTCGATGCCACTATAAGAAGCACTCTAAACCGTCATGATATTATTTTGATATTGATTTGATATAACGAGAAATTTTCAGTCCTAAAAATATTTGTTAACATGCTAGGATTGTCTTCTCGATACAGATGTGTCAATTTGTCAACAACTATGTCTAACGCTTGATGCCACTGTCAAACTGTTATTACGAAGTTTGCAAGGGCGATAACTAGAATTAATTTCTGCATATTGATATTGTAAAATGTCACCCACGAGTGACAGTGTGAACCTTTTGTTTTGGTGAGTGAGTTATATCGAACCAACAAAGGGGCTTGACATTTATTCAAGCGGTTGATATCTAAAAACAGAAAACTTAATAATATGTTCTTCGTACTATTTCTGGGTTTTTATTTTCATCCCTTAGACAGCTTTCCGCTTGATTGTCCTAACGACCGTAAGCTTAATAAGTTCTGCTGTCATATTGTGACGTTGTTGATAACGTCCACTCACTGCGAAATTTTGCCGTCGCTTATATAATTTCTCCTCAAATACAGGTACTAGAATTATGTGGAGACTGAGAAGGGTGATGTAGGCGAAGGGAAGGATGAGACAATAGAATAACATAGCGAATGAGAAGGGTAATGTAGGCGGATATTTAAGTTCGAAGGAAGTAATAAAAACTTTTCTAAAATCAAATATTTATTACACGTTCAAGTTACATATATGTATATATCACTTTCAAACAAAACGGAACACGGTTAATTAGTTCACCCTAAGTACCCTTTGAGTTTATTCATTTGTCAAGTTTAAAAAATATAACAATGAACACTTAATTTGATATTTCAATTGTATTGTTCAGCAAAGGTATACAAATCTCTTCCCCATTACATTATTTCCTGACATCTAATTTCAAAACATTCTCATGTTTATATCTTTATTGATTTGTTTCCCTTCGATTTTAAGTTCTTAATATTAATTACACACTATTTCATATGCCTCTTATGCGACTGTTTACTAAACTATATACTAAGTATATATTTTTGTTAACTAAATATGTAGAATAACCACTGGGTCTGGAATGTTTGTTCCATGGTATGTATGTATATGGGACTATCTCTTCAGGTATGGCCGCTGTGATGTTTACACAGCATAATGAAATAGCTTTCAAAAGAACTATTGATTAAAGATGACCAAATATAGCTTTAATTTTCTGTATGATGATAAATTGGAATTGTATTCATAGTAATCATTGCCTACGTATATTTCTTCAAGGAATTGTTCTCATTTATTTTTTTTAATAAGACTTCCTGGTGATATGTGTGGTTTAATAACATATATAAAAAGGTCTAACCGGAGAGCATGATTCTTATTACAAAATCACTTTGTCTTCTCCGCGCACAGTAAACTCTCTGTTATAAGTCACTCTAATGGACTGAGACAAAGAAGTCATTCCCTAGCTCAATCGCTAACGGCTGGCTGACTATTAGCCTGGCAATCTTGCTAAACCCCCTCTTCGCATCAGTACTTTCAAGCAGTGTTCCTGGATAACTTTACTATGCAAGGGAAGCAATCCCTTCACAAAGGAATAACCAAGAATATTACAACAGATCATTCCAACACCTGCTCCACTGAGAAAATAGAATTACAAATAGACAAAAGACAATAAACACATGTTCTTTTAATGATCAAATTAATAAAGAAATAACACTTTGTAAACTTGGTATTCAGAAGCGCTTTTATATTTATCTTCATCAGGAAAGCACAAACCCAAAACATTCAAGGATGTTCGCTCCTCTTGTTTCAAAATAACAAGCTTTTAAAAAGACTGTTATAAATTGATAGTATATAAATGAAGGAACTGAAAAAGCAGACAAAAATAAAGAGTCCGTGTGCTTGTTTTCGAGCTATAAGCCATTGAAAATTTGGCGGGAATTGATTCTCTCTAGATTTTTCATACATTTAACATTGGCACCTTTTTTCTTTCAAAAACAATGAAAAAATAACAAGGATTTTATAAGATTTTCAAATATGGCTTTTTAAACTATATGTAATAAAATTATGAAAAGAAAAGTAGTGGTTAGCGGGCAAAATTCGTAATGGCACTACATGGATAAAACCAGAGGATTCCGAATATCTGGCAAAAAATCAAAAACAAGAGGAGCGAACATCCTTAAGTACCTGAATACATGAATTAAAAATTCAAATTCGTCATTAAAATATGCGTACAAAAACCAACATCATCGTTCAACATGTATTTTCATTAAATCAATAAAGTAATATAATAGTCTTTAAAATCAGTGAAATAAAAGGGGTTCTTTATTTTTGTATGTCAAATTTATATTAATTATAAATTATAGAAATAAATTAGGATGACACCCACAACTGATTTCTAAAAAATAACTGCATTAATAATCACAATACATACATAATGCAGTGGTAACGTCATGTTCTGTCTGACAATATGACATAATGCAGTTGTTACGTCATGTTCTGTCTGACAATATGTTTGGAGATATAAGTACTCAAATGTATAAAGTGTTGAATGAGTTTAAGGGTTCATGAACTGACAGATATGTTAGATGCTGTTACTGCAGAAAAAGAACATTTCTTATTATTCAAGATTGTGATCTGATTATCAATATTATTATTGTTATTACTGACGAGACATTAATTGTCGAAATGCACATCCGGTGCAGTACAATTGGTATCGTTAGTTTTATTATAGTCGCAATAACTACTTTGGTACCCATATCTGTTTCACAGAACCATATATAAGTTTCGTTTATTATAGGAACAGTCGTCCCGAGCTACTTCATCCATATTTTATGATTCCGACGTATTCCACAATGTAAGAACTGCTTGCTTGGTACACTTCTTGACTCTTCTGGACTGCCTTTGTAGCTCATCCGTCTTAATTCGTTCCTCAACTTTTCACATCCAATTTGAATTTAACCATACTTTAGCTTTTGGAAAGTTTTCTACAAACGAATTTCATTTGGTTCCAATCGGACGAAAAACACAGCCGACAGAGACAATCTTTGATTCTGAATGGCCAATTTTCCAAAAATCGTCTCTCCTGAAAAAAAAAACTTTATATATAGACGATTGACCTTTGAAAAACCCACAACAAATTAAATTGTCCACGTCTTATGTTGATCTGGGGCCGATTGTTCAACTTGTCGTTAACTTTATGCTGGCGTTATCCTTAACGTGTCGTTGAAAAATTTAGAGTGGCGTTACTTCACATGGCGTAACTGATGGCACAAAGTTTTTTTTAAAAGCAAATGGAAAATCACATTAATTTGTTTTACCCTATAACTACTTAGCTTATTTTGACCAAACTGGGTAAAAATGATGTATGGAAGGTTCTCTACAAAGGGTCGCTATTTGGTTTAAATCAGATAAAACATGGCCGACACAGCCAATCTGTGATTGTCTGATTTCGAAAAAATGTTCTGCTCTGAAACAACAAGGCAAAAGGCATTGAAAAAAGGGATTTGTGAAAACAAAGTCATTCTATGCTAAAGTTGTCAGACGTTATCGTCTCTTAAGCAATTCAGGGGTATTTGCCAGATGACCGAATCAGGTTCAAAAAGAATCCTAGTCATCTGTGGTTTTGAATTGTGTTTTTGTTATATAATCTTCATTCTATAATTATTATTTTTTTTAATTATTTTAATTGTGTATCAAACTTTTCTGCTCACTTCTTTAGATCTTTTAACCATTTTCTACATAAGGAAATGCCTGTACCAGGTCAAAAATATGACAGTTGTTTTCCATTTGTTTGATGTGTTTGGGCTTTTGATTTTTCAGTATTTTTGGCCGTATACAGTGTAGTGTTCGGCTAGAGTACGTATCTTACCTCTCAAATCATTCTTATTTAACATCTTGAAGTAAAGTTCCACACTTAATGTTAATTTCATAGACTTTTAGAAGGCGTTGTCAGTTGTAAACGTATGCGAATGTTTCACCATAAATGAGCATTTAAAAAATTGCAAGTGTTAAAATGCTAAATTAAATTTGCACCAGGCTAGACGGAAGCTACAATTGTTAGCAATAGAATAAATCTACATTTGTTATTTTTCATAGAGTTTGCATTCATGTGACACTTCAAGTACATTCAAAACATTATAGAAACATAAATGATTAAATCAATAATTATAATTAGTATAGGATTTATTTGGTTTATTACTCATAAAATAGCCTTGGCTTAATTTGGTTTAAAATGATCTAACTATTCGCATATGATATATATTTCTTTGTTCCAATCAAATTAAACATCTTACAATGCTTTTTTTTTATAATAGTTAATAATTACTTTTCATTTTTTAAACAATTATATCTGTAACAAACATTAATCATATTCTTTAGTGATAAATCAACAATATCAATGAATATTATTAATAATTCTGAAAACGTGTTACTACGACGTCGATTGCGATTGGCTGAGCTGTGTTGCAATCAGGTGTGAGAATGCATTTGATTGGTTGATTAAGAAAGACATATAGACCAGTCATCATAAATAATAATTCAGCCGACGGCTAACCACAGTCATTAATATGATAAAACAAGAGGATGACATGCAGTCTTGTTTTTAGTAGTAATTATAACCTTTTCATTGATTTAAATACTGTGGTATAAAAGTTGACATGTTTGTATGTACATTCTGTTTTTTGTTGTCTCAATGTCTGTTCCTTTAAGTCTTTAGCATAATTTGGTTGTGGTGGTCGTCATTTACGGGTTCGGAATATTGCCACCTAATCAAGGAATAACAGCTTATAAGGAATTTGGGGAAAGTTGTAAATGTAATTTTTTTAAAGCGAAAAATCAAGTGTACAACGGCATAGCAATTAAGAATGGGAATATTTATTGTTCCAATTAATGACCTTTGATGGGCAGCATGACATTTTATATACAAAATAATACACTATGATTTTGTAATAGATTTTTTTTACATTGAAATGAATGACATAAGAAAAAGTAGATATAAAGAAAAATTAAAGAACAGTCTATGGATAATGCCTTTAAAAAACAATATTCTCATGGTCGATTATGACTCCCATTTCTTTACATATAAGCAAATTTGCTTTGAAAATGCACACAATTACTGAGCTCCCTTTTTGGGCAATGCATAACTTATTTTATTTCTTATAAGACTGTAACACAAAACGATTGTGGTGGTTGTCATTCGAAATAGTGCCAACGATTAGGAATAACAGCTTATATGGATTTTTTAAATCACACAAAAGAATAGTTTTCAGGGAAAGGTGCTCGAAATTTAGCTTAACTGATTGTTTGATGATTGGGAAGTTTTTTTTCATAAAATGATATGAGCCACTCCATGCGAAAAGATACAAAAAGTGTTTTGGATAAACTTTACAGGACACGTTGTCAAAGTTCGTTAAAATATTTTTTGAAAAAATGATTTTATCCGTAAAAATTGGTATTAACGTAAACATTCATAAAATGGACAATTCTGTCCCGAATTTGTCAGTTAAAACGGAAAAATTCGCAGAAATATCTGTTATCTGAAAAAAGGTCAACAATTTTCATCATCTCAACCTATGAATGAAGGAAGGTCAACAATTTTCATCATCTCTACCTATGAATGAAGGAAGGAACACAACCGTAAGAGAAAATGTAAAACTGATGTCATCTTATGTTTTTTTAAATTGAAATTTAAATTATTCAATAATATATAAAGCAACCTTGGACGGGATTCGAATCGTTGTCCCCATTCAATTGCATTGCCTTCTGCTTTGTAAGCGAGAACCTTTTCCCCACTACTACCCGAGTGACCGCAATCGTGGGGGAGGGGGGTAAGCCCTGAAAGGTGTGTATAATTTAAGCTTAATCGTATGAGCAAAAATAACCGTTACGGTGTTTTATAGAATACAAGTCTGCTACCAATTATTACGCACACTTTTTCGAATTTCGCAAATTTTTCGTTTTATTACCTTTTTGCATAGACTGGCTCATATTCCAATACTTAATAGAACGCATTTGTTTCTTTCTTATTTCGTAGATGCTATATACTGGGTTATCGGTGTTTAGTTGTTTTTTTTGGGGGAGGGGGTAATCTTTTATGGTAATATTCTATGCAAAGCACAAAAAGGTCGTCATTCACCTCAAAACCTAACCAAACATTAAACAGACGTATTCAGAAGGGATATAGTGACGAAACTGTTTTCAAGTTATTAAAGATGGAATTTATATTAATTCACTCATATGGTCTTTGCATCGGAAATAAACAAATTTACTCTAAAACTAGATGTTGACATGGTACGGGTTATGTTCTTTTCGTATAATTTATGATGGCATGATACTAAACCCCTAACGGGAGGGATTGTGCTTGATTTTTATATGATGAAGATGTAATCTTTCGATCAGTTAAATTGAGGTCTGGAGCTGGTAGCATGTCAGTAACTGCTAGTAGTCCTTTGTTAATTTATGTTGATCATTGTCATTTTGCTTAGTTTCTTCTGTTACCTATTCTAACATCGGACTCGGACTTCTTTTAAACTGAGTTTTACTATGCATATTGGTATGTAATGTATTTGTTTATTCCACATTGGCTAGAGGTATAGAGGAGAAATTAGATCTCACAAACATGTTTAACCCCGCTGCATTTTTGCGCCTGTCCCAAGTCAGGAACCTGTAGCATTTGTTAGTGTTGTGTTTTTTATGTATTCATTTATGTGTTTCGGAGTTTAGTGTGGCGTCCATTTCGCTGAACTAATATACATTTTTGTTTAGGAACTAGCTGAAGCCGGACTCCGGGTGCGGAATTTTCTCCCTGCGTTGAAGACCCATTTGTGGCCTAGGGCTGTTTTCACCTCTTTGGTCGGGTTGTTGTCTCTTTAACACATTCCCCGTTTCCATTCTCAATTATATTCTACGATTTTGTTCTAATCACTGACGTTGCATAAGAATTCTAACAAAGGGGTACTAAAACTACGCCAGATTATCGTATTCACCTTTGGACAATTTCACTTTTTATATAACTGTTTCATGTTTCCTTTGAAGTTAAATTTTACTTTATATTTGTAAGAGTGGGTTTTTTTTTGTTTGTTCTGGTTTTGAATGAATTTCTGTCGAACTGCTTCTAATCATCCATCCAATGCAGTCAAGTGAAGTCGTCAATATAAATTCTGTATAATAGTTCATAATTTTATAATGCTGTCAACCATTACCAGTTGCACAGGTCCACGTGCTTGGTAATTTCACGTAAATTCTAGTATATTGCAAACTTAGGCTGTTAATATAAACGACGAGAAAGATTTTTTTAAATCTGACTGCAAACATATAATTTTAACATTGGTAATTTGTTTCAATTTCTTGATGGATTTGCTTTATATTGTCACTAATAAATAGAGATTTAAGCGCTGCTTTAACCATCTGCTTTCAGCTATGTCCTTTCCGGCCGATTGAATGAATAATGAAACTTGACCTATTTGACGCATAAGAAGGAATTTGTTCAATAGCAGCAAACATAAACGGTGACAAATCTTGCATCAGCTGTGTTTTTTTTTACACTGGATCAGTTTTGACCTTGTATCATATTCTAATGCATATTATAAACAAACAATAGCATATGCAGACATTATGTTTTATTTTTTTATAATACCGTCTTGGGAAGAGCATTTTCATTTAATTGACTTCATGAGTTAAACAAGAAACAGGGTACACAAAAACTTTTGTGCGGTTATGAAGTTGTAAACTTGGATTCTACTGACTGTCATGGCCATCTGCCAAATAAATGTGTTCCTTTTCAATTACAAACTATTCGTTGATCTCAGGCATGTATTCCTATATATCCCATGCATGTCACTCTAAGATTGATTTATCTTGTTAAGCATTTTTCGGTGCCTATTATATGTGACAAACTTTAAGTATAATTTTAAGCAGATATTCCTGTTTAACGTGAATGTAAGCTAAGTTTAAGTGGATTTTTTGGTTTGCGTAATTTATAGTTTGTTACGTAGTAACAAAATTCAATTTTTATTCTCATCAATATTATTGGCATATAGGCCCTTTTAACAAACTATTGGCGTTTAGTGGAGGAGTTCTCTCCGACTTTTGGTGGGGTTTGTGTTGCGAAATCTTTAGAATGTTTTGTGGATTGTTGCGTGTATTTTCGTCGGTTTCCATTTGGCCACGTTGCTGTCTGTTTTTATAACACTCGTGGTTTTTTTTTATCTCCCTTGGCATTTTCTCCACGTTTTCTACGTTGTTTACGTACACGACTTTGACATTTTCCATCTACTTGTACTCGAATGCGACGGATCTACATGAACATATTCCTTTATCAATATGAAACAGTTCAATTCCACTCAGTGTGTTCTTGAAAACAGACGTAATTTTTTCTCACTATGCTTGGTAAATGTTAAATGGTATGCCCAATGTAAAAAAAAACATTTTGATCAACCACTGAATACATAAAGCCCCATTTAGAAATGGAATAAAATGCTTTTATGATTTCGTGAAAACAATATCTTTGGAATTGACACATAATGATTTAAATACTACAAGTTTAGGAATTGTCAAATCATAAGTATAGGAGTTGTACTTCAATTCATTTCTTTTTGGTATAATAGACTTGTTGATATATGTCCTAATTACTATTGTTTATTATCAGTGGGTAAACATCAATTCGTTCATTTCTTATTTGTATCAATATGTTTCATTTATTTTACTGCATTGGGAGTCCTTACAATTTAGTCTGGAATTGCACAAGATCTGTGTCTTCCTGTTTTCAACATGACATTGCCGTATCTCATATGAAATACAGCCACCGGTATTAAAGTGTAGAGCGGCATGATTTAAGTTCTCTGAGCTCGCTTTCGGACATTATTTATACGCCTTACAAAATTGTTTATTCATATTTTGTCTGTACTAATATTTTTGCATCTATTATACCGTTATTTTAGAGATAAAGGCTTCCATACACTGATTTGTAATGTATTTTCGTTTTAATAACACGCAGATCGCGGTTATCAATATTGGGTGTTATAGATCTAAAAAAAAAACGTTCAACCTAACAATATATCTAGTTGCTTGTCCCGAGCCACAAACCTCGATCGTAGTGGTCTCATGATATATCAGATCTTTATGTTTTTGTTATTTAAAAAATTTAGTACTATTGCTAGTTTCTTTTGAACTAGTTCGTAAAGTTTTTGATTCTTGGACAATTAAGAGCTTTGTATATTATATAAACGCCAACTGTCTATTGTTATAAAATGTATAGTGCCCAGTAGATGACTTTTGATTATATGTGTCATTGGGTTTGCCATCTCAGTGACGTATATCCTACAGCTCTATTTTTACTCATATACAAAACAAATGCACACCTTTGGTTTCAGTTACCCTATATCACAAAAAGATTTGTGAAGACAAATAGTCGAATTCCAACTTAAATGAAATGTGAAATGTGGTGTTTGCCTTTACACAAACAACCTCTAATCTACTAAGGATTTACTTTTGTAGGTCAAAACGTCATTAATTAATGGTTCAGCCATATAATCGTATTTGTATGTTACATGTTACCGAAATGAACCATTAACAATATGTGGTAAACAACGCATACATGTACCTCAAAGTTCAAATATTACATGACCTATTTTGAGTATACAGATATATATATATATATATATATCTGTATACTCAAAATAGGAAATGAGGAAGGCCATTTGTTGAGCCGAAATATTTGCAATTATTGTATAATTTATATCATCTGTTCAGTTTTTCCATCTTTGTGCGATGATATTCAACACTTTTTAGTGTTTTGTTTTCCATCTATTTATCGGTATTGTTACACAATCTTTTAGACTCACATATATATATATATATATATATATATACAGTTTTTTAATACATTGTTGTGATTTTTTTGTGTCGAAATAAAATGCAACACTGTGAAATTACAGATGATCAAATTAGCTTAATAAGCTTTAAATATAATAAGTCAGTAACTTATTTAAACCGCTGCGTCGGAGCGTTTTTCTTGATTAAGCCAAATGGTTTGAACGCAAAAACCTTTGCTGTGCTAATTTTTGTTTAAATTGGGTCTATAACAAAAAGTAAAACAACAAACATACCGAACTCCAAGGAAAAATTCAAAACGGAAAGTCCCTTTACAATTGTTAACAATGCATCGATTCAACTTAACAGCGCAAATTATTCGAATTTATTGACATGATTAGCTTGGAAAACTTGGGAAAAAGATTATAAGTAGAACCAACTATTTCCCGTAGGTTTCTTTGTAAAATAAGATAAGATAAGATATCCAGCAACATTTTCACTACTCATTTATGAAAAGGTTACAAGACATTTGGTCGTTGTCTCTATGACGCTTACCCTACATATCCTTTTATTCATACGGAAAGTCACGTATTTCAAATTTGTAAAAAAAAGAAACTGTTTCGCTTTATGCAAAATTGCACATTTCCTTGTCCTAGATATCCGGTAGTCGATATTGAATATATTATTGCACTTGTGACATACAATCATTGATAAGGCGAAGAAATGTGGAAGAATTTAGCAAGTGTCTATGATCATACTTAAAAATCATCGGGTTATCGATGAAGAGTGAGAAGTACCTCTACGGAAAGTTACGCTGTATATAACCTTTCATATTTGAACGAACTCATGTGTAGTGCGAGGGATGTATTTTCGAAGGAAACATTTACAGGAACGTGTAAAATTTGGAACATTGTGTTCAACATCAATGAATAACCTGATTAACATTCATATTATGGAAACATGTAAAATGGATAAAGATCATTCAAGTATATTATCTAGATACTTTATTATTTTAACATTTCCTTGGGTTTTGTCATCTTTCCGATTCTTATCCCCCATCACTTTAGCATAATACTCAATACAAAGAAACCAGGCATCTACTTTGGTACTGCAGTAAATTAAAGCGACAGTAGTTTAACGATGTTTATGTCCAGTTAATCGATTAAGAAGAGACAAATCAAGGTAACTAATAATATTGTATAAAAATGTCTGTTCGACAGTTCAACTACTCACAGTGTTAAAATTTCCTTTGAGCCGACATATTGACTGCTTTGAAAATTTACGTAATGTGCATTGGACAGTCAAGTAGTTAAACAGTCTGTAAAGAAGAACATACTTCCTCTGGCTGTCTGCTTTTGTCTTTTCATAGTATCTCATCTTTAAGTGTGTAAATTTCCAAAATAAATATATAACAATTAATTTCTGATGTGTATTGTTCCAAAAAACGTACCAAGCAAATATCATTAATGTCATATTTTCTATACTAAAATTATTACTCATGTTACTTTTTATGTACGAAAATAGACATAAAACAGAAAATAAAAAACACAGTGTTGTTATAAAAACTATTTAATGTTTGCATGTGTGCAATTTAGAATCGTAGTAAATGCTGTTGCATAGCCATGACTTTATTCTAATCCCTGGAAATCATAGATGATTAAGCATTATCAATACCATAAACTATTATGTAAACAGCGTTTATTTCAGCAGCATGTATTATTATTTAACTCAAAGTGTCCTTGATGTACGGGCACCTGGGTTCAATCCCAATTTTTGATGAGTTTGTTCTGTGGACTATTGTTTTGTCTGCACGTTTTTTCCTTTAATATCTTCTACCCCCTTTTTATGTTAAAACAAGAACAAGGCTCGTAACACAGGACATTCCAGTTGTTATCACTTTTTGTTACTGTCTTATTATAATGACTATGAAAATTGACATTATATGTATCTATCTATTAGGCAATCCATTTTAAAAGACAATTTTTGACCTTTTTACAAATGTAATTATGAATAGATATAAACAGAGAGTTTTGATGATCTAAAACTGTTTGACAAAGTATTTTAGTAATTAATTAAGGCAACAGTAGTTTACCGATGTTCAAAACTCATAAACTGATTAAGGATGTTTGCTCCTCTTGTTTTTGAATGTTTGCCAGATATTCGGAATCCTCTGGTTTTATCCATGTAGTGCCATTAAAAATTTTGCCCACTAACCCCTACTTTTCTTTACATAATTTGATTACATATAGATTAAAATGTCATCTTTGAAAATCGTATAAAATCCCTGTTATTTTTTCATCGTTTTTGAAAGAAAAAAGGTGCCAATGATAAATGTATGAAACATCTAGAGAGAATTATTCCCCGCCAAATTTTCAATGGCTTTTATCTCGAAAACAAGCACACGGACCCTTCATTTTTTTCTGCTATTTTAGTTTCTTTATTTATATACTATCAATTTATAACAGTCTTTTAAAAAGCTTGTTATTTTGAAACAGAGTAGCGAACATCCTTAAGAAGATACAATTCAAGGTAACAAACAAAAACTGAGAAAATAGCTTGACCTCCGAAAGGAGCGAGACCGAGCTAGTGCGTCAACAGGGTAAGTGCCTCCTGCTATGTATGCATCACCCGCCATGGTAATTAAAAATATTTCAATCGGGAAAAGGACACAATCGGTAAAGTTTTAGATCGACGATTATTCTGATATTTAAAGATCTAAGACCGCAAAAACATGTCGTTAGTGAGTTGAGACACAGACACACCGTATTGGTAAACCATTTCGTGACTATGACTGTAAAACTTATTTAGGATAGTTTTCGATCGTTCTTCATCATAACTTTGTTGGATCATATTTATGTAAGGAGCAAATCCCTGATTATGTGTGCTTTTATATGCATGGAACTAATAACATAGTTTTACTACCCAGGGTCGCTACCACAGCTTGTGGACTATCAGTTCCGGAGGATATCGTACGCCAGGTATACGGTGCTTTGTTATTAGCATTATTCAAGTTATACATTTTGTCTGTAAACTTCCAGTTCATAGAAAGTTGACCATAGGCTGTTTAAGTATTAACAAAATTAAATTCAATTACGGCATCACATAGCAAAAAGAAGTTACGAGGCTGGTAATTTCAATCGAATAAAAAAAAATGAAAGGCCAAATCAAGTACGTAGTTGAAGAGCATTGAAGAGATATTTTAATAACATGACATAAATGGGTGCAAGACAACATGGCCCGAAGACAACTTAGGCCGTCTACAAAAAAGACAACTCTGACAGTCTATGAAGACAACTCTATAAGTGACGAAATTGCAGTGTGTACGCTAATATGGTTGAAGAAAGACTTTGACCTACAAATGACTTTAGGTTGCTGTCTTTTTGATGTATGTATAAAACAATTCTCTTTTTGTTTATATTTATATTGGCAAAACTAACGGGTTTTTTTTTTTGCTTGTAGCCATAGTAATGACTCAACAAATTTCGTGTATGTAAACATATTTACTACAAAAGACAAATATAGACAGGATGTATCTTATTGGATTAGTGTAACCATATTCAAATGCCATACAACCGTTTATAAATAAGCATCTTTACCTTTTGTACACTTAATAAGATAAACAAAGTTCAAGTAAAATATTTCTGTTACCGTTGGATATGGTAAAAGGATATGATATTTATACTCGCCATTTGAAATCTTTTCGACTTACCATATATGATTTACAAAATGTTTAAATTACTCATATTATTAGTGGTATTGTAATCTGCTGCTTGGTTTAGTCTATGACATAGCAAATTGCATGATTAGGTCATAAATATCTAAAGATTCGTAGTTTTAATTAGTTATAAGATACATTTTTTTGTATTAGTATTGCTAGATCTAGTCTGTTCTAATTTCTCTGAGTCAGTTTTTTATGTGGTGTTTTGTAGATTGGGTTTGGTCTTTCGTTGCTTTTCGTTTTTTGCCATGGTGCTGTCGGTTTCTCTTAGACTTGGTTTTTTTATTGAAACTTTGTTAACTTCTTTCTCTTTGTTGTTTTTTTTTTTTTTTTTTTTTTTTTTTTGGCATGAAAAACTAACAAACAAACACAAATAACGTATATTAACAACACAAGTGTATTTTTGCTAAACGAAGTATTATGCCACAAGATGTATTATACAAAGATATTTATCTGATTTTCATGATAAAACATATGTGAAAGTACACTTTTAGGGGAATTTTAATTTTGTTTCTTCTATTTTTACATGATAAATATCAACTTGTCATTAGAAGTTGGTCAATTTGAAACGTATCCACTCGTATCAGATACGTTGACGCATATGTACCTGGAGAAATATCAAAAACACATTTGATACCGACTTTTAAGTCTATGTAGCGTATCAAAAATCTTTTATTTCTAGGGAACCGACAACAATTTATCACATTTTTTACTGATTGTCGATGGTTGTTTTTTTTGCGAAATAAGGGGTTCAATCACGGACTAATCTAGGATTGTGAAATAGAACTGATCTGGGTCAATAGGGCGAAAAACATAAAATCAGCCAAATGCAACACAGAGGACACCCAAAGCATACATGGCCATGGGTGTACAATCAGTAACAACGTCAGATACACTATTCAGGTAAGGTCCTATGAACATAATGAACGCTTTTCATGAGCAAAGTTCTACAAAAACCGTTATATTTCGCATTCTCGCATGTTTGTTTATAAAGTTGAAGTATTTTTCGTCTTTAAATAATGGACTTGATATTTGGGGCCAAATTATTCACTTACTGCACCTACTCCTTTGTGATGGCCTGTCTCACTTTCCTTCACCCGTTTTGTAATTTCATGCCAGTTATATGGGTTTTCCCTTTTCTGGTAAGGAGGAAATTTCGCTTCATTTCTAAATCTTGCATAACCTTATATCTTGAAATGTTCCATTTGGAAATCTGAAGATTATTTATTGCCTTGCACTTGTTCTATATTATGTGTGGCTAAAAATAACAAGCACTCGATTGGGTTGTGTTTAAAATGATAGATTATTGGACTTTATCATTTATTTGTTACACCAATCAGTTCCATGTACCTCGGAAGCGCAGCTCCTCAACATCTTCATCTAATATGAAATTGAAGCAAAACAATTCGCAACTATAGTCCGAAATCTAAGTGAGGCATTAAAAATTAAACCAGATGCAAATTAATCATTTGCTCCAAAGTTTTCAAGTTTGATCTCCGTTATTCTCTGAAAGGAGTACATCGATTTATACACACAATCGTGGTTATGTTATTTTAGTATATCCCCAGATCTATACTTTAACGTAACTGATACGATTAGATACGTTTCAAATAGATCGACCTCTATTGGAGTATGAAATGTACGTTCGTATTTGAGAGTGTATTAAACGTTTTCAGCATGGCGTAAACTGTTATCATGCCATTGAGCACTTCTATTTTTGATTTAGAAAAAGAAAGCCAATAATACTGCAATATTGTGTGTTATGTTTATTTTAGTTGGATAACACCACAAATTTCAGGGCATCGATTCCACGATTGATGGTTTGAAATTGTCTGCTCAATGCAGACGACATGTTAATGATTTTAAACTATAAATTAAAGAACTTTGTTTCGCTTGCACTAAAATTGGGATGACGGTGTTGTATTTTCAAGAATTGCGGGCATCAATTGGCGATTTGATGGTCGCAAATTGTGTTTACTAGGACGCTTAGTTTTATTTCCAAATAACACTGTTTTTACGAAAGTTGCGTGTAAAATACTTGTAAAATAAAAGAAAAGTGAAAACCTTCATCATGCTTACTGATGTAGGCCTTGAGCTCAAACGATCTACAGTACATCCCACACAACTAAACTAGACTATTTGAATCCTTTCGAGAAAAATATGTTAATAGCATACCATAAATGAAAAATACGTCCGTCTCATTGATATTTAATTAACCAACCTTTTTTTTTTCAGTTTGTATGCTTTATATACGATAATTTTGATTATTTATTATATCTTTGTAATAAAACGTGAAAACTTTGTTTTTTAAGTTTATTTGTTTTCCTTCAAAATCTCTCTTTGGTCAAAATTAATAATTAACATGGTTATTTACTATAGTTGATATATTACACTAATAAGCATTATCACACACAGTATAACTTTTCTGCTTAAGATTTTAGGCTGCACGTGCGTATATGATAAGAATTAAAATTCAGACGTGATAACTCGCAAGTTCATTTTTTCAAGTGGAAAACGAGATTTTGAGTATTGAAGTGGAAAGAATATACATTGATCTCTTCCCCACGAGTAATACAATTAGTGGAAAACATTTTGATTCTCAAATATAGCATTATTACTTTAACAATAAAACGATATTACATAATATATATGTAAGACAAATTGTGGTGTTTCATTAAATTTCAACAAGAAAAGAGAGAATTGTACAGTTTATTAATACATGTTTTGTCTCTTTGGTCCTTGACTTATCATGTGTTGTTTCTACTGATGTCCATATGAAAATTTGAAAAAATTAGAAAAACAAAAAAACAAAAAATCTTTGACAATTTTCCGGCTAAATGTTAACAATAAAATTAAAACTGATTAAACTACTTAAAATAGTTTATTTGATTGAAGATTGAAAAATTAATCGTATGGAGGGTCCATGCTACAGATGATTCAAAATACATCATCGTATATTCTAAATATTGAGCATATTTCGCATACGAATAGGCAAGCAGCATATGTGTCTTTAACTTTTCAAATGTTTTGTTTTTCTACGGATATACCATATATTTAATGTTATATAAGAAGCTGATGGCCTAATCATAACAATGGTACCTGTTCTTGACATATGCCGTTTTATTTATGCTCCTTCGACTAATGTTGAGAACATTCAAAATATTCTTCAACATCTTTAAAAAAAAGTTAACGAGACCTCGAATTTTAGGTTCATTCCTAAATATTTGATGTTTACACATTTTCTATTATGAGAAAGGCATATATAATAAAAGTATAAAAAACGTAAACATTTTTCATACATTTATTCATACAATTATTCATACAATAGATGGTCAAAATACACATCGTTTCAAAGAGTTATAATTTTCCATGTTATCATCTACTCAGTACCCAGGGCTTGATTAAAATGATACATTGTTTTTGTAGATTTAAGGCCAGTTCATAAAATTATGAAATTGTGATAAAATTAACGTTGCAACTTCCTACGGCAAAGTTGACCGTAAGCAATGCTGGCTGTCCAATTCAGACCCCTTTGGTTTCTATGCTCTCAAACGTTTAATATGTTATACTTTCCAAACGTTGGGTCACGAGCGTACATGGTGAAGGTTATTCCGGAAACAAACGTTGGGTCACGAGCGTACACGGTGAAGGTCATTCCGGTAACGCATGTCGTGCGCAGCTCACGAAAATCGAACATTTTCCGCTTTTGCACAGAATTCTGAACGTTAAGTCAACGGATTTAATTCTATATAACGATGCATAAAGAAAAAGCTTATAATATCCCGGCCGTTTTCAATTTCCCTAATATGAAGAACAGCTTAAGAATACACTCATAGTATTTAACAGTATCGTGAAACTAATGTATTGTGCTAAAAAGAAACAAGATTTCAAAATTTTCAGAAAATTAATGCGATATTATGTATAAATAAACATGTTGCATAGAACGTTTCATTTGTCAAATGTGAAATAGATTCAAGGCAAGTATTTTTTTTTTACGAAATACTAGTCAACCTTCATTTATGTAATTTTCAATAATCATATATCATAGAACATTGGTTTTCCATCGGAAATAGTGTACTGGATGACTTAATTGATTTGTTGAAAATGCTCGCTAAGCTTCCTCGTAAATAGCGTAGGTAGACGACTGTTTTATCTCCGGAGACGTTTAATGATTATGTCAAGGATAAGAATAATAAGTATACCAAAAAAGGATTAATACCAAACAAGAAAGTTCAGTCAAAGAACAATCATAATGGCGATTTTTGAATTCCAAAGTTGAATATTGCTATATAAAATCCTGACTTATTGGATGCGTTAAATAATCTAAGACCAAAAGGAAATCTTAGAGATCTTGATTTTGTTAACAACGTGCCTTATGACCATTGAAATCCATCTTCAAACAAAGATCATGACTTAGTACTTTAAAATCCATAGACGAGAGCATTATCAACATGCCTAGAGTCTGTCTATTGACTAAACAATGGTGCCATATTAAAAATTTAAAAATAACCGGTAAAATAGGTTATTTGTAAATAAATAACATCTACAATGAAAATGTTAATTTAACCGACATTTTAAGATCCAATTTTTGAGATTCTCTATTTTGTTTTATGGCTTTTGTTTTCACGTTGTTTCACTGGCACCTACTCCCATATAATATATCTGGTTCACGCCATTTGCTAAAGATGAGGTATATTTCTTTATTCCAAATGTGAAATATAGCTAAAACAACAGCAAATACGGCAAACACTTATTTTATACATATTTAATAACGAGATATCTAAAATTTCAGCCTACAACGACAATTATTTTCTAAATATTTTCTCATAAGTAAGAAGTGTTAAGAAGCATTACTAGGATTAACATGAAGAAGCTTCAATTAATTGTACATTTAGCATTATAATTATTATTATATTATATTAAAAGTGTATATTATACAAAAACTTATCGCTGAAAAAAGACATGTCAATAAATTTAAGGAAAGATATCCCTCTTATTGACGAAATAAGCATAGACATATATAAAAATAAAGGGGGTTCAAAAGGAGTTCTTGCCAATTCAAGTCGTATGCGTCATTTATATTTACCGTAATATCTTCTGCGTTTTTTTTTACTTCAGATCACATCTCGTACCCTCCTTATACCCAGATTTTGGAAAGGCGTCTAAGTATGTTGTTGGTTTAATTATTTAATGAAAGCTCGACATTACTTTTATTCAAGACCATTTTTAATCCACAAATTTTAACTGCAATGATTATGAAAAGCGATGTAATTTAAATAAATAAATAAATAAATAAATAAATAAATAAATAAATAAATAAATAAATAGAGAGAGAGAGAGAGAGAGAGAGAGAGAGAGAGAGAGAGAGAATAAATAATAAATAAATAAATAAATAAATAAATAAACAAATAAATAAATAAATAAATAAATAAAAAAATAAATAAATAAATAAACTGTTTGGTTAAATGCCAATGACGCTATCTAAGATTGATTACCAGCTACAACGAAGTATCGAAAAATAAACATGTACAATAAAAGAGCAATGACAGATGTGATAAACGCCATATGGCACATGTGATATGGACATACAAAGCAGAGACAGCGATTAACTTTTTTTCAAATAGATAAAGGAAGATGTGGTGTGAGTGCCAATGAGACAACTCTACATCCAAGTAATAATTTATAAAAGTAAAGCATTATAGGTCAAGGTACGGCCTTCAACACGGAGCATTTGCTCACACCGAACAGCAAGCTATAAACGGCCCCAAAAATTACTAGTGTAAAACCATTCAAACGGGAAAACCGACGATCTAATCTATATAAAAACGAGAAACGAGAAACACGTATGAACTACAAAAACAGACGACAACTACTGTAATCAGTTTCCCGACTTAGGACAGGTGCAAACATTTGCAGCGGGATTAAACGTTTTAATGGTACCAAATCTTCTCCCTTTTCTGAAACAATAGTATAACATCACAACATAGAAAGACACACTATAAAATATCAATTGGAAGGCTTAACTCAATCAAAAAACGTAAGTTAACACACAATGAACGAATAAATTTGATCTGTGATACCTGAATGCAAATACATAGTTAATAAAAATTATAAGGGATAAATAATTAAGGTCAAAAGTAAATAAACAGGTTTAAACAAAGTTAAAGTATGATACCACTGTGAAATGTTAAACAATTTTTAGAAATTTTTGAAGTTGTTTCTACTATTATGTAACCTAGTTAGATTTGTCCAGTCAATTCCTTGTAGCCAAGAAAAGTTTGATAGGAAAAGCTGGCGATCAAGTATATTATTAGTTATTTACATGTACTAGTGCAGTAAATCTGTTTTTTTACACTACCACCAGTTAAGAGAATCTATATCGTATAGTTTCTTTCATTCCAAACCGGTCCTCGTATCATTATCCCTATTAAGTTTTTTGTTGCATCTTTGTTTTTTTTTTTTTATATTTCAAACTAAATGCGGTAGATACAATCCGAAAAGTAACTTCTTTTGAACTGAGTTTTACTGTGCGTATTGCTATGTGTTTCTTTATTCTACATTGGCTAAATGTATAGGGGGAGGGTTGAGATCTCACAAAACATGTTTAAACCCGCCGCATTTTAGCGCCTGTCCCAAGTCAGGAGCCTCTGGCCTTTATTAGTCTAGTATTTTTTTTTTTAATTTTAGTTCATTTATATGTTTTGGAGTTTAGTGTGACGTCCATTTTCACTGAACTAGCACACAATTTTAGTTAGGGGCCAGCTGAGGACCACCTCCGGGTGCGGGTTTTCTCGCTGCATTGAAGACCCATTGGTGGCCTTCGGGTGTTGTCTGCTCTATGGTCGGGTTGTTGTCTCTTTGACATATTCCCCATTTCCATTCTCAATTTTATTATTCAGTGAATAATGTTTGAATTAGACCGAAATATAAGCATACATACAATCATCAACATAATATAGCATTATCCCTATGGAGTTAGATACGAATGAATTTTTTTGGCATCTTTGATTTTTTTTAGTCCAGACTAAATGCGGTACATGCAATCCGAAAAGTAACCTTTGCAATATTCAGTGAATAATTTTTAAATAAGACTGCATGAAAAATAAGCAAACATATATACAAGCATCAACATGATTAAAATTATCAAGGGAATGTTTTAATGGATTTAATTTCAGCAAACAAACAACATCCCTACTAAACACCCCACACAAAGGGGAAGTACGAATACCCAATTAAATTAAGCTGAAAAAATCACGTGGAGTGTGGTCTTATTCTTATGCATTTATTAATGTATGAATCATGGATTTATTAGCTTATTAAACGCTATTGTTTAGAAAAATATTAAAAGCAAAATTTAATACTAATGCAACATTTGTGGTAAATTGGTTGTCCTTCAGCGTATCATTAACCTTGTCGTCGATATTTATTATATGAAATGCATTTAAATAGTTTCTCAGAATTTGTAACTAGGTTTAGTTTATATTAATAAGGATTGTCAGATTCATTTATTAAAGGTCAAGATCACCAGTGGAATACAAATTTGTAAACCTCCCTGGCAGTTCAGGAAGATACTAAGCAATCATACAAACGTGTTGACATCAGTGCCAGTATTTGGTCATATTGCCTTTCGAAAATATCCAAAATAAGTCTTGCAGTGATATATACAAAATTGTTCCTCGCGTGTTTCGGTACTTATAGATCCTTGGTATTCAAGTATTAGGTCTTGGGCGTTTCAGATGAAGATAAATCCGGAGGAACGATTCGGACGCATACGATTTATAAAGTGTTATTTTAATTTTTTAACGTATTTTCGGTAAATACATGTAGTTTCTTATTTCTCATATTTAACTGGAACATATAGTAAACCAAGTTTTATCTAACTCATTCAAATTATTGTTGGTTCTTGTTTTTATTTTCATGTGGTTTTCTTACGATAGCTTTTATTTGGCCTTGATTACAGACGTTTTTAAAGTGCAAAAGTTCGCGCTTTTACTTGTTCATATTTCATTTAACTAACAAGCGAGTTATGTTAGCGACAGAGCTGAATTATTTAATTCACGAACATCAAGCTTTGAGTTTATAATAATAACGCTTTTCTTTTACTTAATTACTCAGTTTTTGCATACAAGGTATGCGACATGATGTCAAAAAGAAATCGCTTAATATTCGTCAATGTTCGGTTCATACCACTCTTTCTTTTTTCTAAGTTTATTCTTTTTTTTAACATTTAAACGAAAATCAACATAGACATTTTACTATTTAGATATATAGTAAAAAATATAAAAAGTAAAAATATCCCTATAATTTTATTTTATCACACGCTTCTTTGATAAAACAAACCCGCCGTGATATTTGCGACAAATGTTCAAATTCAAATTTAAACTAGTAGCACAAGATCACTACTAAACACACTGAACCCCATTGGCTGACGGGTTTGGAAATATGGTCACATGGACGTCTCTTTTCTGACAGTAAAACATAGGCTAAAGAGTGGCGTTCATTTATTTGACTGTGCATGATGTATAAATATACGCAGTCGGAATACGTCAGATCGGAATGGAGATGCTAAATCAGACGCCTTGTTTAGGGAGAGCGTCATGCTCCTTGTAAGTTAAAGAACCCTTGTAGCAACTCTTTGATGGGTCCGTAGGTGGCCTGTTGCATGACAAAATTATTTTCATCGTGACATCACATTTTTCCAGGAGTTTTATTCCCACCATCGATTCTACGTTATATTTTAAACATTCAGCAGTTGTAAGTATTTAGATCGACAGTTCTACGAATCGAGAGTGTACTTGAAATGAAATGAAGTCGCACTTACTTCTACATTCATTAATCAATAACAGAGCATTTAATAAGGAGATGTGATATGACTGCCAATGAGACAAATA
The DNA here is from genome assembly GCA_017311375.1 of Mytilus coruscus. Taxonomy (NCBI): domain Eukaryota; kingdom Metazoa; phylum Mollusca; class Bivalvia; order Mytilida; family Mytilidae; genus Mytilus; species Mytilus coruscus. The sequence goes on along the minus strand of CM029604.1, from coordinate 66,323,705 downwards.
TCCACTATTGACCAAAAAGACGAAGATTAAAAAACTACAGGTTATATAGAATGATAAAATATGATATATGGATGATAAAATCATTTATTATCTTCAAAGTTATCTTTTTGAACGTGTCTTGACCATCTAAAAGCAGTAACTCTTGCCTAAAGTCCTTGATTTAATAAAAATACTTAAAGTCACATTTAGGGAACATACAAAATCAACACCACCTTGTGGGTACCTGACCATGGGGATCTCACAAAGGGACTCTTATATCCTTTTATAGAGTCAATAGCTTGTTTGTTGTTAGAACAGTTTCAGAACGACAAAATCTATATTTTTTCTACAAAATTTTGAATAATCATACATTACTTTTCAATGATAAGTAATTAGTAAGGCTGATAGGTCGCTGGGGTTTGTGGGAAGGGGTCGTAATCTGACGTTATTTTATAAAACTATTTACTTATTTACTTTTCTTTCAAAATAAACTCATGTAGGAAGAGTGACATGATATCTGCAGATTAAAGAACCCCTGGAACAACTCTTTGAGTGGTACATACATAGTCTGTTGCGAGGAAATGTTTTGTCCCTATCCAACGTGCCTTTCATTCAAGTGGCAGTCCAAATGTCATGCCCATCATCCATGTCTACTCTGTAGAGCCTACCCACGATATTAAATCTTCTGTTAAATTGTTGTCGTCCTTAATATCCATGACATATCCTACTCATTGTTGACCTTACGTAACCTTTAATTGCTTAAATTCGCTTCACTCGGACTCTGTTGGATAGTTGTCTCACAGGCAATCATGCCACATATCCTTATTTTATAAGTAACTTACCCTGTAATCGAACCATTTAAAGTTTATGCATTTCCCGCAGGTTTTTCCTCTTGGTTTTTATATTCATTTACGAGTTTTGAACACCTGCAACTACTGTTGACTCTTATTTAATCATACCACAAGTTTATGTACCTGTCCAAAGTCCGGAAACTCATCAGTGGTTGTTTTTTGTAATATCTGAATATTTTGTTATGTCATTTAGGGAATTTTGTATGTATTGATAGCACATTTATGATAGTTCAGTTCAGTGTATTCCCAACTGTAGAGTTGAAGATTTAGAGCTTGTCATATAGACACGTGTTTATTGTAGAAGACCGTGTGTTAACCTTGAGATGCCTTTTAGTGTTTCCTTAGAATGCTGTCTCATAGAAGTATATTCCATACTCCCTTTTCTTGATAGTTGAAAATTTACTTCATGCTATTTGTAAGTTTGTTAATCAAAAACTGAAAGTAGCCCTGTGGTGTTCAGTTGCAGCTTTTTCTTTTACTTTTTATGTACTAAATGTTCGTATTATTTTTGATTTTTTTAGGTTTATTTAGTTTTGTTTTGATTTAGATCATAGAGGAGTGCTACTTATTTTTCCATGCATGTTTTTGTCTGTAAAATGTATTGGTTGATGTGAGAGACCTTTTTTGCATTGGCATATTATACTCTGTCAACCAACAACTGTCAGCAAGTAAATATGTTTGGAATGTTACACAAACTATTCAAAGTTATGTCTCATGCATGTAGTATGCAGATGTGAACTTTAGATCAAGAATTAAAGTATGAAATGCAATCACATTTGATTAATAATTTACTTGTTTTGTCTATACGTGAATGAGGAAGTTTTCATAAATACTGTCAAACGATTGCTCAGACCTCAAATACAATTCATGTTAATACATGTATGTACAAAGACAACAAGATATTTGAAACGTAACGTCCTAATATTATGAAAATGCACGCGAGTTTATTATGAATTTTGGGTCCTCAATGCTCTTCAACTTCGTACTTTATTTGGCCTATCATCTGTTTCTTTCGAGTGTCACTGATGAGTCTTTTGTAGACGAAACGCGTTACAAAAGTATAAGCCTAGTATCTTTGATGAGTTTATTTGTATATGAGTTAAAAAAGGATGTGGGGTATACGTCAATGAAAGAACGATCAACGACATAGAAATAAAAACAAATTACTCTGGCTGGGTTGGAAGTAACAATGCGTTAGTATTTGCTTTGCTGATTGTTGAAGGCTATACGGCGACCTATAGTTGCTTCATCCATATCATTGGACTCCGATAGAAAGTTGTCTTTATTGTCAATAATAACCCCATGTCCTTATTTCATATGGTATACTAGTATTCGTTTGTGTTGCATAGTCTACATGGAAACATACCTAAATTTTCAAATATGATTAAACCTGTTATTTTACCCTAATATATATTTATACGGTGCCAAATTTGATACTCCAGGCTGGTATTTCAACAAATAATGTCTCGTCTGTGATGCTAAAACCACATTTGTGGGATCCTAAAAGCTGAAACAGACGTTGAACACTATATTTTGAGGGAAACGATCTTTAATTTTTAAATGATTATCTCACATTATCACCATATATAGTAATAACTATATTCGATAAAACACATGTTTTTATGATGATGCTTAGGTTCAACATGTTTGTGAAATGAAATTAATTTAATAAGTACAGTCATAAAATGTGAATATCCGGCTGAAATGCATGTTTATTTCGTTAATTTAGAAAACGCTATATTTAATGCTTTTGTAGGATTTTCCATTTACATATGATAATGTTACATGATGCGTTGGTAATGAGTTATGTTTTAATGAAGTAGGAGCCCCTTAGATTGGAAGTGTAGAAATTAAAGCCATTATTCAGACCTTACAGTGGGTACTTGAAGACTTTTCCTGGTCTATGAAACAAACAGAGTTCTTTAGACTATTATAAAGTCGATTCTAGTTTTTGATTGGACGATTCCGATATTCCGTGTATATCCTTGTTGAAGACTATCACTAGTATGACCTTTACTTTATGTGTTGGGGGCATTCAGTACGTTAATTATATAATTTAGAAGTCACTTTCTAAAATTTTACTATAAACTTTTTAAGTCCGGTTTCCAAGTATTTTTAAACTTTATATCAGTGTTTCATTTGGAAATATATTTGTGATTTTTTTACCATCAGAGAGAGAGAGAGAGAGAGAGATCTGTTTCATTAAACAAAATTAATAAATCAGTTCGTTAGAAATATTCAATACAAAAATGAAAATTTCGTTTTCATAAGATTTTCTTTTTAAATGAATCTACATTGAAGCACATTGAACACAGCGAACATGATCCTTTGACCGTTTTATTACAATGCGGTCAGCAGGGATCATATTCGAAATGTATTATGTATTTAATTTCAGCAAGCCTCAAAATGATGATATTTCTTTAATTTTACTATTATTTACTGCACAGTCTTACAGATATGTTTGTAGGCATGGAAACTGATTGGCCGTCATAAAACCAATAACATTAAACCCGGAAGAAAATCTCTTTCATTGATCTTTTACGGTAAATGTAGATCACGTGATTAAATTGTAAAAATAAACTTTGACATATTTAGTTAATGCAATTTCAATGAATAAGAAAACAAAGTATAGATACAGGAATTCAAATATCAGGTGAAATGCATTCATGACAGGTAAGTTTGGCTTTATTTAACCCAATATAGGAAACTTTGTTACAGCGGCATATCAATTAGAACTCAATATGATAAAGTATCAGTATCGTCAGCATCCCTCATTTTATATATAATAACTGGTCAGAATATTTATTGTATGAAGTGATGTATTTTGCTAAAGAACTTTTTTTTTTCATTTTTCCTTACTTTTGTCCTTCGTTAGCTCTCTTTTTCTATTTGAGTTTGTACTGTTACTTTTTAAGCCACTCTCGACGTCGAGCTCTTTAATAAAAAGTGTACAGTTTCATGTGTAAGACTTTAAAGAAAAAAAAAATCATGTTCTAGAGCAAAATAAACAAAACTATGAAGTCATCTTTCTACGTTTAATAATTTATAAACAAAGGATCGTTATTTCCCCTGTTGCAAAAGTACTTGCAATATGTTGCTGTCTGTCTAGGTCTATGTTCATCCACTGTCACGCATGTTAACGAATTTTTAAGCCCAACATGTACTTTAGTCAATAATACCACATTGCTATGTGGATCATACATACTGATCGAAAACTATACAATGTAAGAACTATGGTTACTTTTGACATGCATGTTTTGTTTTGTTGTGTGCTGTATGACAAATTTAGCAGTATTGCTCTTTATTCTAGTGTTGCTTTGCTTGACTTTACAATTTTAATTTGGTATTGATAAGGTGTTTTTAATAAGTTACACGATTTTCCTGTTGCCTAGGAGGAAGACAATTACGATTTTTATCACTATATTTCTCCTTCTCACGACAAGAAACTGCTTTGCGTATTTAAGAAATAAAAAAAAAATTTTTAATGCTTATGAAACGAGACATTTTCCTGTTATTTGCACATTGATACACATTCTAGTTTGTGAAATTATGATATAATCATGATATAAAATTGTCATAGAAAAGCTAGAAACGATATTTAGTGGCCGCAATCGAATAGAATAGAGAATGGAAACGGGGAATGTGTTAATGAAAAAACAACCGGACAAAAGAGCAGAAAACTGCCCAAGGCCGCCAATGGGTCTTCAACGCAGCGAGAAAATCCAACACCCGACGTCGACAAAAAAAAATAAACAAAACCAACACAAAAGTGAAGCGACAAAAAGACCAACAACAAGTTCACAAGAAATATGAGAAAAACACCAACTCCCTAAATATCGAGAATGAACTCATATGCTCCGGAAGGGTAAGCAGTTGTTGCTTCACTACAGTGGCACCTGTTGCTTCACTACAATGGCACCCTTCTTGTTACTCAGATAGAATGTATGAAACATCATGTTTTTGTGTAACTTGTAGTAGTTGAAGACCTGATATTTGATAGCCTCTGTTTAATAACAACTTTTTTTTCTAAACTCAGGAAATGTTAAACCTGACACATTGCATAGACACCATTTTATTCATAAAGATCGCATTTTGAATTCTTGATACCCGTTTACATTTCATATTGTTCAGTTGCAATTCACGGTAAGCCTATGAAAATAGACACTGATTTTAGACCCCTGAAAAAAACACATTGTTTGTTGCAGACTTCTGTTTATAGTTCACTGTAGACCTTTCTCAGTAGACACTGTGTTTGCTGCAGACTTCTGTTTTTAGTTCACTGTAGGTCTTTGTCAGTAGACACTGATGGTGTGAACGATGTTGATGATACCTATATAACAATATAATGATAAGTGGTCTATAACAGTGTGACAAAAATAGATCGAAAATTAATAACGCCCATTACGTTAATGAACTAATTAAATATTAATTACTATTAAATTAATGAGATTTGCCGCGTTTTATTTGCTTCAAAGTCAAGTTATAAAAAAATTAAATGTATTCATTATTCAATTTATAATGATAAAAGGCGCTCTTATCTAAGAAGCAGGTTAGAACGTCTTTGTTTCTCCAGTACTTAAAATTGGCACTTGCATTTGTCACGAATCCACTGAGGTGGCTCTTAATAAATTTACTCCAATTCTATGCATTGTTATTATATCCCAACTCATTTAGTTGGTGGTATACTGCATTCAAATTGTCCTTTCGTTCGTCTGTCCTAATCTTTCGTTGTATATTACTGTGCTTCTGTATTTTTGAATTTTGGTCTGGAACTTTATAATATTGAATTGTACTTTGTAAGCAGTTTTGAAACCTGCCAGCAAATGGACATTCCCTTTTTGTCGTAGATTTGATTATTCCATATACACGTAACAGACACTGAGAATGGAATCATATTGAGAGTATAATTACAAAATTAAAACAATACCTGAATGTTCTGTGTACATTCAAATACCGACTGCCTCGGAATAAGTAAAAAAAAAACTCTACCTTGTTTTTTTTTTAAATCCATTTATGAATATCAGGTACGGAAGTGTTGGATATGTTATTCAAATAAATTAGAAAACTTGCAATTGGAATCCACAAGAATCAAAAACATGCACCCGAGTACTGTGCCTATGTAATCGTGTCCCTCCATGTGTACAAAGTACAACCAACTATCCGTTGCGAAACGGTCAAGATATCATTGTTTATTTTGGAGACTTTCCCTTACTACTGAATCTTTTATTCCATCCACAATACGAGAATTGAATAAGCTTGATCTAAATATTCGCAACATCAACTCTATATCTAAATTTAAGAAAGAAATGAAACAGATTGTCTCCAGAATAAAGTTGCAACGTAATTTCTATACGGTCCCAGGAAACCAAATATTATTTTAACTCAATTGCAACGTTCCGCCTCATTCTTTAACTACGACCTTTTCAAAGCTTTTTATCATTGGATCCTTCCTATCAGTGTGGATCGGATATTTTGGATGTTCATCATTTCTTTTTCGTTTGCCCAAAGTACATTAAATGTAGTGAAACCTTACTCAACAATCTTAATTGACTTCCCGAAAACTCAGTTTCATATACTAAACTGTTAACTTGCGGTGACTTTGATCTTTGGAATGAACAAAATCTCTTAATTTTTCAAACATATTCATGATTTATCAAAAGGTCAAACAGATTTCTTTTACCTTTATAAAGTGTTATTGATACTGGCATGGACCATCATCATCGTCGACATCTTCAACAGAACCTAAGTTATCGCCAGAGAATATCTCAATCTTGCCTCTTTCTTTTCTTCATTTTATTTATACTTCGTATAATATCCAATAGATTTGTTCGCTTTACATGCATGCTCATAATAATATTATTATTTTTATAATCATATTGTATTATGGAGAAGACTTCATAAATATTATTTACTTGTGTCTCATCCATTTTGCTTAGATTTAGCAAGTAAAATATGGTTAAATAAACTAACGCATGTCTGGTCGTAACTTTATCGCATGGTAATATGTTGTCACTCGGCAAAGTTCGGAAAATATACGGCAACGTTACGATTTCAATGAAAAACCACACACTAAAATGAAAGACAAATAGTAGAAAACAGGGAGCTATATCATAAATTAATAACACAATATATGTAATGTTTTCAAAGTTTTAATACTTATGTAAGCAATATAACAGTGCCACAAAGTTCTAAACTATTTCACAAATAAGGGTCTGTCTTAAATGTTTAAAGACATTTCTTTTTTGACTATAACAGAATATCAACAATTACGTGTTAATTGTTGTACGTTTAATAATTCATGAACAAATAATCTTTTAATGTCACCAGCAGCAAAAGTACTTGCAATATGTTGCTGTCTGTCTATATCTGTGTTCATTAACCGTCACGCCATGTTAAGGACAATACGTTTAGTATGTACTTTAGTTACACAAAACACTAACATATTAGTCTATGGATGCTAGGACTGTTCAGAGCTTTGCAAAATAAACACTATAGTTATTTTTTACATAAATGTTTTGTTTTGCTTTGTGATGTAAAATGTTTAATACAATGTTGCGTGGAAATATATGATAAAAAGATTAAAACATAATTTGTTTTATCAATTGTAATATCAGTCCTCGAGCTCTTGGGCTGATATCATAAATTAGGCCTAATAATAAATCTGATATGAAAACTTAACTGATAATCTTTTCCACTTTGAAAACGAAAAGTGTTCAAACTTACATTATTAAATATTCTGCTTTATTTTGTTTTTGTTTTCAAAATGACGACGACTTTCTGTTTCGTTCGTGCGTTTCTTTACTAGGCTGAATTGCTGCATTTGGATAAATATACTTTTTAAACTCACACGGTTCAATTTATACTTGTCCGTTAGCTTTGCAATTTTTTGATGTTTTGGTATTTGATTGTACAATTATAAATGAAATATCAGCACTGTGTTTCTAGTTGAAGGTAATTATGACAGCTTACTTTGTTTTGTATGCCAGGGAATGCTCCTTTCAATGTACATATTAGCAAACTTTGGTTTTCGTGTGTGTGGGGTGGAGAGATCTTCAATAATAGTTACTATTGTCTATTGTTTATTAAGTGGTTCCCAGAAACCATATGTCTAAATGCTTCATTTCATTGAGAAACAATTATGAAATGTTTTTTGGATACTGATTGAGATGAAATTCTCGCGGAGGTGGGGGGTGGGGGGGAATGAAATGAAGACGTTTTAGTGGCGAAGAAATGTCACAAAACTTGATGATTATCAGGTAGTTTGATAACCGCAGAATTTTTCTCCTGGATAGTCATTCATTTTACTATAAAGTTAAAATTTTGAATGAAACGTTTCGTGTCTTATAATTTGTCTTGACCACTGGACTTTGTCAATGGTTAACTCTAACACTGATTGGTGTCTATTTTTAAACAGCATCTTAATGTTAAGACCATATATAGAAATAAAATGCATTATATACGTGTTGTACATCTGCATTGCATGTTCATCTACAACAAAACACATTGTCTGAAAACAATGGTCTGTTTGACAGTATAATATCAAGATAGGAACAGGAACACTGGTATTCAACATTAAAACCTGGATATGTTTAAGAAATATATACATTGTTCTGTATTGTGTTTACTACTATTCGAATTTCTTCAATAAATAATAATCTTTTCATTCACCACAATGCACTCTCCAACACATCATTTCACCGATTCGTCATCTATGACATATATACAGCTCCATAATGACTAAATCATGGTTGATAGCTACACAATAAATCTCGTATTAGTCAAATATGCATGTAAAAGTAACAAGGTATAATTTCATTAATTCAATAAAGAAAATACATATCGAATTGGATTTAACTACATGTATATTGCACTATTCTCATATGGAAGCACTTAAATAATATGGTCCGAAAACATCCAAGTGCATATACATACTGTAAATAGGGAAATTATACAAATCTAATAACTGGTGCTACTGATCCTAATTTAGGGCGACAAGTGTAAGGAGAAGGTACTCAGTGGAAGATACTTTAAGAATGCTGAAATATTTAATCGATAAATTAAGTCTTCGTTGAATTCGGTAAAAGATTATCACCAAGAAATCAAGAAATGTTAGGCATTCCGGCCGGCTTCAACTGTGCAAAGCTCTTTGTGGATATATGTCTTTATACTCGCATGAAGAATCATCTATCCAAGATATTATTACAGAAATGTTAAATGCGAGTCCATTTTGTATCTTTAGATTCAGCTTTAAAGATGACGTGCTTTCTATAAATAATATTCCTTTTGATGTTAGCAATAATGAACTTAAAGTTAAGGAAACAGTAAGCTTAATTTGCTACAAATGAATAAAAAATGCATAACTAAAACTGTGGTATCTGTTTTTTAACGAGACCTACAGCTATCAAGAGATACACCAAAGATAGTCCCAACACCTAATTATATGAGAAACGTGAGTTTGCATGGCTCAATACCTTATACTTACCTTACACTGTTCGGATATTTCTATATTTGTCGGTGTGTTTGTTTGCTTGTCTCGTCAGTGTGTTGTACTCTTGATTTCAATTTTATGGTTTTCCTTTAACATAGTTGCTTTGCTTTGGGGTCTGTTTTGGGATTTGAAAGACACTGTTTTGAAATTTTTTCCGTATGAATCCAAAGTGAGGAGATGGAATTCGAAACTAGAATTAAAAGGTATTTCAAAATAGCTATAATTGGGTAACCCTCAAATATTTCAGTTGTTCAATGACTTTTAAATTTATATTATAGAACAGATTCACAAAGATTTATGAAATAATAGAATATACTGTATATGAAAATAAGGATATGTGGTATGATTGGTTATCGTACGGCCTACGACAGCTAGCAAAACCCATACCGTAAAGTCAGCTATAAAAGACCTGACATGACAAAATATGAAACAATTCAAACGAGAAAACCAACGGCCTTATCTATAACAAAACAATTAACGAAAAACATATATGACAGACAGCAAAACACAACAATAACGGAATTACAAGCTCCTGACTTGCACACACATAACGTGGCAGGATTAAACCTATTTGTGACCGCTCAATCCAATCAGTTGGAAATGGTTCATTTTTGTCATTCAGTTACTATCTCATTGGCGTATACTCCATATCAGAGGGTCAGTTTGTCACGGTTGATATTTATGATTTCGCTTCTCTTTGTAGTGTTTTTAATATATTGGGAAATGAATGGAGTAAAAGGTTGATAATAAATTACATGAAATTAAACCTAAATTAGGTAAACCTTTAATACTTTTATGTGCAGAAGATCAGTGTGTTATTTCTAGATGCCGTATTGGTCATACTAGAATAACACATGAATATCTTCTGAAAATGAAGAAGAACCACAATGTATACCTTGCAACTGCAAGTTTACTATTAAACATGTTTTAATCAATTGTATTGACTTTGCTGATATTCGTAAGAAGCATTTCAATGTCAATAATATGTATGATTTATTTGATAGTGTTCCAATTACAAATATTGTTTCATTTTTAAAAGAAGTTGGAATATATCATAAAATATAAAAATGCTGTATGAATTGAAAATGATTTTAATTTTATCACCTTATCTTAGTGTTGTTTTTATTTGTAAATAAACAATTTTGCTTTAGACTTGAGTTTTAGTATATTGAAGGACCTTTTGTCCGATTTTAAAGATATACATTAAATTGTTAAATGTTCGAATTAGCTCTCGCCGCGATATAGCCTTTTTGCGCTAAGGCGGCGTAAAGCAAACACCAATCAATCAATCTCTTTGTAGATGGTTATCATTGTTATTTAATGTTTTCGTCTATAAAGAAATTTGATCGTAATGAGTTACTAGTAATTATAAACTCACCTAGACTCGAAGAGATCTGGTGCTTGTTCATCATAAAAATAAAAAAAACACAATAATTGTTTGTCTTACCATTTACTCCGAACTCCTTCAATCTGATTATCATATGACATTCAATTCCCTCAATACTGGAAGTTGTCGTATCTATAATATCTTATATTATGTTTAAATTACCCCCAAAAATGATATAAGAAAACAACCAACTAAATATACAATGTCAAAATTTAAAAAAAAAAGTATGTATTAAATTAATACTGTACTATTTAATTTTTCGCCTGCTTGATATACAAATACATTATCCAGCATCAAAAGCATTGAAAAGAAAATAATCCCTCTGTATCAATAAAATTATAACACGCTCATGGCCCATTTCAGTTACATAATTATACTGTAAAAGCCCTATTTCAGCAACAAAATGCTACGTTGATGCCTCATTTCAGTAATTAAATTATAATGCTTCGTTTGAGTAATGAAATGTTATAGGAGGAATATGAAATGTTACTGGAATTTTTCACGCAGAAGTAGTAGGCGGGTAATATAATGTTTGACATAAATTCCAATATTATTGTGCCTGCATTTTAATGCACACAAAGCTTTTCAGTGATGAAAATGCATACCTTCAAAAACAATTATTCTTATGGAAATAATAAGAAAACAAACAACTGCAACATGAATCGAGTGTAGTTATATCTTAATATGAATAAAAACATTTGTGGGTCTACCTCAATTGAACAGCAACCAAACAACATAAATACAATATGACAAGCTCTATATACCGCCCCGAGTCTATGAATAATTCTTCTATAAAAAGTTATGATATTTCTTGTACTGTAATAGGTCAAGATGGTACCAAACACCTTGACTAGAATTAATTTAGCTCGTTTAATTTTCATAAAAATTTTACAAAATATTGAAAAATATATCAAAATTTCAAAAACTTGAACCACACATGACCCCCTCTTTTAGGCTGAAATATACGTGTAACCATAAGCATAGCTCACGGTACTTCTATCATGTAATTGATTTGAAAATTTGTGTATACGTCATCTGCATAGATGTCGGAACATTTGGGTTTCTGGGAGAAAAGGTCATGAAAGTAGGAGGTTTGTATAATATATATGCAAACAGAATTTTCTTGTTGTAAACCTGGAATATTCGAATGCGAATGCGGGTGATTTATCCCGGATTCCAGTTGTCACATTTTTGGTTAAGCATGCACACTTAAAATGTAGAACATTTCCCGTCTAGACTGTATAAATTATTTTTAAAAATGAATCATTTCACAAAACTACCTTTCTTACTGATGGTCTGGATAGAGCGTCCTTCATTTCTTTCTTATCTAATTCTTTATACCATTTATCTCTATTTATTTTATTGTTTTTTTTCCATTTTTCTGTATTATTTATAATTTAACACCCCATTATTCTTCATTGTTATGTCTATTTTCTTTATTTACAAATGTATTGTGCACATTACATGCATTATTCTCTATTCTTTAAAACTTTTCCTGACCCTCCTACAATGTATTTGATCCTACAGAACCTTCATGAGAGAAAAACAAAACTTTTAATACCTAAAGGGAAAACCGGTCTTGTAATAAAATGCTTTTTTTTAAATTTTAAAAGCTTATTAGGCCTCTGTTCATAATATTGCTGTAAACTGATCAGCAATTGGCTCAAGAACACAGTTATTTCGTAGTGCATTTCTTTAACATGTTAAAGACATTAAATGAAATATTTTGAAAATTGCACATGCGCTAAGTGGGTGTTATATTCTCTTGACATCTTCAGACATACTAATTTTTAACCTTTTTCAGCTGGTCCATTTATGACCAAAAGTTTTTTTTACAGTGTAATTTCAACCTCTTTAAATACTTCCTCTTTAAGGCATAATTTTTTTAAAGGTGTATGAAAAAAAATTGCAAGATATGTAAAGTTCACACTAGAGTCTATATTTGTAAACAAAGAAAAATCAAAGGATAATAACTATGTTCCTATCTAATAGGATAGTAGGACTTAACCGATCTTAACCAACTTTGTGTAACCAGCGCTTACTAAATTAAAAGCCTGTGGACCAAGTTTCATGGCAATACGATATATATATTATAGACAAAATGACTACTTTTATATTCAACTTTGGGTATTCAATTTTAACATTAAAACTGAAAATTTCAACTATCAACATTTAAATATTGCAAAAATACCTTTTAAATGTCCTAATATTAAATGTGTCATGTTTTTAAAGCAATAGAATACTAATTTGATGTATCGGACATGTCGAATGTATAAAAATTATTCAAAAGTAAAAATTACAAAAATGTATGAGTATGTGCCTTTTAAGGTTTTTGAATGAAAGAGGGGTGGGGGGCTTGTATGTAGATGTAATATTTTCCAGCAATTCAAAACTCGTGAAGTGTTTTGTTAAATAAATAATCCTCCCATATGTACAAAATGTTCTTTAAATAGAAAGGAAATTACAAAGAGCATAGTATATTACATGTAATAGTTTAAAAGTATTAAAAAGTCTTAGGCCAAAAAAACACTTGAAATGATTCAGGGTCAATTTAGGCCCTAGCACATACATTGTATTTACATTTAAAAATGCATACTGCGGCTGTAGTTATTAAAATTTGCTTTCTTTTTTTGCTCATTTCTATTGCATTTAATGTTAGTCTCAATAGGCTAGGCACTCGTCTCAGAAAAAAATTCCTATATACCTTTATATAACACAAGATAAAGGTATATAGGAAATTTTTTTTCTGAGACGAGTGCCTGTGTCAATAGGCATATATTTGAACCACTTGCTATCCTACAGTCATGACAGTAGAAAGGAAAGATAACATGTGAAATACAGCAGTTACAAAAGATATTGTAAAATGCAAATTTACTGAAATCTTTAATTTTATGACAGACTTTTATGTCCATACAAAGCTCGTCACATTTTTTTTTTTTTTTTTGCTTCATAAAGGTTGTTAGACAACTCATCTTGCACATTTTTCTGTGAAACTCTACTTTTCGCTAGATTCAGAGTTCACAAATGAATAATACAAATTGATAAAAGCCTTCCCATATGTTGTACCATTACACCACTGTCCCAGGTTAAGGGGAAGAGTTGGCGCCTTCAAATATTAACCCCACCACATTCTGTATGTTCCTGTCCCAAGTCATGAACCTGTAATTCAGTGGTAGTATTGTTGCCGTGTCACATATTTGTTTTTGTTCATCATTTTGTACATAAATAGGCCGTCAGTTTTCTCATTTGAATTGTTTTACATTAGTCATTGCAGGACCTTTTATAGCTGACTATGCGATAACGGCTTTTGACCTGTAGCTGTTAACTTCTGTGTCATTTGGTTATTGCAGAGAGTTGCCTCATTAGCAATCAATTATCATACCACATTTTCCTTTTATATTGAAACACAAATATTGACACATAAAAACCTGTCAGATAGAAAGACAGAATGCGACTTATGGATAAAATCTTAGCAGACTCTCAGCTCACACTTATCATATGTCGTCACAATCATGGTTTAAGCACAATAATAAAATGTTCGTCATGATTGTATTCACTTTGCAGAATAAATAAAAATTGACAAAGATATACATCTAACCGTAGGTGTTTTACTACAGTATAGTTCACTTTTCATGGATAGAATTAATAAATTCTGCAATGTAGATTAATTAAAATCAGGCTATGCTAAAAAAATAAATTCAGATTGACAAATAGACAGGATAGTTCTTGTACCAGCTGTCTTGTACAATAAAAGTTATTTTTTTACCCTAAATAGCAAAATGTTATTTGGTACAAAAATTTCTTCTTTAGACAATGAATGTACTTTAAACATGAAAAAAGAAAGCCAATTTGAGCATGTACATGTAGCATTAAACATAGAAATTATGTGACAAACCAGTCAAAAAGGGCATTTGGATGGAGAGTTGTCTGATTGGCACTCATACCACATCTTCCTATATCTATTATACAGGATTCATAAGAATTTTGAAAATATATACAAACATACATCATGGGAAGTGAAAATTAGTGCTTCCTGGGGTTAGAATCCCCATTTTTTTTTTCGATCAGTGCTTTTGAATGAGGACATATGGTTGAAACCCCCCTTCAAAAATGGCTGGAACCGCTCTACGGAAAAAATCTAACAGTACCATCTGTAACATTTGATCCGCCTGATGATATTACATCCAGATAGAATTTTGCTTATCATAACCATCTACCCATACAAGACAAGCTATGTTTGTTAAAGTGTAAAAAAGAGAATGAAATGTATTGAGACTACCCTTAAGATTATGGTAATCAATGGTGGAATCACTAAAATAAAAAACTAAAAAAAACCAAGTGAAGTCCCATGGAAGTTGCATATATGAGATGTGAACTATAACAAATGACAATTGTAGAAATGGTTTTGTCAATGCTTTACCATGCAAACTATGAAAATGTAAATGTTTTGTGGGAGGCACTATTTTGGATTAAATATTCAAAATATATGAAAAAGGCAGGGAACTAGATATAGTGGCTTCTTATCGCTACCAAAAATTACTGAAGTGCCCCCCCCCACCCCACCCCCGCTCCCCACAAACAGAATTGGAAGGTAGTTAACCATGTGGTAGTAAGAACCATCACAGCCTTACTACTGCATCGGATAAGCAAATGTCACATTAATATATGCCTGTTCCATGTACAAAATGTCTTATTTACACCATACCGCATGGTGGTACTCCTCAGAAAGGAGATATATAGAGTACACATAAATAGCTAAGTCCTTGTTTAACATAATTGACTACAAAGTCAGAATGGTAAATAAAAAAATTCTATATGCTATTTGCATATCTACAAATGATACTTAAAAATAATCCTATGAAGTTTTAATTAATTCTTACAAATGGAAATGGCAAGCGATATGTTGATGACATTTGAAATAGAGTAATATGGCTTAGTCCATGTTTTTACCGTGGGAAACCCCTAAAATCAACTTGTGTATCTGCAAATAATACCTAATTACCCTTCCAAATTTTATTAAATTCCCTTGGAAACTTTTAAAGATATATGTTGATATCAAACTTCTCCATGCATAAAAATTAATTTTTTCCGAATTGGTACTTAATGTCTGCTTCCATGGTAAGTCAGTCATAAAAAGAAATAATTTCTTAAATTGCCGGTGACCCCCAAATGCTGTCATATTATTTGCTGCAAAAATTCAATCAAAGAGATTGGGAAACCCCTAAAATCAACTTGTGTATCTGCAAATAATACCTAATTACCCTTCCAAATTTTATTAAATTCCCTTGGAAACTTTTAAAGATATATGTTGATATCAAACTTCTCCATGCATAAAAATTAATTTTTTCGGAATTGGTACTTAATGTCTGCTTCCATGGTAAGTCAGTCATAAAAAGAAATAATTTCTTAAATTGCCGGTGACCCCCAAATGCTGTCATATTATTTGCTGCAAAAATTCAATCAAAGAGATTTTATGTCTGTTTTCCCTATATTTAGCCTATTTGCACTCATTTTCAGAGGTCAAAAAATTTCTTGGATGGCCAGTGACCCCCAAATTTTATTCCAATTTTATAAGAAAGAGACATCAAGCTTTTCAGTATGAAAAAATGAGCAACTTCTGTCATTTAATTTGCTTTGAAAATTCAATCAAAGAGATTTTATGATTGTTTTCCCTATATTTAGCCTATTTGCACTCATTTTCAGAGGTCAAAAAATCTCTTGGATGGTCGGTGACCCCAAAGTTTTATTCCAATTTGATAAAATAGAGACATCAAGCTTTTCAGTATGAAAAAATGAGTAACTTCTGTCATTTATTTTGCTTTGAAAATTCAATCAAAGAGATTTTATGTCTGTTTTCCCTATATTTAGCCTATTTGCACTCATTTTCAGACGTCAAAAAATCTCTTGGATGGCCGGTGACCCCCAAATTTTATTCCAATTTTATAAAATAGAGACCTCAAGCTTTTCAGTATGAAAAAATGAGCAACTTCTGTCATTTATTTTGCTTTGACTCATTTTTCATCTTAACATTTCAGATTGTTTTTTTCCAAAATAAAAGAAGGATAAAATAAAACGTGTTACGCTTTTATCCTTGAATCATAGTTTTGGAAACTGCGGATATTGCATAATTTGCATGTCTCATTTTCCAAAGCTACAAATCTCCGTCTGTGAGGGAATAACAATGAACTCACAAAATTAAAATAAGAGCATGTTCGTTTAATATTTGCAGTCGATGCCTTTATAAAGTATTGCAAGACGGAAAGAAAAATGCAGAAAATAAAGAATTGTCGAAGAAACAAAATGATTTCCGTTTAGTTATGATATATTGAATTCTTTTGATTAATGTAATGTTTAGAAGTCAGGTCATTGTAACTAATTCGTAGAATGCTTAACTTGCTCTAATTGCGGGTGATGCATGCAGAGCAGGAGACGCACCCGGTCTAGCTCCTTTTGGAGTTCATGCGATTCCCTCAGTTTTTGTTCCTCTCCATTATTTGTCTCTTTGTCTACGAGATACAAACATCGGTAAAAAGTAAAATAACAAAAATACCGAACTCCAAGGAAATTTCAAAAGAGAAAGTTCCTTATCAAATGGCAAAATCAAAAACTCATACACATCAAACAAATGGAAAACAACTGTCATATTCCTGACTTGGTACAGGCATTTCCTTATGTAGAAAATGGTGGATTAAACCTGGTTTTATAGCTAGCTAAACATCTCAATTGTATGACAGTCGCATAAAATAAAACTACTGTCATCTTAATCTATCATTCTTACTGAAGAAAATCTTCATATCGACTTAAAATGAAGATTTTGGCGATAGTCTTTAGATTTTTACAATATAAGTAGATCTGAGAAATATTGTTTAAAAGCATTTCTGGATTTACCTTCTGGTCAATATAAAAATAAGATGTGATATAAGGTAACTATCCACCAGTGACCAGTTGATTTAATGCTTTATCTATATTTTGAAAAAGAAACTTGAAGGTCGCATTAGCAAATTTCAAAAAAAAAAAAAGTTAGACACTGTCTAAATAATTGAAACAAGTTTTTTTTTCAAGGTGGTAAGTAAATTTTGCTCATTCACAGATTTTATTTAGTTATCCTTTCTTGCTCTTTATAAAAATTGCAAATAAACCAGGAAGATTTGATTGGACTCTGTAAATCGTATCCATTGTACGGTTTTGTATATTTAAGTTTATGAACTCTTTGGATTAGATAACAACAAAATTAACTTTTATTCTTTGTATTACAAATGGCAAGGTGACGAAAATACTTTCCCTAAAATAAAAATAAAGCACGGAGTTAACGTTTCAAGCGTGTGGGCTATAATTGTGTTATAATCTTTTATCAAATTTGACATGCCAAAGCCCTTGTAGGAAGCATCGTTATTGTATAGTTTTAATGAGGAAAATGTTTGTAAATACTTAAATACAACACACTAACAAACAATGTCGCAAGCTCCTTCTTATAAGATTTATATGTAATCCAGTACTCTTCTGTCCATCCCAAACAAATATTTGCATATGTACCATTTTTATCATCAACTTCAAACTTTTGAAAGCGTCTTTAATCCAGGAGGCAAGAGTTCGTGCTACGCCTTATCTAACTTAAAAATATCTCAATAGTAATTTGCGATGATGTTCTTAGCAATGTTTCCGTGTGTATTTTCTTCGTGACATTGGAATTTTGGTATTGTCAAAGACGGTCGGTAATCGTCGACTCACCACGGTTTTTTCGATTAAAATACAAGGTCTCCTTGACGTAAACACCACATCTCTTTTAATTCATATTTACTAACAGTTATAATTTGAACTTGATGAACGCAACGATTGATCGATTGTTGATTGCTTAACGTCCAGTGGAAAAAAAGTTAATATTTTAAAAGGACAAAAACAACTTTAACAATAAACTAATTAGGTATATGAAGCAAAGTGAGTCGACTTGGACATAGAGCTGGACATTTTGAAATGGCAGGGGAAATCTTACCTAGTACTAGGTCACATACAAACCCTCAAATGAAAGTTGTTGCAAAGTTATTCTAGGTGTACTAAAAAAAAAAAAAACATCTCATTTAAAATCCCCATTCGAAGCCGACGTGGCTGTGTACTTATACGTCCCGCACAGCCATATGCATGCGGGTGGCCCTCTGCACGGAAAAGGTCCAGGTTAAACGTTATGAAATATACGAAACACCACAGGACGTTGAATATGTGTTACGTGTTCATCCTCTTGGCCGATTTAACAAATACCTAGTTAACCTTTTAATTTGGGGTAATATACTATAATTGTCTTTGCAAATTAACTAACGACTAAACGTTACTAAAAGTAACTTAAACCTATTTTATAAATTCTAAATGCTATTTTATTCCCAGTCCTAAACATTAAGATTATATAATATGCACTTGTTAAACCGAGAAATTTAACCGTTGAAACAATGTCAACAGCTGCTTCAAATTAATAGCATAAGATATTAATATGATAGAAATCAATGAACAATCCATACTAAATCTCAACCAAATGGAGATAATATACTATAAAAATATAAGCTGATGTGGTATGATTGTCGATGAGACAAATAACCATCAGAGTCCAAAACGAAGCATCTAGTAAGCAACTACATGTCACCTTACGGCATTCAACAATGAGCAAAACTTATACCGTAAAGTCTTATCGGAAGTCGCTATTTTCTCGTAGCAAGTTCCCAATAAATTTATGTGGGAACTTTGAATGGCCGTTTGATAATGTTCTCAATAGTCTTAAGTTCATGGTTCAGCATTGATAGCAAAACAAATATCCGAAAACATTCGTTGAAAGCAAACGATATAGACCTACGAAGGTTTATATTATAGAACTGAAGACCTTCGAAGGTTTATATAATAGAACTGAAGACGTCCTTCAAAAGTACAAACATGGCACAATGCCCTTCATATTGGTCGCCTGGGTCTTTTGCATTTTTTTTCGCTTGGTTTTTCTTTTCTTAGGAAGTTTCTTTTATTCATTAATTTTTCTTTCATACCGTTACTTCCTACTCAGAATATATTTACATACAAGTAGAATAAAACATATGTACTATACGTAATGGGTAAGCTTTGAAATGGAGGGCTTTCTACTGAGTTGCTCTGAAACATTTTAAACATGTTAAACATGTTTATTTTTTTAGTTTGTACTGAATATCGACGTATTTATAGATATACTGTATGGTTTGTTTTCTTCTTTTGCATCGTACCTGCTGTTTAAAATTAAAAAGCAATTGTCATTTATTGAAATAGAATGTCATATAGCGTTTGCACTAAAATAATTAGCTGATTTTTTAATGGCAGACAACAGACTTGTAAATCTCATTTCCCAATATCAATTTCAGATTTTATACGTTCAGGGTCGAGTCTGTTCGTTTGACATTTATCCTGGAACGAGTTGTACTTTTCGAAACAGCTGCAGTTAGAATCAATAAAAATATTATAAGATAAAAACTGGGGAAAAAATGTAAATCTGAAACGAATAATATTTATGGTGTTTTTATTTCATTGAATAAATATTGTCAAAGAGGAATATTTGATAAATGTTGAACTAAGGTTCGGATAGACATGAGATACCGGTTTCTTTGCAACGCAGAAATTTGGAAAGTATAGTAAATTATAGATTATTGTCCGTTTGACTTTTATATATTTGCAGAAAAAAAAGGTATCTAGTTGAGAGTTGTCTCATTGGCAATCATACATATTCTTATTTTTATATTAACATCCATTTTAAAACAAAATTTTTTCTTCATGAATGTTGATAAATGATATATACGAACTTTTAATTTCATAAATTTTGGTCTATAATTAAAAAAAGTCGTCGTGTTTATGTGCAAATGCATTGGGCCACAGGTACGAGATTTTTTAAATATATGTATATACTAGTATACTGAATTGTACTCATATATTTAAAAAAAAATATATCGTCTCGTACCTGTGGATTGGGCATGCACTTACAAGTTACAAGTTTTCCAAAGCGTAGAATATACTTGGATTCTTTGACGTCA
The DNA here is from genome assembly GCA_017311375.1 of Mytilus coruscus. Lineage (NCBI taxonomy): Eukaryota > Metazoa > Mollusca > Bivalvia > Mytilida > Mytilidae > Mytilus > Mytilus coruscus. Next base: position 66,302,972 of record CM029604.1, on the reverse strand, counting down.
AAATATTTATATTAGATACTAAAAATATGTAAAGACTTATCGAGTTGTGTATGACAGTTGTGTAGCCTGCAAATTTCAGTCTTCCAGATCCCTTTTTATTCCTTGTAATCAATAATATTAAAAAAATTAAAAATTAAGTCTTGTTTCTGATACGCTTCTACAAATGTAGTTTGTGGTGCTTCCCTTTGCTCCGACACAGTTCTATAAATAGATTGGCGGAAATGTTCATTTATGCCAGATATTGAATAATTTTTTCGAAAACAGGATTATCTTTAACCACATGCTTTCAATTACCATGGTATTCTATAGAGTTAATTTTTAAAATGAGCTACCAATAGTAGGTTACCTGTTATGAGATGACTTAGTAGCCTCTGTCTGATTTTTGTCAGTTAATAGATCGGTTTGTGTTGCATTTTCAATTTTAATGTAATTTATTTATGTTACAATTATTGATTGTTTTTTAACATATGTAGCTTCCAACATGCTATATTAAAGCACCTCCTAATTTGATAATGTTCTGGGATTTTCAGTAGCAAAAATAAGGGGTCAAATTTTGGAGAAAAGGTTTTGTGTCAAAATTGATCATAAGGAGTTTATATAGAAATAAGAAGATATGGTATGATTGCCAACGAGACAACTTTCATCAGAGACCAAATGACGTAGAAGTAAGCAATATTAAATGCAAAAGGTTTAAGAGGTAGAAAGAGAAGCTAACTTTGCATAAAATGGATTTTGCCTTTTGACAACTGTATCGGCAAACCTTCTACACATCAGCAGGGAGATTATTTTACTGAACAGTCATTAATATATATGGAGTAAAGTTGCCCATCATATTTTATATGATTTAAACATTTGATTAGTGTATTCTTATATTAATCATAAGGACTATGCGTTGTTTTAGTGTTCGAAATAGGCAAACAAAAAAGCATACACAATTTGAACATGAAAACAAAATATAGTTCAATGCTATACATAAAGAGATGACAGACGAAACAAAATTGGAAATATGTATTTTTTCAAACCGCTATTGCTTTCCTTAACGTAAATGTCACAAAAGAGAGAAGGAATAAGCTAAATAGCATTTAAGACCTCCGGTCTTCAACTTTACCGTGAATTAAAACTCCTCTCGAAAAGTTTAAAAATATAAAAAGGAAACTATAAAAAAATTCCCCAATTTAGTCAATGTGATAAAATATATAAACAAATCAAAAGAATGCCTGTATTTCTACGGCAAACACAACCACTGGGCTATTTTCTTATGGTATTCATTAGAATATTTTCTTTCTTCATTTAACATACATGACGATTCTTAAGGCATCAGACATGCTGATCCGGAGTTGAAGACACAATCTTGTAAATTATTAAACTTAATGAGATTTTAAGAATTTCAAATCAAATTATAAATGCCCCTAGCAAAGATAAACAAATGATGAATGATTATTTTTGAAAAATGAAAAATGTCAATATCAAAAATAAAATCATAAATTTTTTAAAGCGCAAATGAAACCAAAATTAGTTAAGAGTATAAAGTTGACATAGCAATACCGTATTTTGTGAACATTTTTCCTAGTTTGATCTGAAGATAAACAAACACACGCGCCTATTGCTTACTTTATCAATAAAACAACATCACAACGATATACCATACAAGGAAACTCTTTCTCAAATTACTGTCAACTATCCACGTATGAATTTTTCAAAATTCTGAAATATACAAAATTGCCTACATTTATCGAATAAATTAAGACACGTTGAAGATGCTATGGAGATAGACATTATTTAAAAAATTTACTATGATCCCGGGCATCAAAATCTTATCTTTAGTGATACAATATGGTTATAGAATACTCTTTTAAATAAAAATTGCAATTAATAAAGCCAATTTGAACTTTCTTATCTACAAAAATATTCACATGACCTTTTTTCCGTATAAAGAGAAATTACCGTAGGACACCGGACACTTTGCAGTATCAAACCCAACAAAACATTATAAGGACCAAACATGGAGTCTCATCCTAGTTATCGAAAATATAAACTAAAGTATATATACATGGAAGGTAGGATTGTTTTACTGTTTCTTATTTGTTATTAGCTACATGATTGGTCTCTTCCGTATTAATTTTGTTTATACGATGTAATTATTTATTCAGTATACCTATAAAACGATTTAACTTGCAACCAATCTTCCTTTTTTGAAACATACTTATTGTTTATTTATCAAAATTACATCCTTTTCCTCAATAAACAAAATATTTCCGAACACTGATTTGGAAATAGGGAAACCAATGATTATTTTATACCTTGAACTTTTCTCTATGTGCTTTTTTCCCACTGCTGCCTTAACACTACCTTGTGGACAATTATACTTTAAGCAACGGTATGATTTTATCTTTTCCGTTCGTCCGTCGTCACTTTACTGTCACTTGGATAAAACCTTCATTTTTTGTAGAAGGGCGGCTCAAAACACAGAGGCGGTAGATATCAAAGGGATATTCAAACTCATAACTGACAACGCCATGGCAGAAACCGAAGACGACGAAAAGCAAAATAACAATCTGCCAAACATAGCATCGAAAACTAAAGACAGAGCAACACGAACCCCGTCAAAAACTAAAGACAGAGCAACACGGACCCCATCAAAAACTAAAGACAGAGCAACACGAACCCCGTCAAAAACTAAAGACAGAGCAACACGAACCCCGTCAAAAACTAAGGACAGAGCAACACGGACCCCATCAAAAACTAAAGACAGAGCAACACGAACCCCATCAAAAACTTAAGACAGAGCAACACGAACCCCGTCAAAAACTAAAGACAGAGCAACACGGACTCCATCAAAAACTAAAGACAGAGCAACACGAACCCCATCAAAAACTAAAGACAAAGCAACACGAACCTCATCAAAAACTAAAGACAAAGCAACACGAACCCCATCAAAAACTAAAGACAGAGCAACACGAACCCCATCAAAAACTAAAGACAGAGCAACACGAACCCCATCAAAAACTAAAGACAGAGCAACATGAATCCAATCAAAAACCGGGAGTGATCTCAGGTGCTCCGGAGAGTAGGCAGATCCTACTCCACATGTGGCGCTCGTCATATTGCTCACGACATATAACATAATTATTAGTTCTCAGATATCCTCTTCGTTTGTAGTCACCACTCTTTCAGTTTGAAGAAAATATATCTTTCACTGCTCGATTACCAGGAAATCAGAAATAGGGAACTTATGGAAAATGTAAAGGCCTTGAACAACTTATTAATATTTCAGTAGAGTTTGTAGTTTCTTTATTCAATATGGGTGGTTCTTTATATCAAAGGAATTTTATCAACAGGAACATTTTCAAGTGAAGACGTCTATATAAATATTGTTTTTTTTTCTGGGGGGAAAGGGGAGGGGACTTGGGATTTTATCGCATACCCTCCTCTCCCACATTAATGTTACTTACGTTCTTTAATCTATCTTACAATTTTAAGCTTGATTTGTGGGTCATTTTGTTTGATAGATGATATTGTCAAAAGCATAAACAATTTAATAAAGAAATAAGAAAAAATATAAAGATTTAAAAAAAACTTTTATCAGGTAAAATTTGAAAACAAAAATAAAAGTTGAAAAGCAACAGCAAAATGATAAAACTTCACAGAAGAAATTGATTCTGTCACAGATTGATTGATTGATTTTTGGTGTTTTAACGCCAATTTTAAGCACCGCTTTTGGGCTATTTCGTGGCGGCCAGTTTTTATTGGTGGAGTAAACGGGAGTGCCCGGAAAAACCACCGACTTCGATAGGAAAACTGACAATCCTAGTCAATTAAGATTGGAGTCGAGTGCACCTGCACGAGCGGGGTTCAAACTCACAACCTCAGTGTTGACTGGCTAGTGATTACAGTAGTAACTACTTAGACCACTCGGCCACCGAGGCCCCCCTTCTGTCATAGATGATTAGATATTAAATAACTTATTTCAGTTTATTATCAACGACATTGGATGATTTTGATTTTACTCGCGAACATTTATGTAACCATTTTTTCAAAATATATTTCATTGTCCAAAACAATGACAAAAGGATCAGACACATGATTTTTGAACTTAGAAAATCTTCTCTATTCTATACAAATTAAGGTTCATCATAACAAATGGACAAATATGGCGATATTTACACCTCAAAAACTACTCTATGTACAGACTAACCTGTGCAGTTTGAAAAGTTTTAAGGCCTGGCATCCACTAGATATATAAAAGTTAAACGCATTTTGTGTTTAAGAACGATAAAATCTTTTTTTCGATTTTGATGGGCATTTTTTTTAGTTCCTGCTGTTGGGGTAAAAATAAACAAACACCTAAATTATATTTGATACTGTCCACTCAGTTACACCTTTTAACTCACCAATTGTTGTGTAGATATCTATTGTCCTTCTATTGTCCATGCCAATCAAGGACAATCAATACAATCCAATTCAGTTGTTACCCGAGAGGAAGCATCTCAAAGATTTTCCCAACTTAGTTTATTTTTACACCTTCTGCAGGTACAGAAAAAAATGCCCATCAAAATCCAAAATAGATTTTATCTTTCTGAAATACAAAATGCATTTAACTTTTATATATCTAGTGGATGCCAGGCCTTAAAACTTTCCAAACTGCACAGGTTAGTCTGTACACAGAGTAGTTTTTGAGGTGTAAATACAGCCATATTTGTCCTTTTGTTATGATGAACCTTAAATAACCGAACAAAATTGAATACATGTGAATAACATCATACACTGTATTTTATGAATTATAAACATTATCATCCAAGATATATGTACTTCAGCTGAGTATTTTAGAGTTAAATGTGTATCGTCAAGAAAATCAGGAGGTTGAGATTCGCAATAGTTATTGTGTTAAAACTTATACAGAAAAAAGCTTATCATATTTGTTTTGCGTTCAGTATTTTGTACATAAATTAGGCTGTTCGTTTTCTCATTTGAATTGTTTTACATTTGTCATTTCGGGGCCTTTTATGGCTGACCATGTGGTGGGTTTTGCTTATTGTTGAAGGCCGTACGGTGACCTATAGTTGTTAATTTCTGTGTCGTTTGGTCTCTTGTGGAGAGTTTTCTCATTGGTAATCATACCACATCTTCTTACTTTTATATTATTTATTTATTTTTCTGTCAGCTTTTCTTTTGATATATTGGCGTTTTAGATCATTGGAAGAGCTAAGCGTTTCTTTCAAGGTGTTGGCGTATTACATATAAGGAAACTATAGAGAAAGATGTTAAATTTTTTAATACATGTAGTTGACTTTTTCACTCTATTCGTTTGTACACGCATTTCAAAACCGGTGTAAATAAAGTATATAAATAACCTACTTTACTTCGAACGAATGAACTATTGGTACATAACAATGCTATCTTGATTATTACAGGTGCAGTTTCCTTCAAAAAATTATCGCAAATTTCAATCATAAGTGGTAAAAAAATAATCCGATTATTTAAATTGTTATCGCAATAATGCACACTTTTGTAAATAAGTTCCTTATTGCACCCCATATTTGTACATATAATGCTTAAAATTTGCATATTCAAGTCATTTGATTATTTTAATTACACGCAGCCAGTCAATGATTCCATTTCTTGTATGCCGTTAATCAAGTAACAATGTTTGGCGGTAAGTTTTTATCCCATTTTTTAAACATGAAATAGGAATGAAAACCTTGTAATTGATGTAATTACAGGAAGAAAATTAGCTCGAGTTATACATCACGTGTAACTTTTATTTATTTTATCTATTTATTGCAAACATGCGGGCTTTAAAAAATATAGCTTTGAAGTAAAGTATATTAATCCCAAAAAGAGAATGTTTTTATTGTTTGTTCGTCTAATTGACATTTATCTATATAGTTTGTTTTTTTTAGTTTTTTATTTATCTAGAGGAATTTCTATTTTTTAACCACATATAGCTTGCATAACCATCCCAGAGTGGGAGGGGGGCATAGGGATGCTTTGTTAATCTGGGGTTAGTAAGTTGTAATGCCAGGGACACTATTTCTCGTGATTATAGAGTGCAAAGCACCCTATTTGTTTGAAACCCCCTTGTACCTGTCGATGTTTTGAAGCGTAAATGTCGATATAATGAAAACTTTGTACATCTCGATGCAGCGAAGCCCTTGTACATGTCGATAAAGTGATGCCAATGTATACAGGTCTATGCTCTGAAGCGTACATGTCGATGCAGTAAGCCCTTGTACATGTCTATGTAGTGAAGCGTACATGTCAATGCAGTAAGCCCTTTTACATGTCTATATAGTGAAGCGTACATGTCGATGCAGTAAGCCCTTTTACATGTCTATGTAGTGAAGCGTACATGTCGATGAAGTGATACCACCGTACATGGCTATGTAGTGAAGCGTACATATCGATGAAGTGATGCCATCGTACATGGCTATGTAATGAAGCGTACATGTCGATGAAGTGATACCACCGTACATGGCTATGTAGTGAAGCGTACATGTCGATGAAGTGATGCCATCGTACATGGCTATGTAGTGAAGCGTACATGTCGATGCAGTGAAGCCCTTGTACATGTGTATATAGTGAAGCGTAAATGTCGATGAAGTAATGCCCTTGTACATGTAGTGAATCGTAAAAGTATAGCAAGTTTTTTGTTTATCATAGTGTGTGAATGAATGTATAACAAATAATATAATTTTCAAATTATTTTTTTTTACCATGTTGCATGCATCATAACTAGTGGTGGTATTAATAAGCAATTACATGACTCTCTACTCAAATTTGAACAATTAGTGGCCAAATGGTTAATTGTTTTGCTTATCCGTCCCAATCAGGTGATTTCAAGATGGATTTTAATATGGTTTTGTTTTGTTTTGTGGGTAATTGTTTAACTTTTCCTGTTATTTTTTTTTTTCTTTTTGTCCTGGTGTTGTCTTCCTACTTTGATTTTTGGGGTTCATGATTATTCCTGTGTACAAATATGAGTATACAAACATTCATCTGACAAAATATTTTCAAACTTATTATTTCTATCATATTTTGATACATTTTATATTCGTTTCTTCCCAATCAATTGATCTGAAAATTCTATTACACAAAATATTATATACATGTATAATAGTAGCCTTATATTTTATGTTAAAATCATTCTCTCGATAAACATTCTTGTTTTTCAAATGTTTGAATTTCAAAAATAAGCACACGGATTATCTTTATCAGTGCGCTATCGATTAGTCGTCGGAAAGCCTATAGTAGTCAGCGTGTCCGTCCGTTTGTCAAAAATCGTTTCCGCTCTCAACTTTTGAATCCCTTAGAGATCACTTAAGAAACTCGGCATGCATAGTCACAACTACCAGGTGTTTCATGTAAAAGGGAGAAAACTACCCTAAAAGTATTGGTCAACTTAGTTCAACTAAGCCACACCGTGCATATGTACAACAATTGTTTCCTCTCTCTCTGACTTTAAAATCCCTTAGAGTTCAGATTGATTGACTGACTGTTGGTTGTTTAACTTCAAGTGTCAAATATTTCGTGCATGTTTAGGACGAGAACATTTTAACAATAGATGCAATAGGTAAGTCCTGTAATAGAGAACGAAGGTAGGGGAAATTTGGACTGTTACTGGAACATGAGAGTATATTGGATATGGACAGAAATTTTACCTTGCAACTGGCCACCTACGGACCCCTTAAAGATTTGTTGCAAGGGTTCTTAATGCGCAGAAAGCGTGGCACTCTCTCAACACGAGGCATCGGATTTACGTCCCCATTCTGACCCAGCCGTGTCTGCGTACTTGTACATCCTGCGCAGTCAAACAGACGCTCCACTTTGTAAAGAGTTTTACTACCGGTCGGAAGAATGCTAAAATGACCATATTTCTACCCTCCACCCCCCCACCCCCCCCCAGTTACCCTTGAGGTACCTTGGAGTTCAGGAATGAAACTTATTTACCACAATTAGAAGGTGTGTCACGTGTGTACATGCAAGAAAACAGTATGTTGATGATCATTGTAAAACAAATTAACTGAAGTTGGACACTCAGGCCTATGCATAAACGTGGAATAATCTTGATTGCATCCTAATATACTTATTTACATACTGAGGAACCCTCGGTAAGGGTTTCCATCACTATCCTCTAGATTTTTGCACAATTTTTGTGTATATAAATATTTTTTGATTGAAAATCTGTAATTATAAAAATATTTTTATTTTGAATTTCAGCAGTGATATTTACATTTCTTTTAGTTGTAAGTAAATGTTTTATTACTTCCGGGTTCGGTTCAATACGAATGAAACAACGAGACATGAGTATATTTGTTTTCAGTTATCTTGAAGAGAAGCAAAATTTAACAATATAGTATTATGTGTAAAACACATTCGCGTGTTTTGTTTACTTTCAATATTACAAAGTAAACATGTGTCGTTGGTAGTCGTCTGCACTTATTGTTTTTCGTTTAATGTTATTTACTTAAATCCTACTGTCAGTTGACGCTTTTGAAATGTTTAACATTTTGCTGTTCAGGAGTGTTTTATAACTTACCACACGGTATGAGTTTTACTCGACATGATTTCAATCATCGATACCACATCTTCATTTTTTTTATGCTGATGTTTTAAAATACCGACACGAGACTGTTAAATATGACCTGCATCGGTATTTATTTATTTTCCACCGACCGTGCGAGGGTTTAATAGCCAGTCAAGGTAGTAAAACACACCCACCCGACTTATTTTCCGGGCGATAAATGGACCAACAAATCTAATATTTTTATGATATATTTTTTGTGAGCTTTTTAAGCAATTACAAAAAGAATAATAACAATCTACCAATCTACTACTGTATCAAAGATAGACTACTTCACCATCCTTCTTCAGGTAGAATTATCATGGATTTTATTCCCCCGCACGTTTACTACTATGGAAATATTTATAATACGTATTATTCATGTTTTGTCAGTCATCGTTATTGTTATGTCAGATAACGCAAAATGATTTTTTATAGTTTTGTTATCTTCCACCTATTAAAAAGCTTAGTGACAATCAATTACCCAGAAGTGCACAGGAGCATGCAGATTTCTGAAAAAAAGTTTTTTTTTTTTTTTCTAGCCAAATTTTTTCCCGCACCAGAAGTTAATGTACTAACATTTGCTCTTGATCCCGCCATATCATATAAACCAGATAATTTAGAATATTAAATTGAAATAATTTTGGTTCATGTTTTTACAATATATTGACATATACTTAAAAAAAAAAGATTTTAAAAACCATTAATTTCATATTTTAATGGGTTAGTTCACAAGGTAACAGTCCACAGGGAGACATGTCGCCTTTCCCAGACACAATATTCTGACCACGAGTCAGATTCCTTGTTACTCCTTATAAATACCACTTGCTCGCTGTTGGGAAGCAACACATGCCCAATGTTTTAAAGTCTTTGGTTTGACCCAGGCGGGATTAGACCCACAACCTCTCGGACCCGAAGCGAGCACGCTGCCAATAGACTCGTCAAGGTGGTCAATGCAAACAATCATTCATTTCAGCATGTATTTTTCTTATACTGAAAAGAATATAATGAAAAGGCCTTTTTTGTACTGTACAAACAACGATTGCATGGAAAGATATCTAAGGAAGTTTATGTTTCTAGAAGCATTGGGTTTTTTGGTCGTTGTTGTGAAACATTCAATGAAAAAAAACAAGCCAGAACTATTGTTCAATGACATATATTTCCTAGGATTGTCCTTTTTTAAATGAAATCCCAAAATATCCAAAAATACGTTTAGGATACTTTGGAATTGACCCGGACTTGTCTATCAATGAACAGTGTGTTGCTATTGACGTTAATAAACAGGTTATATCATATTCTTAAATAAACCTTTAATATGCAAATTTTTAAAATCATATATTTCTCGCCATTTTTTTTTTTTTTATCCTGGCTAGAAATGATTGTACTAATATTTTCTCTTGATTCTGCCAATTCACCAGATAATGTAGAATGTTAAATTGAAATAATTTTGGTTAATGTTTTTACTTTGTCATATATAGACTTTAAAAAAACATTAATATCATATTTCAATGGTGTAAGACAACAGTCAATAGGAAGATATATCGCCTTTCCCAGGCACAGTATTCTGACACCGAGCTAAAGAGCCTTTAATACCGCCTGCTCGGTGGGGTTGCAAAACATGGCCAATGTTTTTAAATCTTTAGTTTGAGTAAGATGGGGATCGGACCCACGACCCCTTGAAATCGATGCGAGTACGCTGCCAATAGATCACCAAGGTGGTCAATGCAAATGATTATCTTCGCTGTTATTGACAATCACTTTGTTTTACGTTGCTCATGTATTGTTCATTTCAGCATGCGTTTTCTTATACTAACCAAATATGAATGGCCTTTTTGTATTATTTAAACAACGATTGTTACTATAATAAATACATACATGCATGGAAAGATATCTGGGGAAGTTTATGTATCTAGAAGTAGTAGGTTTTTTTGGTTGTTGTTATGAAATATTAAATGAAGAAACACAAAACAAAGCAGAACTATTGTTCAGTGACACACATTTCCTTTGATTGTCCTTTTTTAAATGAAATCTCAAAGTATCCAATAATACGTTTAGGATTCTTTTGTATTAAACCGGACTTAACTAATTACATTATAGTGGTAATATTGGCCAATGAGCAGTTTGTTGCTGTTAATAAACAGGATATGATGTATTCTTAAATAAACCCGGAATTAAAATATCCCAATAGTTATTAATATAAATCTAATTAATGTCATACGATTAATAGACTTTTAAATCGAAGGGTCAATAGAAGACTATATTTAACATAATCTTGCATTTGAACGCGTTGTGATGAATGGTTCATGTAAAGTGCACTTTTTGGTGTAGTCGATTTCCTCAAGTTTTCATCTGTATTCTTTTTAATTGTATCGATAGTGTTGTTGAGTCTCTGGCATCAAGATAGCATACATATAGAAAATTATGTGTTAAGTAAGATATTGAAATAACAGATTTAAATACTATGATTTTAAAAATCTAAGTCATATGTCGTTTAAAAAACACACACATAGAGCCTCACATGAAAATAAAGATTTCTTCATAACATGAAATAGAACTTGACACATATATTTGAAACATTTTTGTTTAATATTTGAAAAACTTCAAAGGTGTAATCGAACACGATAAAAACATAATAACACGGAAGAGCAGATTAACTGTAAGCACCTCAATAATTGTCATTAAAAGAGGTGATAAACAGAACAGAATGACAGTAAAAATATTTATAAATAAGTTTTAAATTTATCACCTGGAAAGAGAACTTAATCATTGGATATGTTTTTGAATTATGCAAAAAATGTTACATTGTGATAAAAAAAATGTACTGCTCAGGAAAAAACACTGGATATAGGGTGGGATTTTACAGAGGAACATAGATATATCAAATAAAGATATCTTTTCATGTTTTCTTTAAAATAACAGTTGTTTGAAGGTCATCATAAATAACATGGACAGCTCATATCTATCAGAATGCTCCACTTCCCAGCACCGACCATATTCTGAATATTAATTGGCAACGCTACATTTGTAAAGGAAGTGTATATACGAGAATAATCAGTTAATTCTGTAAAATATCTGACCGAGTCTTCGAGCAAGTGCCGTACTTAGTTGCTAAAAAGTAAAGTATTCTTTTACGATTGAAAATATACAGGCTATCACAGGGCACAGAGCACAATTTATAAATGTATTTTACCAATTTAAATGCCCACGACATGTGTTTCTAAGAAACATTTCATAAGTAAGCTCGAAGCCTTTGAAAAATACAGTATATAAACTCATCATAGATACCAGGATTAAAATTTTGTATGCCAGACGCGCGTTTCGTCTACAAGAGATTCACCAGTATCGCTCGAATAAAAATGATAAAAAGGCACAAGTACGAAGTTGAAGAGAATTGAGTACCCAAATTTCCGAACGTTTTTGTCAATTACAGCTAAGGCTATCTATTCCTGTGAGCATCAAACCCACATTTGAAAAACCTCTTTTAGGGTTAAATCCAAAAATACCTAAACAGAAATAAGTTTCCATTGTGATTACACTTTTTTTTTTATTCCTGTCCAGCATAGCCATTTATTCCAATAAAACTAAAAGTTTTTAAAAATCCTTTTTTTAGTCGAAATCATATACAGTTTCTGCAGCGAGTCAACATAATTGTTTGAATAATCCGATAGTGGCCTTATTCCTAACTGTAAAGGTACTTATTTGAAATCCAAAATGATTGCAACCTCGGAACATTTTATAACATAGGGCAATGGGAAAATACTCATTAGAGCTTCTTCTTTGAAACGAGTAATATTTTTGCCTTGATGATACTAATGTAATATTAGTGCATGATTTTTACGCTTATTTCACAATAATGGAAAATACACCTTATCATAATTCATGTGTACCAAATGGTATCCTCGGAGTTTAACTTGGTAAACTGTATACACACAAACATGTCATCCATCATAAATAACGTAGAGCAGGAACTGCTTATCCGTCAGGAGCACATGCATTCAACTCTGGGTTTTAGTAGGGTTTGTGGTGGTCAGTCTTTAGTTTTCTTTCTGGTGTTTTGTAGACTTTTTGTCGTTTGTAGTCATGAGGTTGTCAATTTCTCTTTGACTTATGAGTTTTGAATGTCCCCTTGGTGTCCGCCTATTTTTCAAAATTAATGGTTATTCCGACATGAATAAAAAAGAAGGTCAACAAATAGGAAAGATGTAAATAATAGGGATTTCATGCGAAATTGAGCCGGATCTTAATGCAGTAAATGATGGGTGTTGTATATTGCACGTCATAAAAACAATAATGGAAGCATTTGTGAATGCAAAACGAGTTTTTAGATAAACGTACGTGTTACAACATGCTTTATTTTCCTTCTATGAACAAGTGTACATGTATTTAATAAAATGCAGTCACGTTACCCTTTTCCTGTTGCTTCTTTTAACAAATTATCGTATTGTTAAATGAATGTTTATGAGATTTTTTTTGGGGGATCCGGATTGCAATTACATGTAGGTTTCTTGACATATTGAAATTGTGCAGCACTTTCCCGGGATGTATTTTATACATATGCATTTAGAACAATAACTGTAGAAATTTATACAGTTTACACAATTTCTTTCATAAAAATTATACAATCCGTCTTTTTATTGAGATGTTTTTAAAATGTATTAATAAAACTGCTTATAGAGTATAACTAATAACAAGCTGCTTTATGAGTGATTGATTGATTGTTGTTTGCTTAACGTGTAGAGAAAAAAATAAACAATCTATCCAAAAAGGTTGGAACCGGGATCAAGGGCGGGAATTTCAACTGACACTGGAAAATGAGGGAATGTTAAATAGGGACAAAAACTTTTGCCTTTCAACAGCCCACATATGGACCCTGAAATGTGTATGCAACGATTCTTTAACGTACAGAGAGAATGGTACCCACCAGACACTTAGCATTGGGTTTAAAATCATAATTCTGACTGAATGTGGCAGCGTCTTTATACATCCTGCAATACCAAAAATGAACCTCTTTCTGTCGGATGGTAGAAGTCAAGGAATTACTATATTTCTTAACCCAAATCAAACCTTTTGGGAAAAAAATTTAATTGGAGGGGGCGTTGTGGAATTTCATCCATAATACAAAAGTAATAAGATTATGTAAGAATTGTAAGAATGTTAATCAGCTTACTATTTCCAACATCAAAGGAAGAAAAATGAAAACGTACAGGTCACATCTCGGGTTTTAACATTGAACAAATATCCGTCCCGAAAGGAAAGCTATAATATCCCCTTCCCTTCACCATCCAAAAATAAATAAGATTTCAAAAAAACTCAGTCTCCTTGACCATCTGTTAATCCGGTTCAACATCTCTGTTCTTTGTGCATGTTTTTTTTTTTTAAACTTTGTACAATTTCATTCATTTCAATGTTAATATTCCGATTTGAATATCATGTCGATTGAAGTTGAAGAAAGACCTTCAGAAGTACATATTTTGTGTTTATAACTCATTTTTTCAGATTTTCAGATGTATATAAAGCTTGACATAGAATGATTCTTTTTATACAAGTAAATTCGAAAAATAATTTTACCTTATTAAGTACAATTTATTTGTTTGTGATTCGTTAATTCATTTAAAAGTTTACATTTTGTGAAACCCTAATATGTAAACGTGCATACCGGTATCTTTTATTATTTTTTTCACTAAAAACTTTGATTTTACTTTTAATTTTATTGCACGTAAATTAAAACTGCAGGCGAGTGAGGGGAATAAATCTAATTATGTGAACAACACTGGTGTTTTTTGTTTGTTTTTTTTTTTAAATTTACACATTGTTAAGATTTATGGAAAATATAAACTTGCGTTAGAATGAAATTCACATTCAGGGTCACCACATTGAATCATATTTTGTAAACTTTACGACTTTTTTCTTCTCAAGTTGTCTTTCTGATGGATTGTTATCACACCTTCGTTTTTGTAGGGTGACGCTTACGTGCTATTACCTACGATATCCCCTGAAATAATAATATCAAATATATCTCATAAACTTATGATTTTAATACTATAAGTTTTATTATTATACTTCATGTCAAAATGCCAGATTTTGATTGGTTAATACGAGGGAGACAATTTACTCTATCCCATAGCAAATACTCTATTACCCTTCACGGAGACGCTTGCTCAAGTGTGCGCTTTAATAAATACGAATGATTGTTATGTACAAGACGACATAGTTTATTACTTTGAATTTTAAATTTAATAGACAGTAATAACAGAACATTTAGTATAATAAATTAAATAACACATATCTGAGAGGGTGATAGAGCAGATTGTTACCTCTCGAAAAGACATTGTCAACCTTGGCTTCGCCTCAGTTGACAATATTTTCTCGGGGTAACAATCTGCTCTATCACTCTTTCAGCTATGTGTTATTTATATAATACTAAATAGCCATGTATAAGTGATACAATTGTAAATAAATAACATGAACATATTAAAGACACCTACTCTTAAACCTGATCATTGATTACATTGCACACATGTAACATATTTAAATTGTTTTCTTTTACATTGTCAGGTAACACCCCTTTGATTCGATACATTTCCTTTGACGTTTGTTTGCACTGTATATGCACTTATCACATTCAGATTGCATAATGTCTAAAGTATCAACTGTAATATTATAACCGAATGTTTTACACAAAATCGCTTTTTCCACGAATCAATTTGTTAAGGGAGACTCTCATGGCTTTACAAAATTGTACTTTTGGCGTCGCCGCAACTTCTATACCGCGATTTACCTAGCGTCTGTCCGTAGATGACATGTACAGTTCACCTCAATCTCAATATATGTATTTTTGAAATGCCCTTTTCCTATTTTTTGACATTTTTTTACACAGCTTGTAATGCTAGATGATATAAACCCATTAATCTATAATCTGATACCCTACTCGTGCCTTGACGTTCGGAGTACTTCATCCACCAGTAAACAATACGTTCGGAACACTTCATCCATCATATTAGTAAACAATAGAAATCAGATCGATTTCATTGCGATAACATCACTTTAAACAGAAACCATTTTAAAAATATAATTTATTTTCTCTGTCGTAGATATTCCATTCCTTCGTTTTCTTTGTTTTAAATTAAAGATCAAAGTTAGCGTGCAAACAATAAGTAATTACGAATATATGCTTAGCTAAATGTGGTTTCCAACAAAATGCTTTAACTGATACATTCTAAATAATTTTAAATTGTGACATTTCATCGTACCAAACAGCAAGCATGTGCATATAAGACCTACAACACAGGTAATTATGTTATAAATCGGTAGTACTGGGCAAACAGTCTACATCAAATATTTTGGTTATCAACAAAGTATATTTATCACCTGTAAATTCAATAAAATAAATTTCAAGTATGCTTACTTGGAAAATGCGTTTAAGAAAAGTGGTGCTATGGTCAGTACAATGCAGCTGTAGTAGGTTAAGATATACGTGTCTCGGATTGTGGATGTTTACTAAAAAACAAAAGCTCGTTACTGTATATCCCTACAGTTACTTTTATGTTAACCTGCTTACCTTTTCGGTAAATCTCATATCACTTGTCTTGTGATTTCGAAGGGAACTGAACCGACCATATCAATGACATCACAATATTTTAAGACTCATTTACTACTCTCAGTTTCTATTAATGTTTCTTATTTTTACTCGCAACTGAGATATCATGATATCCACTTGCAAAAAAACTAAAAATCTATAGATATAAATAATGGATGAAAACCTTGTTGGGTCGTAGAGGCAATCAAGAGTACTATGCATGATAGAAAAACATATACCTTGCAGATTAAAATATGCAAATGATAAATTATTAAATGATTACTAAACCAGATATCGCAAATGTTAGTAACAAAGGCATCAAATCAGATGTATCGACAATGAATTTTCTAAATGTATTTTCTTGGAAAATGTTCACACAAAACAGTTATCTTTAGCGTCTGCTAATATTTGTTCGTTTGGGAAAAAATCCGACAATTCAAAGGGCCAATAAAAAGTAATAAGCTGTAGAAAGACAAACATCGTGTCCTCGTATATATTGCTGTTTTTTTGAATCGTATATATTGCTTTTTGTTTGAACCGTTGTTGAGAGGTATTTGTAGGTAACCATATATATACATAAATATATATACGGGTTTGGCGCCCGCAAACATGTTTGCCCGCTCGCTACATTCTGAATATGCCTGTACAAGGTCAAGAGCCTGTAATTCAGAGAATGTAGGTTGTTGCTGTATATCATATTTGTTTTTCGTTTATTTTGTACATAAATCCGGCCATTAGTTTTCTTGTTTGAATTTTTTTACATTTGTCATTCCGGGGTCTTTTAAAGCTTGCTATGCGGTATGGGTTTTGCACATTGTTGAAGCTTAAGGCCGTATGGTGACCTATAGTTGCTAACTTGTACGTCATTTGGTCTCTGGTGGAGAATATTCTAATTGGCAATCATACCACATCTTCTTATTTATATATATCTGGTCAGATAAACAAACATGCTCTTTGGTTGGGTTGTTGTCTCTTTGACACATTCCCCATTTCCATTCTCAATTTCATAAGAACTGAATCATCACATGAATTCTTCAAATGCATCGGCTTTCCTGTTAATTTAATTTGTTATTACATTGTGCCAATATATACCATATCTAAAACATTGGCGAGGTGCACGTTGTTTTTAATGCATTACACAAATGTTCAAAAGAGAAATATGAAATTTTCAATAAAAAGGAAATCTTGTTTTCCAAAGGTTGCTTCAATACATAATGCACATAACTGCAAACTAAAATATTTCACTGAATTAATTTAGCGAAAAGTAAGATATAACTGTACATGTGTACCCAATTCAAACAGGTTTTAAATAAAAAGTATTTCAGAGTGTTTGATTTCAAATTAGTACAACATAGTTTAATATGTTGGAATCCTTTTTTCTGTTTTGGGTTTATAATTCAATAAATAGATTACCCCACAGATAACTATATCATATTCTAAAAATCACTGAGTGTTCAACTATAAATTAATAAATATGCTCGATACAGATTTGATATTTAAAATTTACTGTAATTACATCTGAAGTGACAACTACATAACAGTTACCAGGCACGCGAACGAATAGATATGGTTCAAAATACAAGATTTGTACGACTCTGAACTAACATAAAAGATAGCTTGCTCAACAATATAAAAGATACTGTTTCACTGTTTATGTCATCCGGAAGTACCACGACAGGCGCGTGTCAAGATATTTTGATATTAACTCACTGAAATTTGAGTCTTGAAGATAAAATACCTTTGCTCGTGTATCGTGGTACCGTACATTGAATGAGGGCAGGAGCACCACATCTCTTTTTTTTGTACTTCAAAATTAACCATTCATACTTTCGAATCATATGTATATTTTTTTTTTTTGTAGTAAAACATCATTCCTTCCATTTCTAACTAACAAACCAGTCAAATTATTTCCATAGTCAGAATTAAGTACACCACGAATAAACGGATATATAAAATTATGGAGACAAAGCCTTCTCGAACTAATAAAATTGGTACAAAGAGAAAAGAAGTATGACAATCGTATATGTATTATGTCTAGTAATATTGAAAAATCGAATATAACGCTTCCTTAATTGGCGCAAAATGCAGTTAAGCAGCTGTATTAACCTGTTTATTTTGATTTGTCTTTCCAACACAAAGCTTGAACAATACGCGTTTGTCTATTTGTGTTAAAATGCTTGACTAACAATATACATGTCTGTATAATTTCTTAGAATAGAAAGATGTGTGCCATGTTGGGGGCAGTCTATAAAAATCATAAAACATTTAAATTAACATCAGCTATGAAAAATAATTTGCATAACTGAAAAAATATCCAAGTTTCAGTAGTTTCAAATGTCGACCTCCAGATGACAACGAAGGATCTGTTTCCAACGTGAACTCTGCAAACACAATCAATGTTGTTAATACAATGGCGTCCACCTGTTGGTTTTTATCTCACATTTCTTCCTAGAATTCTTAAATTAAGTTATATTCAATTTTTAGATTTCCAACTTTGGTTAATTTAAATGTTGATTGCCCAAAATAGACAATACGGACCTTACATGCTCACTTTTAGATATATCAATATGAGCGTAGAAACGTTAGACATTCCCGTCTTAAATGTACCCGATTTGGATATTTTAGAGTCAGGATCCGAAAATGTTTACGGTAAGAATTAAACGATTAATATTAGCAAACCATCATGTTCATATCAATGTTAATATGGTGTGATCACGTTTCTCCATTATTTGATAATTAGACTAAAACAACATACATTAATGACTGGCATCTTGATATTTACTTGTAATTCACCTGTTCTTAACTAAAATGTTGTTAAAAAGGGATATTTTTTTAAAGATATATATTAAAACATTAATGAATTCTGTTTGTTTACAGGTAAATATTAAAGGTTTAAAAAACAATTTTTATTTGTCCAACCTTGTATGTTTACCTTTTAAAGTCCCAAGAATACCTAAAAATATCTTAGTTTTTGGCGGTGTTTGTGTTGCTCAGTCTTTAGTCGTTTTTTGTCATGGCATTATCTGTTTGTTTTCGACTTCTGCGGCGAATCTTTTACCGTTTAATGTGATAAGGTGCAATGCTGATGAACTTCTTGTCTCGATATTGCATGTCCAGCTTCAACACTGCCCCCTAATTGACATGATTGATTATTTACATACACTTTGATCAATACCCACAATAATTTTGTTATTTTGACTTAGTCTTAATCAAACATTTAAAAACAATATTGAACATAAATTAATATTTTTTTAACTTTTTATTTATTCTCTTTTTTTTGCCATTCAGGTTGAATTGCTCATTGATATTTTTACTTTTCTTTCGATTTTAAACTTTTAGATCTGGAAGTTTCAGATGAAAATTAAACTTGAAAAGCACTCATGCGATTTTTCGTGCAGACAAAAACTAGCGGCATAGTACATAAATATTGGGGCAAAATCAAAGCACTAAATACATTTTATCTACCTTCCATCCTTCCTCGACAGTAACCCACCATTATGAATGAACATAAAATCAGATTGATTGCTATAAGCCGCATACAATAAATTAGTTTTAAAACTAGAAGGAGACAAACTGAAATTTTAATTTGAATAGAAATATAAAAGAAATTCTATTTTATTTATTATTTTTTAAGCAATCCATTTTTGGTGACTATTTTCGCTGTTTTACTTTTCATTATTAAATGTTTTAATAGTTTCTGGACGATATACTTTCACTCGAAAGTTCATAATTGAGAAAATGCTACGCTTATAGTCCTTTTAAATCAAATGCTTTCTTTTTATTAATTTATCACAAATTTAGTGGATGAGTTACATAGACATGAGTTTTATTCCGACATTTAATGTGTACCTTAAGCAGGGATTTTACTACTTTCACTTAGTCTGTATTTGATAAGATGTAACGAGAAGCTGTTGATGTTCAACTGGTCAACAGGTCTTATTCTGTCCTTTCAAACTGGTCAACAGGTTTTATTCTGTCCTGTCCAACATATTTATTTGTTTCTCGAAAGAAGGGTACTAATGTTAAATTTTATATTTAGCTTTTTTTTTTTTTTTTTTTTTTTTTTGTTTGTTTTTTACTGAAATTTTAAGACAATAGTACAATAGAAATAGGCATTTGAGGACAATATACAATTTCAAGAATCTGTTCCAAATACCAATTTCGTAATCTCTTTCTCTAGACGATTATCCGGGGACTAACTAAAATGCAATATAATCAATAAAACCACTATTACAGACAAACAACATGAAAATCATAGCAAATAATTATAAAAAGAAAGAATTTGTAAATGATATAAAGTAGGTACATTTGTTTCCATTTTCCCCAAATTTTATTTTTTTTTTTCTTTGAAAATACGTAAGGTTTTAAAGTCTGTCGAAATACCATTTTACATCCGTATATATTCTACATCCGCATATATACATAAATTTATGAATATTTATAAATATATTTAAAAATTGAATGCTTCTTTTTGTAATTTATTGGGATGTAAAAGCGTTGACCGTCGCACAAAAAAAAATGTGCGCACGGTCAACGCTTTTACAACCGTATATAAACTTTCAAGAAGAAGCATGATATATTCCCTTTTAAATGATCTAAATTTGGACCTCATTTAATATGAAAATTCTCAGCGATCGATCTTGACTCTTCAAAATATTTGTTTTCTTAGAAAAGTTCCCCACAACCACCTGTCACTTTCGGAGCTTCTTTTTCAAAAAGATCTTTTGTGATTCACAAGCGTTCCATTTAAACTGGTAAAAAAGTCAAAAAAAAAAGAAAAAAAAAGAGAGAAGTTACATTTTTAGAAGGCATAACCTGGGCATTAAAAGCTTGAATTTTCAAAACTTAGCTGTGACTTTCAATCACAGAAACCTTATTAATCACGGAAACCAATAGTTTTGCTGATTTATCATATTTCAAAGGAAATCAAGAACCATAGACTTTTTTTATGCTGAAAACAAAAGCAAAGCCGGAATTTATTATACGGAAATCAACATTTTCAGTCGAACATCTATTAAATGGAAAAACCTTTCAGATACTGCAAATCAAAACTTTGCCTTGTATTTTATAGACAATCATATTATCTTAAATAACAAGACTATGATGGAAATCAAACTACAATTACACCGTAAAATTTGACTTCTTTTTCTTATACATTAGGGAATCAGATCTTAACTTACTTACAGCTACGTTTGTACTGGTCAGTGAAAGTAGTAGGTTCACAAAAGTTCAGTCATCATCAAAATAATATTTGCAAAAAAAAAAAAAATAATGAATACCTAATTGACATTTTTTGGTACATATCACGTGATAATCGCGCGCGGTAATTGCGGCGTCTTAATTGTGTTCTATGAAGATCTAAACCCGATTACTTTGACTTGTTTTGCTTAAATTTACAGTTGTTGGTTCAAACACATTTGCCACATTTATGAAGTATCACATTCTTTGGGGCTAGAATACGTACCTGTATCTCAATTATATGCAACTTTCATAGCAAATTATTTTTGGTAGAAGGGTGTGGTCAATGGTTCCAAGGAGTACATATAACTTTTGAAGCTAGTTTCGGCGTTGTAACAAGATAGCTGTGAACAGAAAAATGATTGAATTATTTTCATTTGCGTTTGTTATAGATTGTAAAATGTTTTTTTTTTAAATGAGATGTAACATACCACAATTTCTAGGAACGAGATTGTGTCTTCCTTGGTCAACTCTTTATGGTCAATACTACGCCAAAATTTAAAGGATATTACTCGAGGCAAAAACAATAGTTATCATTTTGACAAAGCCGTCAGTGGTTGTCATGAATGTTTTCCTTTCGGAAATTTGGTGTTTTGACTCAACTCTGACAGTCTGTTTAATCTTTTCATAACTTTTCCGGACTCGGTGCGATGAAGAGTTCGTCATATTGTATAGAAACTTGTCTACTTTTAGATGCCATATATTGAACTCTAGATTTATCTATATTTTCATTTTATTTATATGTGAAGTCTTTTGGTTGTTGTTTCATTGGATTAATAGATACAAAGAATGTGTTCAAATTATGCTTACTCCTTTGAGAGGAGTCACAATTTAAGAAACTAGCTACAAATGTTTACAGGGATGATAAGAATGCTTGTGTTAACAATTACATGTTTTAAAACAAGTAGTGTTCCCTTTAACTTGTCTGTTAAATTCTATAAACACTACCAGTCTTTATCTTACAATTTAATGATTTTAATAGCATTTTTTTTTCAAATACCTTCTGTCTTATAATTAAAAATTAGTAATATCGAAGTACATGTATCGTGAAAATCTAAGTCTTATCTATAAAAAAAAATCTTGATAACCATTTCCTAATCGATACGATACAATCCCCTTATTTCCTTTTTCTGTGAAACATTTTTTGTTGATAATATAATAGTGTCTTTTTATGTGGCCTAATATTTTGTTCAATATTTACTATTGCGTAACAAAGTATTTCCTTTACATCCGTGACTTGAATAGGAAATGACAATGACATTTTTAGCATATACGTGTCAAGGTTACTACTATAAGTTGTAAGTGACGTTGATGTTTTAATTGAGCGGAAAATTGATGATGCAGCAAGTTTTGATTATAAGTGCTCGGATTTTGATTGGTTTACACATTATCAAATAAAGAGCATTGCATCTGTTGCTAAAGTACAGTTCTATGTTTTTTTTATTTATATACCTTGTTGTCACAGTAAGAAATATATCGAACGGAACATGTATACCTGTAAGGTTGAAATTTGAGTTATGCTACATGATATTATTTAGATTATGTCATAACAAGTAATAAAATTCTACTTAAATAATGAACCCCTTCTTTAAAGCAGTACATGCAGATCTTTTTTAAGCTTACACTTATATATTATAATATTATACATCGAAGTTCAGTTAATAAAAATAAATGAAAAATTGTTCAAAAATAACAAGCGGGGGAATCACATACCGCATAAAGAGGATAAAAAAAGTCAACAAAATACTTCACTGGTAGAAAAGATTAAAAAAAAACACCTCACTTAGATCATGCGTGAACTGAGTTGCTCCAAAAGTTCAAACTGGTCATGTTCCACTGATGACACACTTATGTAACAAATGTTGAAATCAGATGATACTTCATGAATTAGAAAAGAACACAAATATTTGATTGTGACACCAACACGCAGATACCCGATCCATTAACGGTCGTGTTGTCATCTAACTTCAGTGCAAATCTCCATGAAACATAAGCTCTGAAGTATTGCACCAACATAGTGATAGATATACTTGAAGCACAGGTACAGTTGGAATTTTGCTACATGAAAATGAAAAATTCTTTATGGAAAAAATTAAACACATCCTATTTTTTCGTGAGGTTTTGTTTTCAGCTGTCCATCTTGATTTCTATGAGTAGAATAACAATATATAATGCAAACCTTGCGGTTTTGTTGCATCACGCATTTCTGATTCGGGTGAAAAAATGGCATCATTGTAGTGTTCTTCCAAAAGGAAAGGTTGAGCATAAAGAGGACAATACAAGGTATAGTTCATATGGATAATCTCTCTCCTGTACCTTAGGTCTACATGCACGATATCAATCATATATATCTTCTGATCAGCTGTCGTTGTTGTAGCGCCGTCTTGTCGAACGGAATTATTTTCCATTGATGATTTAATCTACTATCTTTAATCAAACGAAATAAAAGAAAATTCAAGTTAATAATTTTATAGACAGTTGTCAACTTGAGGTGGTGTTTTGTCTGTCATTTTACTTTTATTTTTTATTTTAGTTTTTCATCATTGAACGCGTATAAAGAGGTTAAAAATAGTACATGTATGATTAAAGCGTATCGTCTTCGTCAAAGTCTCATTTTTCAAGGCTTTCTTACGTAAAATTTATTTATACACGGTAGAAGTAGACACACATGGCTCGGAAATGTTTTTGGTAAAAATCATGAATTTTGGACTTGAAGCCGGCGATCTGAAATTACAGCGAGCCTATTCTCCATTGTAGCATTTACGAACAATCAGAGACAAGGCTTTATACATCAATGACTCTTTTCCTCCAATGTTTATGCAGTCAACATATAGATTGGTTGCGCAAATTGCACGTTATGGAATAAATACTTTAAATCGTAAACAGATTTTATTATTCTTATGCTACAACTATACTATTCCTCGAGCAAAACTTGCAGAGTTTCGTCGATCGTTGGCTACTTTGTTAAGTTCCGTTTGCATGACTTTTCCAAAGCCGTACTTCTTTCGATTTTTGTGCACTCTTACAGTTGTGTGTTTTTTGTTATGTTGTGTGTGTAAGTGTAAAAAACTTACAAATGCACGATATCACAGAGATAAAGAAAAAAGTGTATGTTGCCAGTTTAAGGTCAATCATACTGCCAAGTTCTAAACTTGTGATAATGACAAATGTTAGAGTAAATTTCTGAAATATAAAATATATAACAGTTTCCTCTAAAACCCAATTTTGATTTGTGATCAGCCTGTACTTTGCTGATTTAACATTGTCCATCACAAACTAGCCAATCGTTATGGTGTTTCAGTGTTTATGTTCAAATTTCATATTTACAACCATGTAATGTATGTAATTACTACCATATTTTCTTAAACATTTTCTCAACCAATTAATCGTTAACCTATGGTAAGACTTTCCTTAACCAATAGATCTTTAACTGATAGTAAGCATCCTAACCCATGACTTCATGGTTAAAGAACCCGATCGCACAAATATTTGCCGCTAGACGTTAATCAGCCACCAATCAACTATTATTCTTTGTTAACATATTAAATTGGTATGACACGGACGCATTGTTCTTGCTTGGGTTGCCTTGTGCACTTTTTCAAAATCTGTTTGTCAAAAATATGTTTACATAATCACTGAGATTACTACATAGCAACTGACAATGTACAACTATAACCAACCGTAGAATTTAGGGAAAAAATACAAATTAGTTAGTACAGTCTGTATAGCGAGCCTGGTGAGATTTAATTAATACACCCGTTGCTACAATACATATGGAGATACTGTGTGAAGTTTATATTTTATGTTCATTGCGTTGGCAAGCAAAACCGTTAATCATTATAGAAACTTTCCCCAAACATTCCCCTCCTTACTTGGTCAGATGAAATGCCAGCTTACATGTATATTTTTTTCAATTACTTTGTAACTATACAGTGGATTTCCGTGTCGTTAAAATAAAATATCTGCAGATCTTGTATCGAGGATACATGTATTTATGTTTCTCGATTTTAAAGTCATATTAAAAAAAACATTACAGAATAAGAAATATTTGTTACAATGAATTCATTAACAGTAAAATTGTCCAAAACTATATATATGCAATAGTAAAATATTAGTATATTTCGGTATAAATTTTCGTGAAAAAGACCAAAGTATTCTAAAGTTCTATATATAAAGCATAAGCTTTTTTTTTTTATCGTTACCCTTTTAAATATGGTGTAGTATTAATTTGTATGGACTCGATACTTAGAATCTACAGCACTTGCGTGTGCCTAAAGACTTACAAGGAGTTACCATCAGACAAATAATGTTTCTATTCAGTCATGACTAATGTAATATGTTAAATATAACTTAAAGCACTTTAGGAAAAATAAAATTGAAAATCTTATTAAATTCGTATTTCTCTTGTATTGTTTTTTTCTATACTTTCTTTCAGAGCTGTCAAAAGAAACGAATTATTAAGGGTGCTTGAAACCATGTAACATTGCTGTTTTAACGACTAATTTATATATAATACAACTAAACACAAAAAAACCAACTCAGTAGATTATGGACCTGACGTGAACTTTACCTCAAACAATGAAGTACAGTATACTATGTCTTTGATGATGTGCCTTATAATTTGCTGTGAAAAGAGTCACCCGGTCAGTTGGTACTGAATTGCTTTTAATGACATTAAAGTGCATTAAGCTGCAAATTGCATTGGCCTTTAAAACTTTAAACATGGAAAAGTAATGGTACTTCAAGAGTCATACTTATTCTTTCAAAATATAAACTTTTACTCTGCACAAGTATTAGATATGAAAGAAAGTAGTTTCGAGTTATGTTTAATGGATTGATTAGTTGTTGGGTGCTTAACGTACAGTGGCAAATATTTCATGCATGTTTGGGACGATGTTTGAAGAAATGTCAGTTCACTGATTTTAAATATACCCTTATCGCTTAAATAAGCAGACATGCCTAAAGTGTTACTGAGCGGATAAAAGGCAGACTTTAGCCATTTTTTTTATAGAGAATCCACATGTTCCACCCACGACACTGACCTTAAAAGCGACAATTTATCAATATACCAGTACTGACCTCGCAAGTTCCTTTGAATATGGTCTACCTTAAATGACCTTTTACGGGTTATTAAACCAAGAGCTGACCATTAATATGGTCACAGGAAATGTAACAACATTGTGGGAGTAATGTAATAGTGTGTTGATACATCTATACTTGATTATTATTGTCATTAATTGCTTGTCATAGAACGATTACATTGTGTAAATTAGTTATACTGGATAGTAACTGACTAAGGATGGCTTTTTGTTTCCCTACTTTATTAGGTTTTATAGAACACATTTGTTCTTTAATTAACTTCATTTACATTATGTATACTTTGGTTCACTCGAACAGTGAAACGTTTTAAGCACAGTACAGTAACTAAATTTCATTTAATTAAACAACAAAGTATAATACTAGGTTAACATATCTCGTTCTTTAGCGGCATCAATCATTTAATCCCTATTCAAAATCGATGATTTGCAACATTCGAGAAGAACAGGAGAGTAAACAAACCCTTTATCCAGCTATCGATACGACAGATGGAATATGTTATGTATTCCCAATTGCTAATAAACGCAATCGTTTGGGCTCTCGTGTACATCAGTTTCCTGTTGCCATTGCCATACAACGGATTTTGAAATCATGTACAGCATATCTTGATCCGTGTTACTTATTTTCCTATAAAACAATAATGCAGGCGCTTCTTGTGTGTTCGTCTTTTGAAAAGCGGAATTCACACTAAATCGCACATTTAATTTTGTTCATGTGTCGTATATCATCTATTGAGAGGTTATTAAAGAATAAAAATTGCCAGCTAGCCTCTATATGCTCTCGATACATTTCACAGAAACTATTTGATCATAAAAAAATAAAAATAACTGACCAATAATGTCATATAAGTGATGTTTATATAGAGGTATACGTGTCCGGATTTGATCCAGACTGGGTTATACCTGTAGTATCTTCAATTTCGAGGTCAGCGAGGTATATAAGATGCATATTATATCAAAACTGAATTAATTAGGGACAGTATACCATCTGTGTAGCGGATAGTGAAACTAAGCATTTGACTTACCTCTTTTCTTTTCTTTTTTCTGCAATAGCACACCTGAATTCGTAATAATACGGGAACCAATTTGCAGAGTAGCCAAAATCAATGACGATTGCAATGCCAACTTTTAAGCACTCCTTTTTTATTTGTGTGGTTTCTAACAAAAAATATATCTTTGGTCATTATTTACACTAACGAAGCATTCCTACTTTTATTTGCCGTGTGGAATAACAGGGCTAAGTATTAAAGTTTTTAAATATTGCATTTTAGTGTGCATTTTATTTGATTAGATTTAATAAATCTGAAGAAAATTTGAAGTTTACAAGGCACTATATGAGAGCCCCTTTAAGATACTTTCCGTTTCGTTTGACACTTGACAGTTAATATCTGCTAAATTAAAACATATATTATATACAATAAAAAATCGTCTAGAATCCCAGAAGGATAAAAGGAAGTTCAGAGGGTACATGACAAGTTTTGTAAAACTCTGCTGAAGGCTGGTATGTATAAGAAGAGTGCAGAAATATAAACAAATCTCAATCCATAATTTTTGTTCTCTGTGGTAAATGAAAATAACACTATAAATTTCGTGCGTTCGGAAAAAAGTAAAATCACAAAAATACCGAACTCCGAGGAAAATTCAAAAAGGAAAGTCCCTAATCAAATGGCAAAATCAAAAGCTCAAATACATCAAACGAATGGATAACAACTGTCATATTCCTGACTTGGTACAGGCATTTTGGAACTCTTCTTGATTTACCTTCATCAAACCCAAACATTTGAAAGCCAAGGATGTATAAGACGTAAACACGTGAAAAGCTATATGACCAAGAGGGAAGACGTAAACACGTGAAAAGCTATATGACCGAGAGGGAAGACGTAAAGACGTGAAAAGCTAAATGACCAAGATGGAAGACGTAAACACGTGAAAAGCTATATGACTAAGAGGGAAGACGTAAACACGTAAAAAGCTATATGACCGAGAGGGAAGACGTAAACACGTGAAAAGCTATATGACCAAGAGGGAAGACGTAAACACGTGAAAAGCTATATGACCAAGAGGGAAGACGTAAACACGTGAAAAGCTATATGACTAAGAGGGAAGACGTAAACACGTGAAAAGCTATATGACTAAGAGGGAAGACGTAAACACGTGAAAAGCTATATGACCGAGAGGGAAGACGTAAACACGTGAAAAGCTATATGACCGAGAGGGAAGACGTAAACACGTGAAAAGCTATATGACCGAGAGGGAAGACGTAAACTCGTGAACAGCTATATGACCAAGAGGGAAGACGTAAACACGTGAAAAGCTATATGACCAAGAGGGAAGACGTAAACACGTGAAAAGCTATATGACCGAGAGGGAAGACGTAAACACGTGAAAAGCTATGAGACCGAGAGGGATCTAAAAAAATTGCCAAATTCTTATATAGTCATTTTGACGCAATTCCGGATAACTGAAGCTATAAATAGTTTTTTTTACGATTTTACACAAAGTTTATTAATATCGTGAAAAACATGATATTTTTTTGGCGATCTAAGGAAGGTTGGGGGCGTATGCCCTCTACGCCACCTGGATCCCCGCCACTGATAACTTTTACTGAAATGATAAAATACCATTCCATCCTCGAAATGCAGACTGAGAAGGATAGTACAATATATATACACTCGTACATTTTTATACATTGATCTGGCTTAAGAACTATGGTTATTTATAAAATTAATCCTATGGAATGTTTACTGCTTATTTTTATGGATCATATTCTATCTTCCTTATTTATTGTCCAACATTGCATTATTATTGAACGAGTTTAAAAGTTAAATGCTTTAATCTTTTAAATGTAGTAGGAGTTAATAACTTAGATGTATCAATTGTAAAGGTTATAAATTCAAATATCAATATATACAATGACAGAGGTTTCGTGATTGAAAAGGTAATCGTATGCAAAAAGATCAAAACAATTTACCACTAACACCATTGATTTTTAACTACTTTAAGTCGGTTGTGCATGTAAAACCTAAGATATACAACACAATTATTTTCACACTTGCTATTATACTGTTTAATGCAGTTAAGATAGTGCACGATTTTAATATATCTAGTATGTCTCCGAGAGAAAGTATTGGACCTTGTACAGCCAATGGAATCGTTCGTACTATTAAAAGATAGCGTGTAGTCCTAGTAATTTATAGTTAATATATACTGTCAAACGTATCATATGATGTTTGGATGTGTAAAGAAAACAAAAAAGACATCTTAATTTGACAGCTAGTACAACATATGATGACTATATATAGATTTACCTATTCATAATTTACTCTGCCGTATCTAATTGGTTAACACTTCAACTAATACGCTCCGCTTCACATATTTATACAAGTCAATGAATTAAAGCCTTCCGATACGTCAGGTCATTATCAGCCAATGAAAATGCTGATCTTCATATAAGTGCGTTTTATTGGATTGAAACAAAACACATGCACGTGCCATAAACTTAAAGTATATTTTTTCATTTTATAGGAAAACCGCCAACATATCAAAGGACGAATCACGTGGAGAAATATAACCAAAACATGCCAACGGCCGGTACCGGTGGACAAGTAAGTACCTTGTGCAGAGAACCAGCTCAATATAATGTATCTCTCAAAGCAGCATAATGTTCATTCAGAGGAACAGTGAGTGCGAAAAGGTATCGCGTTGTATCTGCATAAGCATAATGCATTCGTGCAAGTTTATTGCATTGGACTTGTTTGCTTAATTTATTTCTTGCTTTTTGTAGTTTCGAAAGCTTTTTAACATGCAACTTTACTTAAAACTGTCTATTGCTTCTTTTGCATAATATTTTGCTTTATTGACATGTATGCTTCAACTTTGTTGTTTTATTTTACAGTTTTGCAGCATGCTTGACGACATTGAACACTTATCGGAACATCCACCTTACTTCAGTGAGTTCCCCACACACGAGAGAATGAATTTTGAATTTGCTGATATTTTATGTGATTCTTATACAGACGCTGCACGCTCACAAAAGCGACCATTGCCATCAGATCTCGGATACTATCAAGATGCAAATTATTGTGCAAACACGAACAAAGGTTCAATGAATAGAACCTGTAGTATGTCCAGCGACGAAAATCAACTTGAGACAATCGGAGATATTCATTATAACAACTGCTGCACAAATGAATCGGACCTTAATCAACATTCAATGAAGCAATTTAATGCATGCAACACTACGAACAGAATGTGCAACAACAATGACTTAATGTGCAATAGTTCAGACCGTATGTGCAATAATGTAGAAAGACTGTGCAGCACTAATGATAGAATATGTAACAATCCAGAACAACAATTGTGCAGCAATAACGAAAGGACATGTACCAATGCTAACAGAATATACAATATATCCCCACCTGGTAAGCTCATTTTGCAAACTTTTATTTTTAGCTTATAGAATGCTTGTTCGATATTTGCATGAATTTAGTTTACTGAATTATAAATTGTACCACCATAAATCATATATCGCCACACATATTTTGTACTATCAAACGTAACTCCTTAAGCTATGCTTGTTTTGTACCATTAACACATTAGTACATTGTATTTTAAGATATTGCGTAGCAATGGTACAGAAATAATAGAAGCACCGATGGTTTCATGCTAGTTGTTTTATTCATGTAATCGTTACTTACTAACAATCAACTATCAAGAATCATAGGAGTAAGCTACATGTTAGCCCCATCAGAGGAAAACGAAACATTTCAGATTTATGTGAAGGTTTTTTAAGACCTGGTATTAGGTCGAAGACTTTTCGGACGTTGATGTTAGTGTGATTATGATTCTACTTCAATCGACTATGAGGTTCTGGATAGGGTTAGCAGAATAGATGCTAATGGAAAAAAACATGTAGAACTTAATAAGGATTTATCATTATGTTGTATTTTCCATTCTCAATTTTATTAACGAGGGTATGGATTGGGTTGCCATCATTTCTGAGTTTATTTTTTTTTTTTGGTCTTTTTTCTCTATTCTTTATTTCTTTGCCCACTATTCTCTATTCTTTATATTTTAGCACAAAATTATTCTGTCTTCGAGATTTTTATGCCCATTAATCTATATTCCTTATATTTTAGCACCGAATTCTGAAAACCCCATTCAGACCCTGAGTACTAAATGTTTAAGTAAATTCAAAAGTAACTTGCCGTCCAAATTTGTGTGCTACAGGGATTATTGGATACTCTGGTCAGTCATCGCTGGTGTTTCTTTGTGATAAAGCTGTGTTTAAAATTGTATTTATATGTATCGTGTAAACTAGACAGTGACGTCACAAAATGGTTTTTCCAATTATATAAATAAATTTGCAAGGGGACTGTATTCAACTTTGAAGCAGATGTTTGCTCTAATTTCATAATTTCTAAATAGCGTCACAACAACGCGATTACGCTTTATATTGGATTATGTAACGTAACTCCATAACTAGATCAGTGTACCTTGTATAAAACTATAAGTAATGATACTGATACATAAACTTATTGTAACCTTTAATTTTGCATTAAATATCTATTAGGTAAAATGATATTCAAGTTAGATCTTTAATGTAGTGGAAGAACAAATATTATTAAATATATGATTACAAGTATATAAATTATTTTTTAACCTTAATCTTTATGTCAACACCTGGCAACATTTGCTACTAAGAACACATCTTTGTTCATCCAAAGCAAGTGTTGACACGCTTTTTCTAAGTCGGTTAAATGAAGCTTAAGTTGTAGACATCATGAACAGATATGTAATACCCCACTTGACAACTTATTTTGGTATTTAATCCCAATTTCGATGATACAATAAGAATATTTATCAAATATTTCTCGTCATCTTGTCTGTTACTACTATTTGAGACGCTTATCACCCTGAAAACAATGCTTAATATATATCTCTAACGGTGATTATTATTTGCAGTGTATCAATAGGTATATAGAGCTATCATGATAAATTTATGGGTGCGGAGCTTCAGAGACATTTAGAAATAGGGTATTTAGAAAAGAGTTCAAAAACTTATAGGATTGAGACAGATATATATTTATCCATAGCTTAGACCTTGAAATAATTTATTCTAGCATTTGCACAAAATAAAATATTTAAATATTAAAAAATATGAAAGACCGAAAATGTCCGTGTAAAGTCTGCATAGTTGATACAAATGTATCTGAAAGGTCTAAATTTTAATCAGATTGGTCCAAAGATAAAAGTTATTGAAAGAAAAGAAACAAAAGGCTTATTAGACACAGTGGTAATTGAACATTTCCACAATAATGCAGGTAAAATCACATGCCATCATTAGTTTGATGGATATTTCAGTACTACTATTACCTTTTACTCCTTTTTTATTGTAAATTTACAAAGGCTGTATATATTCAGACAAAAATCGATCTTAGATGGTTAAGGTAGTTTTTATGACCTATTTATATAGTTCCTCGTATCATGATCTATATATTTATGACTTTTCCAACATTTGACTCTGAGTGTTATTAGGGTAAATTCCTTAGAGAAGCAACTCGGTTCTCTTTACTCTGATAGTGTTTAGGATGATTGATAATCCGGAAGCGATTTGATTTCCTGTTGACAATTTACCTTTTAGCACTGAAAGCTGAAACGTATAGGAAACATACGGTTCACAAATGAGTTTTCATATGAATATTATCAATTGAAACAAGATTTGGCTTTGTTAATAGCTCTTTGACCACTTATATTGACCACAAAAAGTTAGCGGCTGCTAATATGCGTTGAAGTTGTAGATCCTAGGCATTACAATTGAATATTGAATCTGAATTATTCCAAAGATGGGAAAATTATGGTATGTATGTTACAAATCGAAAATGAACCTATTAACACTCTATTTTCTTTTGATATAGATGGTTATATTTTGCATGCTTTGTAGCTTACCGAGCAATGACATTCTGTTACACCTTTGCACATTATGTGCTATTTAACGAATAAATCTACGCTATTGTTATAATTAAAACTACAACTTGATCAAATAACAATAAAAAGGATTTTCAAAAGATGATACATTTTTCTTCTTAGGGTGTTGTTTTTTCGCTATGGAAATTAGATGAAAAGTCACATATACAGAATATAGTGCATTTGAATATATTAAAAAAAACAGATAAATTCTAATATATATGTTAACTATTCAATAGGGAACATTTAATTGTGTTTACATGCAAAGCTTTGATAAATTCTAATTCAAATATTTCTCTTAATTGCCTTTGTTTTGTCAAAAGAACAGTAAAAAGACAAATTTGTACTAAATTACCTGATTTTTCAAGTACAAAGACAATCTTGTTTTGATGTTCCATGTTTTCTGATAGAATTGAACATGGCGTATGAATCACATGGCTTCCCATGTAAACACAAGGCAAACGATGTTAGTTCATGACATCGGTCTTGTGCGCTACGCATATTGTCAGAAAATAAGATTTATAAAGCTACCAATTCAAAAATCAAAGCTCAGATTAAAACGTAAAAAAACAAAGTAAAAATTGCAATTGATTGGCCACCAGAGATGTCCCTTTGACAATGTCAATTATTTGAACTTCTTTATGCACATCACTTAAAAGTATGTTTCAGAAATCAAATATCAATTAGAGCTGTGTGCATTTATGTCCAGACAATCGCAATAGTCTCGCGATTAGCATTTTATGTCTGGTTCGCTTTTATTTGAACAAGAACCTTTTGAATACCTTATACAGAATTTCGGATATAATTACTTTTAATACAAATTACTAGTATACAATTGGATGTTTTTAATTTCAGGATCTCCAGACGTATGCCGATGGCGTAATAAACACCCAGAAAACTGGAATTCAAAGGATGTTCTTGATTGGCTATTTTATACTGCAGAGAAGTGCAACTTAGAATTTAGTAAATTACATTCTGAGAATTTCCAGTCAATATCTGGATCAGATTTATGCAAACTGAGCATTGAAGATTTTGAACGAATAGAATCTGTGTATGGTCGAATGTTGTATTCTTTATTCAAAGATCTACGAGATGGTTGTAAGTATGATTTATTAAATAGTTATCATTCATTTTAATCCTTTTCTTGTAATAGTATTAGTCCTTTTCTAGCAAAAGTATAAGTCCTTTTCTACCAATAGTACAGTGTTTCACTCAAATATTTCCAAGAAAAATATTAGGCCTAATAAGCATTCAAATCCTTAATTAAGAAGCCCATTTTAATAATATCGAGTCAAAATTCCTTAAAAAAATAATAATGAAAGAATTTGTACACATTGACAGTTGCTATTGTATATTACAGTGTCGTTTTCCAAACCACCAGATGTAACAGAATATATAGATTTAGATGACGTCGACGTTTTTGAGAATGCTAAACGATCTCAGAAGACACTGTATCACATGAATTCCGATCCAGGTTTATACCCCTACAACAATAATAATGTACCAGGTAACATATTCAATTTATTGTGAAGAAAAACGAAAGATACGTTTTATTTTACTTAAGAATTAGTTTGAACAAAGAAAATTTCAGTAATGAAAAAAAAAAGAGTTTAAGTCTGTTATTTTTGGTGATGGACATCAGTTTACTAATTTATAGTTTGAAGCAAGAATAATTGTTTCTTTATTTGTTGTCCTGTATAGGAAATTCGGAACAGGCTTCTTCTGGGCATTGCACAAAACCTTGTCTTTCTTTCTCTTAAGTACAACAGCTGATATTAGAGTGTAGGACATCATGATTTCATTTCAGCAGTTAGTGCTTTGAACTTGCTTTCCGTAATTGCTATCATTCTGAAATTCGAAATTGTTTATTATTGTTTTGCTGTAACTTGTGCTTTTGTAATATATTATACCGTTATTTGAGAGTCAAGTGCTTATCCGATACTGTTTTTTTTATTTTACGCTCTTTTATAATGGAAAGGAGGTATATAGTATATTAACACACGACAGAAAATCAAACTTAAACCAAAAACATAAAAGAAAGAAGGAAATATCAGATAAATTCAAATATCAAAATGCACATTTATTAAGTACACTTGTATCGTCATTTACAGAAATTCCACGCTACAGAGAGGAAATAAAGGTAGAGAGAAGTCCTGGGCCTTATGATTTTCATCCAGGCTTTAGATATGGATGTGGAAACCAGCCTTTACAACCTATGCATGGTAAATTTACACACATTTTCCCAAAGTACATATTACTTCTTACCTTCAGAAGAGATATACTTCATAAACAATAACACTGCTTCGTTCATTTACTATGGTACTGTTAATAAGATGATAATTCATCAAAGAGTTAAAATACTTGCTTTCTAATATGTGCATTTTTGGCTGTTTCTGTCTAGTTATTAATTATCTTTATATTTTTCTTCTTCAGATTTCCCCATTTCCAACCACCACATCATCGTATGAACCCATGTTCATCTCCAAATAGTCAGTTCATCCGTAGATTTCCTTCATCCATGTCACAGCCTCCAAACAGATGTTCTATGCACGAGAATGTTCAAGCCCAACCTCCTCCTCCTCCTATACAAAGACGACGACCAGGTAGACCACGTATTAAAAGTCTACCAACTGACGAAGAAGCCTCCCGAGAAAAGAAAGGTAACTGTCTAAGTTTGACGCGCATTAATATATTTTTTATAATTTTTTCTTTAAATATAATACTAGCAGAGTTATCTCTTTAAGCTTACGATTCGCTGCAGGGAACTGTTTTTCCTTTCTGACCTTCATACCAAATATGAATGAAATTGTTTGTGTTTATTCATCATGTTTCCTAAAATAAAACCGATTTGTTATCGAATGCATGTATTTATATGATTTTTTCCTTAGTTTTAAATTATTTTTATATATGTATTTATAATTTTTTGTCAGTGAAAAATCAGCATTTGTGGGAATTTATTTATGAGGTGTTAATGAATCCTATGTACAACCCCCAGTATGTGCGATGGGAAAATCAGCGAGAGGGTGTGTTCCGCTTCGTCCAATCAGAAGCTGTTGCACAGTTGTGGGGCAGTCTTAAAAACAACGACAACATGACATATGAAAAATTAAGCAGAGCCATGAGGTAAAGATATGCTTGCAAAAGTAAAAATAGTGTTAAAAAATGATGTAAAAGCATTCATCAAACAAAACCGAACCAAAAATGTCATATGGAATAAAATATTGACTTCGCTGGGTTATTTTGATTTGGACTCGAGAGTCAACATCTATAACGGTAAAACAGAGAACAACAATTGGTTGGTTTTGTATCTTCTACTTAATATATATAATAATAAGGAAAATAAAACAATATCAATTTAATAGCAACATATTATTTACCTGTTCGTGTTTGGTTATAGAGTAGGATCAGGAAAACCTTTAATTTTAAGTCCTAATCTTTTTCCATGAAGAGAACAAATCTAATTGTTTTGAACATGCTATAACAATATTAAAATCTTTAACTTAGTCTTCGCTGCACAAAGTACATATTATCCTAGTAATTAGCTTTCTACGAACATTATATTCTTCCGTGTTCTAAAATCATGATAATACTTGTACAAAAAACGCAGAAATACTTTTAGTCAATGCATATACCAAATTTTTCTTAGATTTCTTAGCAAAATCAATATTTTTACTTTTTCACTTTTTTGATGTTGAAAGAATACCGAAAAGATTGAGTATTTCGGAGATTTCCAAAACCATTAAAAAATATTGCTTGATGAAAACGATGTGCACGCCTACATCGATCTTAACGTCTGGTAGGCTACAATGATGATTTTTTGGGGGACATTTAATTTAGTATATGATTTTGCTTTAAAATCACACTGTGATGCTAAATCATTGTTTGAACATTTGGAACTGAGTTATAATAGGGTTATTCAAATCCTTTCCATTATTTCCCGCTCTTTGACACAATCGTACGGACTATGCGTCATTGCAAGTCGTAAGCAAACACTTTTATGAAAAGGACATTTTCGGAGCAATAAGGGAGCTATCATTTGATTTTTATGGGGGGTGGGGGCTAGAATGAAATTTGAAAAAAATAGGAAGGACAGAAGTTTTGAGTAAAAAAAAAAGGGAGGATGAGATTATTTGCAAAAAAAAGGGCAGGATGACAATTTATGTAAAAAAAAAAGTCAGGATAAACTAAAAAAAAAAGGCAGGACCGAATAGAATGAAAAATAAAAAGGCAGGACCGAATAGAGGGAAAAATAAAAAGGCAGGACAAAATTTTTCATCCTAAACCCCCCCCCCCCCCCATAAAAATCAAATGGTAGCTCCCCAACCTCTCGTTATACAGGCTGCATGGAAATCTAAAAATATACAAAACGGATGTAGCCAGTAGAATTAAATTAAAATGTGTTTCTATTTAACCTTAAATTTTATAAATAAGATTTGCATTGATCTTGATTGCATAATAATAATCGGAAACAACCAACGCACACCATTCATTGGATGTTTTAACTTCCTGGTTGTATATACTCGCTGAACTTCGATCACATACAATAGATCTACTGCATAATGGTTTAAGTAAATCATAAATCGGTGTTCAACAGATATAGCATTATTTTATTTTAATTTTACATCTGTATCTAAAGTCAAAATCAATATGATGTAAAGGCTAATAACCTTTAAAACTTCCTTATTCTATATTGACATGCACGGTATTTATTGATTTTAGAAGATTAAGAACAATCGCTTAATCAGCAGTAGTTTTGATATGTTAGTATTCATTCGAAATGTTAACTTAAACAGTTGAAGTTGCCTTAACAATACAATAAATCAGATAAACACATGTTTATTATATCATTTTTCATTACAGACACTATTACAAAAGAGGAATATTAGAGAGAGTAGAAGGCAGACGACTAGTCTACAAATTTTCACGTGTTGCAATGGACCGTGTGAGAGAAAAAAGGCATTCTATTTAGAAAATACCAAAACTGCTTTGTCTCAACCATTTATTGTCCTGCAAACTAATACAGAAGCGAATTAAAACGCGTCTCGTTTGCATGGATCGGACAAGAAAGGCATCAAATGTTTTTCTAGTTCTGAGAAGTACAGTTGTTTCTTTGAAAGTTTTTTCCTGGATACAGAGATGCAGTATTTTTTCTCCGAGAACATATTTTGGTTAACAACGAGTTGATTGACTGCAAGTCGTTCGCCAAGATGACCACAAATCAGATTTATTCGCTGTATATATGCCAGTACATTTAAATACAATGTCATCGAAGGATACATAAAATGTTCATCCGAATGTGTACTACATGTTGATAAACTGTGCCTTAACACTTTATAATTCTAAATTAAAAAAATCTACAGATGTGAAAAAAAAATGATTGAAAGTGCTTTATATAATCTGTGATCTGCAAAACATGTATTCGTCAAAGAGCATCTGCTTTGTTTATTGCAAAATGTTCGGGAATGACAATATATATTTTCAAATTTTACTGGTGTAAATAATGATAACTTATTTAATAAAAATGTTTTCATAGTTGTGTTTTTACTTAACATACAAATATCCAATACAAGACATCATTTTCTTTACACATTTCTTTAATTATGTTTAAGGGCAGCCCATCTATAAATCCTATTGTTCAGAAAGTATTCTTAATATAAGTATTGAGAATTTGTCTCTCAGCATTGTTCTTTTGGCATCCAAATATTCGGCTCTGAGCGTTCCTGGTGAAGGTAAATTCAGAAAAGCGCATTGGACGCTGATGAAGTTAGCCTTTTTCTATTGATTTTGTATCAGTTGTTTCTAATATTTTACGTTCTACATTTATATATTTTTAAGTACCATTCTTTGTAATAGTCAGGCAATTTAGAAGAATTTCAAAACATGGCCGAAAAACCCACCGAACTAACTATCCTATTTTGAAGTTACCCTCGTCCTGGGTTAGAAATGGTTGGTCTTTCTTTTCTACGTGTCTGGTAATTCGAGAAATCTCTAGATTGGTTAGATTGATAGCAAATTACGGAGGAAGCTCCCCTTAATTTTTATTTTTTAGTGCATTTCAACCGAATTATATCTTGAATCACCAGAACAGGAAAAGGAAACGAATCGTATTTTCGTGCACATTATACATTTTGAACATAAATTGAGGTAAACTTGAGTGGGTTTTTGTTCGTCATGTTTTCACCACTGCATGATTCTTAGGCAGATTGGCACTTAATGATTGTTGACTTTTAAAATGTTATAACGGGTAAAGCATGCACCGCGGGAGATGCGTTGACCTATTGACATATTACGGCATATTCCTGGTCTCAGGAGTCGGTTTCACAAAAAAAAAAATACAACTAAGATTGATCGCAAGTCATGAATGCAGTTCCCCGAAACCCTCGTCTTTTATCTTCATGTTTCATCTTCATTTTAGAGAAAAAAAATGGATAGATGTTCAACTCGTTACATGGCAGGGGGTAATTGATATATTACTAGAACAGCAATTATAAGACTATTTTTCATTTTATATTTAGAATATCTCAAGATACATGTTACATCAAGTTCTCGACAGTCCTTAACGTAGACTTCAGCGGTTTTCATCGTTTTTCAACTGCTACATATGTCTTTAAAATATATGTTAGCAGGAGTCATCAACAAAAATCATAAAAATGTAATAAAAATCTATCTTTTAATCAAAGACTTTTGTAGAATAGCTTCACAAACACAGTAGTATTGAAATTTCCAGTGGAAAAGATATACTAAATTAATACATAGTAGATTCAGATTTAATAATGTCTCATAGTAACCAAAGCTAGGCGTCACAAAAAGTTTGATAAAGTATTGTTATCATTAGAAAATGGTCAATGTAAACAATAAATCTGGGGCAAATCATGAAAACATTTAATCACTGGTAAATCATGAAAATTATAAATTACTGGCAAATCAGGAAAACAATAAATTGCTGACATATCATGAAATTAAACACCAAATCACTGGAAAATCATGGAAACACTAGATCACTGGAAAATGTGATTTGATATAAAATGAAGAGATGTGGTATGATTGCCAATGAGACAGCTCTCCACCAGAGTTCAAATGACGAATCAACTATAGGTCAACCTTCAACAATAAGAAAAACATACCGTGTATTCGGATTGAAAAGGCCCGACATGATGTTTATTTGATACACTGCATTCATAATAGAGATATACAGAGGAATGTGATACAACGCAACAGATACTTATACTCAAGTTTTAAGCTTATTACGTCTTGTTTGCTGACACACTCGATCGTAGCTCTAGAATCATGTTAATTTCTTTACGAAATAAAATATAGGTGGATAAAATCATGCATTTGGTTATAAGAGACCATCATGAAGCTGGAATTTTTGTATATATTGAACTGATTTTTTTATTTCTGTCGTCTTTTACATGGAAGTTGAGCACGTCTATTGCTATAGAAGGCAGATGATTTAAAGGCTCCTGTTTTTCTGAGTTTCATATTTTCCGTTTGAAAACCAGAGAATATTTGGGGCCGTACAACAGTTTTCATCATAGATATAATGAAGAATACAAGAAGTTACATGTAATTAGTAGGATTCCATAATCTTCAAGCTGGGCAACACTTATCAGTACATTTTTGTACTAGTAATTAAGAAGTTCATCTTATTAGTTATTGTGTCTAGTCTTTATGTTAAAATTACAAATATATAAAGTTGTCATTTGTTCATCGAAAGTCGATCTCTTTTTTAACGTACACCGGTTACGTCAAACAATAAAAATTCCCATTAGAAATATGTTAAATCGATATTAACAACTAACATATTAATAAGTTCATGTGTAATTAAAATAATCTGTAACCTTAAAGCTCAAATTATTAACCTTCCGAAGCTTCGCTATATTTTCATAATGCTAATTATAATGTTTTTTAGTTTTTTCAATTTATAATTAATAAACTATATGTTTATACGAGTTGCAGTATTGATATTTGTAGATCGATGATAGGGAGGCTAATTTTTCAGCAGATTGTTTTGATAAACGTATCATATTTACACAGATTTTTATCGGAATTATTAGTGAAGTTTGAGACGAACGAAACTTAAACCAAACCACGTCCCCGCGCTGTTTGACAGCTGCAAAAACAAACATGAAATAAATTTTTAATAAGATGGTTAGCTTTTCTCAGATTTAACAGATATTTTTCACCAGCAATTTGTTTCTATATATGAACATTTAACCAAGTCAGTTTTATGTTCAACATAAAGGATTAAATTGCAATTTTCTATTTTGTTTTATTTAAATTGAGAATGGAAATGGGGAATGTGTCAAAGAGACAACAACCCGACCAACGAGCAGAAAACAGCTCAGGGCCACCAATGGGTCTTCAACACAGCGAGACAATCCCGCACCAGGAGGCGGGCTTCTGCTGGCCCCTTAACAAAAATGTGTACTAGTTCAGTGAAAACTGTACATTTCTGTAAACATTTGCACAATGTTAATGCAATCTCGTTCACAGGAAAATGACAAGAAAATTTCCAAGGTAGGTAATCAACTTTCATCGGTAGCACGACCACATACAGATAGATCAAGTGCATCTTTCACCCATTTGTGATATTTATAGGATTGAATCCAACAACACTACTGCAGTGGTTTAATGTTTATGAGGTAGGAACCAACAATACAATTTTACAAAGTAGACCTCAACCATCTGGCTTCCAAGGCAAAATCATCCACACGTGTGGGTAGCTTTCACTGTTTCGATAGTCTACATTTTGCAAACGAATTCAACAGAGGCAAATATTTGATTCTCAATAGACAAAAAAATGAAAGAGACTCTCAATCAATAACGAGATTCCTGGGCCCTCGGTCATAAAACTTTACTCAGTACTCAGAGTACAAAATTTGTGCTCAGAACACCAAATCCAGCATTTTGAATGGTTGAATTCTGAGTCTGAGTACGATCATCGTACTCCAATTTTTGTGAATGATCTCGAGTTCAGTTTATATTTGTAACAACACACTGGGAGCACTAGTATCAAAAGGAAGATTAAACACAATATCCAAAATCTGTTAAAAAATAAATATACTGTGTGATTGTAGCAAGCAACCATGATGGCGATCACTACAAGTATCCTCCTTAGCCTGCTACACGTTTGCTATTTGACAAGTTTGGGTATTCCGGAGGTATACGGACTATTTTCGAAGAGAACCAAGCTACCCTCTTTATTGTCTCTTAAACATACATTGCTCTAATATATGTACTGATATTTAATCATCAGTGACAAAAACAATATTCACCAATATTAATGCAACCCTAAATTATCAAAACAATCATTAAATCTTTTCGTCGGCTTTATATTTTTTCCACAGCATTGTCAGTTTTTCTCGACTTCTGAGTTTTTATTGTCCACTTGGTATCTTCCACCTTTTTTTTAGACAGTGGCTATCCTTCCGGCTAGCCGGGAAAATAGCAAAACATGTCTATTCTTCCGGCAATCCGGAAGAATAGCTTTTCTCTGCTATGCTATTCCGACCATACATAACAATGAATAATGAATATTTTTTTTGGTTAAATGGTTATTGTAGCATCAAATGGAGAATGTAGTGGTAAAACATTTCCTCCCATGCAATCACTGAGAATTGGAACTATTATTGTTTTGCACGTTCCCCGTGCGGACTTTACTGATTATAAACTCAAGATAAAACGCTCTGGAAAATAGTAATAATGAAAAAATTATCATGGGAATTAACTCCTCAAGTACCAACTTTTTGCTACTGGCTGTTCTATTGAACATGCCAATTCCCCGTAAATATAAACAGCTTGTCATATGAGATCATCGGTTGATATATATATATATATATGCAGCAAATACACTTTTGAATTAAAGTCACTTGGCAAAATATTGTGCAAGAAATGTAAATAAATTTACTTCATAGTATACAGCATATTCAGATTTGTTTTATTCTGAGGAACGGGGGCAAAATGCCTGTACTCTTTTTATGTTCTACCTATGAATTTCCTGCAAGTTAGGGGTCGGGTCACTGATTTATGACTTCAATCGACATTTATGATTCCTAAGTAAAGATGATCCTGAATTTATCATTTCCTTGAAGTTTGGTTTGAAGCATAATAAAATAAAAAGGGGGTTAAATTTTATACTCCAAACCAGGTATACTAATTTCCCAGTCCAGGCATGTCAGTGCATGTTCGTAGATTGTAGTAAAACTTAAAATAATGAATCTTAGTATATTTGATTTAGTCGTTTTCCTATGAATTGTTTATGCGTTTTGCCTCCATTGATACAAGTTAAAGGTAATGGAGTAAATCAGCAATTTCAGATTGATTTCACGCTTTATTCCTCTCAGTTTACGTGCACATGCTATTGTTTTTCTGGAGTCTGTCTTATAGAAATTTGTTTTTAAACAATCACATTCTCTTTTATTTTCTTTAGGACATCTTTACGATGACTTATAATTGTTAACTTCTATGTCATTTGGTCTTTGGTGGAGAGTTGTCTCATTGGCAATCATACCACATCTTCTTATTTTTATATATACAATACAATTCTATGCGGGTACAGATGTACTACGAATGTTGCTGGTATAAATACTATAGAAAAGGCTATAATATATTCAACTGGAAAGTTCGTTATAACTGTCAAGTCATTTCTACAATATACCAATAGCTGTCTACTCTCGAAATTGTATGTGAATAACAGCAGACATTGTACAGCTTTGTAAATTGTGCTATTTTTTTTAGAAGATATGATTTTCTAAAATGTCAATACATCGTTAGCTGATGTTTAGTGTTAATGAATAACACAAGATTGAATAAAACCACTGCACTAAAACAAGATGATGATTGTGTATGTAACATTTATAAAAGCTGCATGTGATTTCTGTCATTTGCATTTTTATATAATCCACCAAG
This sequence comes from Mytilus coruscus, assembly GCA_017311375.1. Lineage (NCBI taxonomy): Eukaryota > Metazoa > Mollusca > Bivalvia > Mytilida > Mytilidae > Mytilus > Mytilus coruscus. The sequence continues at coordinate 66,258,625 of CM029604.1, read as the reverse complement.
TTTTAAAATATTTTTGTTTTAAATTGAAGTGTACCTTGGAAGGTTTTTAACTGACAGACTTGCAGTTTGATTTTCTGAAGTAATGAATTTAGCACAGCAATATTTACTACAATGAACTGACATTATCAATATAGACATGATTGTTTTGTATAACTCTTTTTGTGTTCGTGCAATAACAGACAAACAACAAACAAGAGTATAACTGAACTTTATTAAGATAAGCAAACAGGAAGTATTGTCTGAAATTGTATTGAATAAAGTGATTGAAATCAATGCTCTTGTTAGCGAGTTAAACACTGATAAGAAAAGAGGAAATAGTATTGGAATTTGTAACAAGGTATGAATTGATATTCTGATAGTTTTAGTTGTGATAAGATAAAGACGACTTTATAACCAAGTTCTGAAACTGAAAAGTAGTAGAAGACCTTTAGATGAAAGAAGAAAGCTTACTGCAAACGTACTTGATGAGTTATTTTAATTACACTTTATGTATCAAGTGACCCTCAACTACAAAGATACGTACTTTTCTTTCAAATGTCTTAAAGAAGTTAAACATGAATAATAACGTACAATGGCGTATGTCCACAAAAAGTATACAAGCTAGTTTATATATAAGTCTAAAGATTTGCACAACGGTACTAATATAAGATGGTATTATACGAAGATGTTGTTATTAAATCGTGTTGACAAATATTTCGGCTTAACAAATAGCCTTCGTCAGCGTCAATAGTTTTAAACTATTGACGCTGACGAAGGCTATTTGTTAAGCCGAAATAAACTATTGACGCTGACGAAGGCTATTTGTTAAGCCGAAATATTTGTCAACGCGATTTAATAACAACATCTTCGTATAATACCATCTTATACTAGTACCGTTGTGCAAATCTTTAGACTTATATAATTTTTTCCTTATCTGCACAGTATCGTCTATTTTAGACGATCCGGTACATAGTAAATTTGCTGGTTGGGATATATATATAAAATGACTGAATAATAGCCAACGATAAATCTTACGGGGCGATGGATCATAAAATTATGATACAGTACACTACAAAATATAATATATAACAAGTCTAAAAGGGTACAACCATCACCAAAAAATAATTAAATCATGAACAAATTTTAGATATTTCGGATAACTAATATCCTTCATCAGTAAGATGTAAAATGAATCTTATCTTGACATGTGGTAGTCAAACTGAAATAAAAATCTTGAATACTATACAAATTATCAATAATCAATACGCTGGTATTTTTTTTCAATATTGATGTTTGGGAGGACGAATAAATTTCTTAAAACTGTAAGAGTTCAAAACGGAAGCCTGAGTTACTGGAACCAAGTGATGGTATGGAAAATGAGTGACACATTCTATGTTTTTTCATTTATGCCCTCTGGGGAAACTGTCCTAAGCTTTCTTATCCAAAATCTTTCCCGAGCAAGTCTGTTGGCCCTTGACCAACCCTCGTTGTGGTCTATGATAGTGATGGTAAGGTTTTTGAGATCAGCTTGGGCGTGCCCAGGTGATCTCAAATGACGACTTACGGGGAGGTCGGGCTTGCAGGTGTAGTCACTTCGATGACCATTCATGCGTTTGTTGAATGACTGTTCTGTCTCGCCAACATACTGCATGCCACATCGACACTGAAGAAGGTATACAACATTCTGGGTTTTGCAAGTTACATTGCAAAATATAGTGTACACAGACCCAGTGGAGTGGCAAGTAAATGTTTGAGTATTCAGTATTTGTTGGCAAGTCAGACATCGTCTGTTACCACACAACTTGTACCATCCTGCAGTTGAATAGCTTTTATCAGATGAGACATCAGCTCTCACATATAAGTCTTTCAGACTTGCTGGTCTCCGAAAAGCTAAGACAGGAGGTTTGGGAAAGATCTTGGATAATTTAGGGTGCTTGGCAATAGTTTGTCTATTGGCATGGATCAAACGTGAAAGGTTAGTAAAGGCGGGATTGTATGTTAAAACAAATGGAACTATTTTGCTGCGCCTCTTCTGTTTGTATTGTAATAGGTCATTTCGGCTGTTAATGTTAGCACGTGCAAATCCCTTATCTATGTCCCATTTCTTATAACCTCGTTTGGTCAAAAATCCGCGAAGTTCGTGTAACCGTTTAGTGACAGACTCCTCAGAGGACAGTGTACAGTGTTTTGGGTGACAGCATTGGGGAGAAAGGTACTGATGTTTATCTGTAGGTTTACAGTAGAGGTCTGTTGATATGACACCGTCCTTTATAGATGTAGTTGTGTCTAAGAAAGATATTTTAGAGTCGGAAATTTCATATGTAATTTTAATTGACTGGTGGGCGTTGTTTGCATGTCTGATGAAATCATCTAGTCTAAGTTGGGATTCAATCCATTTCATGTCAACATCATCAATGAAACGGAACCAAGACAGAGGTTTGGACAAAGATGTTGAAATGATTTGTTTCTCTAATTTGCCCATGAAAATAATGGCGTAAGACGGTGCCATTTTCGTCCCCATCGCTGTCCCGTTTATCTAAAGGTATTGTTCACCATTATATATATACTAGCTTGTATACATTTTGTATATTAATGTCCCCTTCACATACACGTATTTTTCTTACGAGTCCTTACGGACCGCCAACTTGTAGTCAATAGCAAGCTTCCGTAAATAACTCGCTGGTATCCATAAATAACTCGTCACAACTCGAAGAAATTCTTTAGGGTCCGTGAAAGAAGAGGTCAATCTTTTGACAAGTAAAAAATCTTCTAACTATTGTCCACGGATTGATTTTTCCGTAAATAAATCGTAACAATCCGTAAGTATCGTAAACAGCTCGTAAACCGATCGCAACAACACGTAACTATCCATAAACTGCTAGCAAGAATCCGTAAATGACTCGTAACTATCTTTTTGACGATTTGTTACGGTTATTTTACGATTTGTTTACGGATCATTACGAGTGCTTTCGTGTTGTTTACGATTTCATCGTGTTGCGATAACTATACGGATTGTTACAAGTTATAACGAGCACATTACGTGTAGTTACGAGTACTTTACGAATATAAACGTATACTTACGTATTCTTATGTATTGTTTGCGATTTGGGGAAAGGTATAAAAGTTGCAAAACCTGCATAACTGTTGGCAATATTGCCTGAACAAATAGAAATTATTTTACTATTTGGTCTCTGGTGGAAAGCTGTCTTATTGGCAATTATACCAGACCTTCTTATTTTTAAAATGAGGTGAAGTTTATGATGTTCTTAGGAGAATTTTGAGTTGATGGCAGATCTTTGATTGTTTCTTTTTTAATTTGTAGACTCAGGACCAGGGGCGTAGTTGGCTTTATTTAATGTGCACGCCCAAAAGGAGAAGGGGGGGGGTCTGCCAGAATTTATTTTCAAGGGCGGGTCCGGGTAGGGCGTAATGGGCGTAGCCCCCAAAAAAAAAAAAAAAAAAAACTGTCGAAATCTGCTAATATTGTATTGAATATGGCAATTTATCATATTTTACAATTATTTCATGTTTTATAGCAAAAAAAAGTCCAAAAAAATTCCCATTCTACGCCCCCTCTTTCAATTATCCTAGAAACGCCCCTGATTTTCACTAGACGCAAAATGGTGCTTCTGGAGGCATTTCAGACTTTAACAAAATATTTATTCAGAGAGAATTTTATTGATTTTATTGATTTGGTAAATGGTTAAGCGTTTGGTATATTGTGTAGACGCCTGTTTATAATCTAACTTAGACTTATGTTGTCCCCTTAACGCTTATATTTGTATACTCAGGACGATTAAGTGTTTGGTATATTGTGTAGACATCTGTTTATAATCTTAGACTTATGTTATCCCCTTAACGTTTATATTTGTAGACTCAGGACGATTAAGTGTTTGGTATATTGTCTAGAAACCTGTTTATAATCTTAGACTTATGTTGTCCCCTTAACGTTTATATTTGTAGACTCAGGACGATTAAGTGTTTGGTATATTGTGTAGACACCTGTTTATAATTTAAGATTTATATTGTCCCCTTAACGCTTGTTTACTGGTTCATTGATGTATACCCCACATCTCTTGTTAATCACAAGTTTTGTTTTAAATATTTAGACAAAGAAAGGTAAGTCAACTTTTTACGTCGACCCAGACTTCTTGTTTGTAAATTCTGTTCTTTTTACTTTATGTATTTTATGAAAGTTTTTCCATATCTGACATTTGCAGATATTGAACGATGTATTTGATTAACGGTTTATACTACATTTTTGTCAGTTACTAGCTAACGTACTTTGCGTACCACGGAACTTGTGGCTTTTCTGTTAATAGAACTCGCCACCATTTAATTATGCGAAAGTTTTAAAAAAAAAATATGCATTTAGATTCCATCGCACGAACTATGATTATAATTCATTAGTACAGACATAATAAACAAAAGAACGGGTGTTAATTAGAATTTATAATAATGCGCATTATTGATTTGTAAACCTGCAGATACAAAAAAATTTATACCACGAAACCACGAAAGTGAATAATACAGTACAAATCTAAATCAATATGCTTATTGGAATGTTAATTTAACATAGTTTTTACGCAACAGAATCCATTATATCAAAAAAGAAAAGGCAGTTGTTTTCAGCACCAAGCTGGTCCATGGTCATTTTACAATATTACAGCCGAAAAATAATCTTGTCACTCAAGATACATGGAATATTTGCCTATGAACGTTGAGATAACGACAATAAATCAACCAATCTTGTAAAATTTTATTTATATTGGTTTGCATTTATTGAAACCCAAAAACTTCGGTAAAACTTCTTTTTGGGACGACATTTTGAACAAAAACGGTTAAAATAGCAAACCTAATATGTCAGTTAATAAATATAATATACAGTTAAAAATAGTCAACTAATTAGACTTTTCGTATAGAACGTGTAAATAAAATACTTGTGACAGAGTTACATTATGTCGACTGGGTTGGCTGTAAACGGACCTTAATGTCATCTCACTGGCAACAACGGCCAGTAATGAATAGTCGCTTAAGGGCACGAATTATGTCAAAACAAAAGTATATCAACAGAGAGCAAACCAATATACAATATCTTGAAGAACTCATTACAAATATATATAATCAAAACTACCTAAATACTCATAGGAGTAGTAAAAAAGGATGACTATTTTTAGCTTGTTTATATAGTGCTAGCAGCGATGGCGGTTGTAACTATTTCAAATGATTGAATAGTCATGAAGGATTACTATTTGGAGCTTGTTTTATATAGTGCTAGCAGCGATGTTTCGTGACGGTTGTAATTCTTCAAGGAGATTATACTTGTAATAGTAGCATCTCCCCAATTATTTTGTTTTTACCAGCAATTGAATATTTACAAGATATTTCATTTAGATGATTTATTGTTGATTATTACTTCCATTATTAGTACTGTAACGGCAGTCATGTTGGTAGGTCTGTATGAACACTGGATGCAGTTTTAAAAGTTAACACACTGATGGGTGGATGGATGGATGGATGGCTGCTTAACGTCCAGCGGCAAATTATTATGCATATTCAGGACGAGAACATGTTAAAGTAATATAAATATTAACCCTGATTTGTACTAGACCGAAACGCTGAGTCGGATTTTTAACGTGCTAGTTGTGGTATTTCACAAAATAACAGTTCGAAGGAAGACATGTCACCTTACCCGGACACATTATTCTGACTCCGAGCCGACCAGTCTTTGCTCTTACTTCTTAATGCCGCGTGCTTAGCGGAGAAGCAGCAAATACCAATTTTAAATTCTTTGGTTTGACCCGGCAGGGGTTCGAACCCACGACCTCCCGCACTCGAGGCGAACACGCTACCACGTGACCATCGAGGCGGTTGAACACCCTGAAGTTAAGATGAAGATGAAGATGAGTTAGGTTTGGTTTCAATAGGTCAAGTAATTTTAGAGGATATTTTTTGAAAAGAAAAAACGACAAGTGTTGCCAATAGCTGACGAAGTATACATTACTATGGTAATCTAATTAAAAGTCAATATCATACAGATAGAAGTACTTTTGACATCTGTATGTCCGTAAATTTTGTATAATTACATTTTCTCCTCCAATTAGTATTTGAAATTAAAAAAATAATATTTAACATGAAAAAATGATATTTAAAATAAAAAAAAAAAAAAAAATACCGGTATAATATGAAAAAAATCAAATTTGATCTGAAATACGCACAAGCATGTTAAAATTTGATTGATTACCATAGAGATATTTCGTTCATTCAACCTATGCTAACATTTTGAAATTTAGGTATAAAATTGTATGAAAAAATGTAGGCATAGGTTGAATAATATGCAACAGGTTAAGTGATATAAAAATATAAATTGATTAGCGGCTAATCAATTTGCAATTTTAAACTTAGCGTTTAGTGTAGGCTACTCAAAATCATTTGTGTTATACTTGTAATAGTGAAAATGTAAGTAATTGTAGAAAATAAGGATTTTTGTAATTTTATTGAAGGAATAATCATCTATTCATATACATGTATATAATATACTTCTTATAAAAAGTTTAGCAACACAACTTCTGACTGAAAATAAAGTAAAGCAAAATCTCGATTTATCTTTGAAGTTTATGTTTCTTAATCTACAATCATTTGCGTATTCGAAAGTACAACCGTTATGTTGGTCAAATTTCAGACAGCTACACTGTTTGCAAACTTTGAGGGAAGGGGTCAAAATTGAAAGTCACAACTTAAACATTTTTTTGCGCATGGTCTTGTTAAAAAATGCATAAAGCGCACACAATTGACGAAGTGGTGAATCTGATGATATTTCATTCGCAAAAAAAAATTGTGCACTTTTTTTTCCCCTCAATCACATTTTTATAATATTTTATTAGTTTTCTTCTTTAATCAATTCAACATCCTTTAAAACGCTTTTAAATTTGAACGCCGCTTTTAAATTTGAACTTGTCCGCACCTGTTCTCCAAAACCGCTTGTCAGATTAACTTAGGGTTCCACTATATGTAAGACTAACATGCCTAGTGGTGCAATCAGGGTTTTGTTTGTGCAATGGGTTTTATAAATGGGTACTTTAAGGGGCAAAAAGGAAGGAGGGGTTTACTATAGAACCCCATGGGATTTTATTTTTTTAAATTTTCAAATGATTATAACTTGAAAACAGTTAGTGATAGACACAATTTTTATAATTGAAAATGTTCTAAATGATAAAGCACATTAAATGAAATAAATGGTTAGTCCCCAGGGGTCAACCCCACCCGCTGCCATTTGAGAAAGTGATCAAGATCCCTACATCTAAACCCTATATATATATCCTGGTTTGTCATGCCAAGATGATTTGATTGATATACAGGGTTAGTCCCTAGGGGTCATCCCGACCCCCTGCCATTTGAGAAAGTTCAAATATCTTTAAAGTGGCCAAGATCCCCACCCCTAAACCATATATATGCTCGTTTGCAATGCCAAGATGATTTAAATGATATACATGGTAAGACCCAAGGGGTCATCCCCACCCTCTGTCATTTAAATATGTTCAAATATCTTGTTAATGGTCGAGATCCCCACCCCTAAACCATATATATTCCTGTTCGTCATGTCATGAAGATTTGAATGATATATAGGGTCAGTCCCCAGGGGTTTCCCCCACCCCCAATGCTTTAATATCTTGTAAGTGGTCAAGATCCCCACCCCTAAACCATATATATTCCTGTTCGTCATGTCATGAAGATTTGAATGATATATAGGGTCAGTCCCCAGGGGTTTCCCCCACCCCCAATGTTTTAATATCTTGTAAATCGTCGGGATTTCCACCCCTAAACCATGTATATTCCTGTTCGTCATGTCATGAAGATTTGAATGATATATAGGGTCAGTACCCAGGGGTTTCCCCACCCCCAATGTTTAAATATCTTGTAAATGGTCGAGATCCCCACCCCTAAACCATATATATTCCTGTTCGTCATGTCAAGAAGATTTGAATGATATATAGGGTCAGTCCCCAGGGTTTCCCCCACCCCCAATGTTTAAATATCTTGTAAATGGTCAAGTTCCCCACCCCTAAACCATATATATTCCTGTTCATCATGTCATGAAGATTTGAATGATATATAGGATCAGACCCCAGGGTTTCCCCATCCCAATGTTTTAATATCTTGTAAATGGTCGAGATCCCCACCCCTAAACCATATATATTCTGGTTTGTCAATGCAGGATGATTTGAATGGTATAAGGGGTAAGACCCAAGGGGTCATCCCCACCCCCTGTCATTTGAATTTGTTCAAATATCTTGTAAATGGTCAAGTTCCCCACCCCTAAACCATATATATTCCTGTTCGTCATTTCACAAAGATTAGAATGACATACAGGGTCAGTCCCTAGGCGTCACTAATGCATATCACTTTACTGGACCAAACCAATTTTTACTGGACTTTGCCCAATGTCAGGCATGGGAATGACGAATTATGGGAGCTTCGTTTTGGAGACTTCGTAACAGCATTCTGTTACAATCATTTCTTGTCATTTCAGATCAGTTTGAGCATTCTCTACAAAGATATGAGCCCTCAAAGTTTGACCCCTATTAATCTCAATGGAAGTGTTTCAAAACTTTCTTTTGGTAGTATATATACAAGTATCAAAACTTTTAATGATAATTTAAATAGATTATTCAAAAATACACGGACATACCGACTATAGCACTATTAAAATACATATTTCATAAATACCGACTTCTGTAAAAAAAAAAACAAAAAAACATTTTAATGTTCACTATTAAATCCTACAATATCGACGACACAGACGCAGAGGACGACGAGGGAGGGGGGGGGAGATTAACGAACCATGAGGGTCTTGCACGGTCGGCAAGACGCAGAGGCAGAATAAGATAAAAGTTATGATACTTTGATTGTCGCAAAAGGTCATTCACTTATTAATATGTAGCTTTTATGATACTACATCTGCGTACTTAATTGATGTCATGGTGTTATCCTGGGGACTCTGTTTTAGGTCAATTAGCCTGATATTTGATAGTTATTTTAAATTTTATATGTTGCATAATTTATCTGAATTAATTTTTTTTTGTTTTTTTGTTTGTTAAAGTTTTATTAGTATTGTTTGTAGGATTTTGGTATATTTTGTTGGTTGTTTATTATATGTTTCCAAATAATTAATAAAAGTTATCTTAAAATTGGCAAATAGAATAGCTTTTAACTATATGTTTTTTTTTGGCAAGTATCAAGTGTTCTATTTTATAACTTTTGTCTATTTTATATAATAATTTCATATTTACTGCAATACAATTTTACAAGTATTCTATTTTTGTTTCTCATTTTAAAGAGTAATTATAATGCTTAAATATACTAACTGTATTTTACCTGTAATTGGTTGATAATTGTTATAACAACATCTATTGTATTTTGTTTGTAATCATAGGTTGGATATATATTTATTAAATGTTGGCACAGGTTGAAGACACCAGATATTTCAATATGAAAACCGAAATTCTGTGTACAATTAAAATAGGCCGTGAATTATATATATATACAAGTCTAAATTGAAAACAACGTTCAAACCTATGATTGCGTTGGATAAAAACCGCAATTTTTATACCTGTGCATGCAAAACAAATTTCTTGTTAGAGGGGTCTAAATACAGCACAAACAACATTATCCAAAAGACCAAAAAAGTGAAAAAGTATATTTTAAGAAAACGCATTTGACTAACAGGTCGAACAACAAATGTTCTTAAACCCTGTTGACTGCCATTGGCGATTGCCAAATAAACGGATCACCGATGTAATAAATGGATCCTAATTATAAAGTTAGTACTAAACAGAAAACAATAAACCTTGCGGAAAAGATGATATACCGCAAACAAAAGGTGCAATTTTTTTTTTGTACACCATATCCGGATTTCGATATATATATATATATATATATATATATATATACAATTTCAATAAACTGCCATTTTATGATTTCTTCCATCATATCACAGGAGTATATATGCATTTGCTTAATTGCAAATTTGAAAAAGTAAAAAAAGAAATACTGAAATGACATTATAGTATATTACATCTCAAACGGAAAATAATTTGTTATCCAATTTTTACATATAACTATTGATTAAGTATTTTAAATTAATTATTTCATATTTCGGACAAGTTTGCAATAAGACTGATGTATTCATCATTCGTTTAAATAAAAACTACAAAAGATCACAAAAAACATCCTTCATTATGTGAACCGGTATCATTTAGGACATCCGTTTTCTTCAGGTCCAAGAAAGATAATTCAAGTTTGTATAGAAAGGTCGATACTCCCTTAGTTGTTTTACATTGTTTTCATTTTTTGGGGTTAGTGATTTTGACTTTAAATACGTTATATGACTTGATATGCCAAACGGTGACCTTCTAGTCTATTGATCTTTGAGGGATGATATTTTCTAGCTCTTAACCGCATAGCTGGTACTTTGAACGGATAAAAGTTTTCATGTGTAATTATGTATCTTCGATTCAGTTTTGTTCTTTTTTCGGTCATGTGACCAAAAGGGCAAGTTTGAGGCATTGTGGACAACTATCTGTCGGCGCCCGTCCGTAAATCTTGTATTATAACACACAATATGTAGAACTCAAGTATCATAATCATGAACATGTTGGATTCTTCAAGAGTATTTGAGTAACAAATTATATTTGCAATCTTATATTTGCCATAGGACTGCAGATTAAGACTAAGAAAATCAAGAATCTATACACTGAATTTTATTACGAAATTGAAACAAACTGAACAACTGACCGATTGGTGAAGATCGTGCATGGAAAGAGCATTTATCTCTCAAAATATACTAAAATGCTCTTTTTAATTAAAGAACCTTTTAGAGCACGCTCACATTCCTCCACGCCCCCGCATTGTCACAGGGCAAACAAAATCTCAGCAGATTCCTAAATTCAAAGACTCATAACTCTACAAAAGTCAACTGATAAAACCTTTCTTGTCGATATGTACATCTGCATATTATGTCCTTATTATCTACCAAGTTTCATGAAATTCTGTTGTGTAGTTTCAGAGGAGTTGCGACGACAAACTGTTGCAGTAGTATATTGAGGCCAATAAGTGCAAAGGGGCATTACTCCTCGAAAAAAAATGAATCATAATTTCCTTTCGATATGCACTCTACATAGTATGTCCTTATTATCTACAAAGTTTCATGAAATTCTGTTGTGTAGCTTCAGAGGAGTTGCGATGACAAACTGTTGCAGTAGTATATTGAGGCCAATAAGTGCAAAGGGGCATACCTCCTAGAAAAAATAATGAATCATAATTTCCTGTCGATATGCACGTCTACATAGTATGTCCTTATTATCTACAAACAAAGTTTCATGAAATTCTGTTGTGTGGTTTCAGAGGAGTTGCGATGACAAGAACAGGACTGACGTACTGTAGTATATTGAGGCCAATAAGTTCAAAGGGCATAACTCC